>CM019065.1:103366500-103868655 GCA_009667805.1 Leptobrachium leishanense
GAAGGGAAAGTTTGATTTATGATTATTATTCTGTCCCATTACCTTTGGTCCCTTAACAAGTGGGAGGCACATCTGCAAACTGCTGTAAGTCCTACACCGTTCACCTGAGTTGGATGTACATACCCTCAAATTAAAGCTGACAGTCTGCAGTTAAAGCACATTGTGTTTGTTTCTCTCCAAATCCATTGGGGTGGTGTATAGAGCCAAAGATGTTAGAATTGTGTCGATGTCCCAATATTTCAGGACCTGACTGTATATAGTTTACCGTAGAATCTTTATGGACCCCCTCCCCCCCATTTGGAAGCCCTGGAGCAGAAAAGGAAGAGGAGCCCAGAGCCACTGGAGAAAAGGTGAGCATTTACACCTAAAGAAAATAAATATTAACAATATAAAAGCACAGATGCTGTCAGCAACACCTGCACAATTATTTAAGGGGTAAAAAAATGAGGGGTCCTTTTCTTGGAGAGTGTTCCATTAACACCTGGAACTGTTTTGTCCTGCACCTGGAATTGGGCCTTAAGTCTCAGAATTTCTCTGACTGTATTATATTATGTTTTATAATTTTCAAGAATACATTTACCAAATTTATGGTACAGAATGAATACTTACACTGAAGCAGCTGAGGAGGTTTTCCTTATCAGAGGTTTCTTTGCTTTGTTCCAGGTACCACTCCACAGTCTGGAGGATGCTGAGCGAAGAATTCATCTTGAAAGAAGCCCAAAAAGAGCTATTATCCAGTAAGCTAGAGAGGAGAATGGCCTCTCCCAGTCTATCGATTGTTTCCTTACCTATCTGATTGACGTCAGAAAAGGTGAACAGAAAATCCAGCATCTTTAGGAGATATTGTAGATTTTGAGCCCAGCCAGAAGATCCACTATCACACTGTGAAAGCTGAGAGATTAGTCCTAGGGTATAGGAGAGAGGACTTTTACAGAGTTGGGACAAATCAAAATTTGATGAAAGATGTATCATGTCTATGATTTTCTGAAGGAAACACTTTCCTTCTTCTGGATTCATTTTCCATTGTTCTGTACAGTATTCTGTAATCCAGGGGTGAAGTGGGGTTAAGGTTCCGTATAATGTAGTATTTCTACATACAATATTGCCAAAATCCTGGTTGTTTATACCTCTGCAATTCTCTACCAAGGTAACATTTCTGAACATGCTTTCATCCCATGTCTTGTAATTGCAGGATAAATTGAGCATATTCACTTTTAATGTTTGACGTAAACAAAGTTTAGATACCCAAGCTCTGCTGGCTTCTGACATGCCCAATAACGTGTCATTACTGCATAAAGTATCCATCCAAATGGTTTTATTCTCAAGGAGACAACTCTTTAAAGCCTTTGGGTTCATAGATATTCCCTGCCACGCATCGGAGCACTTTCTAAGGTTCCTTAATGCTCGGACAGTGTCAGAACTGTTATACGAACTGTGGCAGAGCTCAGTCATCAAGGATGTGTTTGGAGTACTCTTGGGAAATGATGAGTTCTTGCATACAGTGTAATTAAACTCTACAGGGAAATATTCTCTGCATATCCACACCCAAAACGAGTCTTCCTCCATTGATGACAAGTACCAAGCTGCATCTGAACATGCTGCCCTGAGGTCGGAGGTGGATTCAACGGAATAGCCAGTTTCATTGTATATATTGCAGTAAAGAAAAACAGTAAAGTTGGAGACACCTGGTAGCCCTGGGATGGTGTCATTGCATACAGCCTCTAGAACCTCAGAATAAGGTTGTGCTTCATCGCCCAACTTGACTTCTGATCTTTTTGTTATGTTATGAACTTTCCATTCACTTTGGCCAGAGGCCTTGTTGCATGATAGGATTGGTGGGGCAGATGGGATGGTTGTTGATGTAAAACCAAAGGCCTGAATGTTCCAGGTTAAATTATGCTTTATACCCCTGCATGGAGGAAAAAATACATTTTTAGACAGTGGCTGACAATGAATTATTTTTATGAAAGATACAACCGAAACGTTCACCAAGGATGGACTCTGAAAAATAGTTCACAACTTACCATAAGAGCAGCTGCTGCAAGTTACCTGTAAAGGGGAGGAATTGAATAGGAAAAAAGAAAACAATCATTATTTTTTACAATAAAAACATGAGGCGCAAAAGGCGGTCCAATGAAATATTAGAGTGTTTGACTTTTTTGGAAAGGCAGTGCAAAAGTACAAGGAAAAAAATCGCTGCTGATTCTGAGGAGGTTATACAGGTGTAACACACATTCACACTCATAACTAAATCTGAAATCTTAAAAAGTTATAAATGGCCTACCTACTGAACACTTTCCATTCTGATCAGAGTGTGGAATGCCAATTATAGAGGACACTCGGTTCATCAGGGTCCCTCTCATTCGAGACACTTTCCTGTTTAAGTTATCATAAACAGATCGCTCCATTTTCTTCATCAGATTTTGATGTAGGTCTTCGAGCACCCCCCAAACAACCTCTTCCGAGTCAGGATCTTTGCTTCCATTATCCTTTTCCATGGAGCGATAAAATATCTCTAAGACATTCTGAATTTCAGCCTGGTTCAACCCAGAGTCTAGCCTGCTGTAATTTGTACTTTTCTCCTTCAACACTGTGGAGGGCATGCTGAAAGGTTTGTATTTTCCATGGGCGGAAACAGAGCTTCCTGACTGAAAGCTGACCAAAGGCCGCCAATTGCTGATGTCAAATGGAAACATGAGCTTATTAACTTGGTCCGGTATAAAGGCACAGTTATGGTAGCCCATTAGAGAGCAAAAAACTCCTTGAAGAGTTGTACTGGTCTGGGTCAATGTTCCACTTATCAAAGCTTGGAATAAGGTGTCTATCAGTCCACTGAGTATCTCCCAGTTCTGTCCTAAAAGGCGTAGAGCGCTATGGCTGCTGCTAAGAGCTCTAATAATGCTCTGCAAGAAGCTCAGAAGAACTGCCCAGTTTTGGCTTCCTCTCAGAGAGACAAAAAAGTCCTGCAGGCTGAGAAGAGGAAGGGACGGTGTCTTCACCGCAGGAACTTTCAGAAATTGATGGACAAGATTTTCCCAGGCTTCAACTTCCTTTTCTTGAGAATCTTGATTTTGTAGATACATTGATATGTTGTATAAGAACTCAGAGAGACGATTCTGTTTTGCCCTGCTTTCCTGCAAACTGTTTAAAGGTGGAGTCCTCCCTGGTGTAACCCACAGGGATTCCAGGTTGACCATCAACCTATCCAGAGCAGTCTGTACATCGTTGTAAGCCCTATGGACAGTCATAATATTAGATACATCAGACAAAGGACGTCCAAGCTTTGTTTTCCAAACTGAAAGGATATTTTCAAGCCTGCTTTGTGTCCTTTGTTGACTGTGGCCTGTAGAAGTCAAGATATATTAATCAATATGTTATGTTTTTTGTATGGTAACAACAATAGTGTTAATGAGCCCTTAAACAAAGTTGGTTGCATGCACAGACCACTAGACATTTGTAATAAATCTCATTGTTTTACCATGAATCATATGTTGTCATTTTCTATCTTTTTCAAGTATATCCCAGATGTGAGCAACCATGGCCTTCCAGATGTTTTGGAACTACTTTTCCCATAAAACTTGGGAATCCTAATGAGTGGTAGAGCATCACAGGAGATGGAGTTCCAAAACATCTGCAGAGCCAAGGCTCCTGATCCCATTCCTAGAATAAAGATTTTATTGTTGTCGTACACTATGATAAATTAATGGCTGATCCGAACCGATCATTAATAGAGTCTACATCAAATCTTAATCAACTGAGCTACTTCATGTCATAATACCAAAAATGAAACCTCCAGGCATGCGTAGTTAATCTGTGTCCTATGTTAGCAGTTGTTTCCTTAAAATGGCCTTCTGTCACCGAGCCCAGATTCTCCTTGGTTCACAAATTGCATTGCATAGCATTAAAATGTTACAGCAAAAGGAATATCGTCAGGCTATTTTCCTTGACATTTTATCCTGGAATTTGTACAGGGATATTAATTATTTTTCTTTTAATGGTCGGCAATGACCAACTACTGTTTCTAAGACAAAAAGAAAGATACAGAACTTATTCAGGAGTAGTACAGCTATAAGCAATCCATGTTACAGGGTATCTATGAGTAATGTTTCCAAACTACAGAGATCTCTAAGCGGGTCTCATCTGTCTCTGAGCTGGTCTATATTTCCATAATAAAAGGAAAGTTTTAGTTTCGAACAAATAATTCCTAAATAAAGACAATAACCAATCAGTGCTCGAGTCATTTGTATGTCACTGTCAGCATGTATTCGCCTCTGTACCTTTTTGCTATGTGCAGATCTGTGCTCAAATTCTATTGTATATTGAACTCCTTCCTGGGTTTTGAAACCCTTACTTTCACAAAGGCATTCATGTGAAATAACATGATCTTTAGAAATAGGGAATGTAGTATTTGATTAGAATGCCTGTTTGTATATATAGTTATGTCACGTAACAGAACATTATGTAAATAGGCCCCTGTATACTATGTGAGGATGTATGTTACATTAAGCAGAAAGTAAATCTATACGTTAGTTAATAAGGAACTCCAAGTCAAGAAATTTGCAACTACTTGGCAGTATTACTTCCCATCTCTGGATCCCTCCATGCGCACTACCATCCACACCTCTCTCCAACACATGGCCTGGTTCTCTATGTAACTTATAGCGTGACGTAACCCTTGGGGTTTCTAGACTCGACTGCCTAAGTGGTTGTTTGTAGGTGTAAGCTCTTCAGCGTCCATAATTCCACACACCTACAGCAAGAATGGATCTGTCTGGACAGGCTTCCACTGTATTAAAAAAAATTAGATAACATATTGTGTTTAGGCAATATTTTATCTACTACACTATTATTCAGTTTGGTATTGTGGTACGCTGTTTTAAAGTTAAAAACGAGTGTACGCACTGACCTTTTATTTTTACATATTGTGTAACCTATGGCATCTTGTTATTTCTCACTGTTATTCTTTTTGCTTTTATTTGTAAAATGATGTCATCTACATGTATGTCATACATCCACAAAAGAATGTCTGCAAAGCCTCAACTGTACACATGTACGCAGACGACACTGTAATCTATACCAGCAAACCAAATCTCCCGCAGCTGGAGGCCGTGCTGCAAGAACAATTCACAGAGGTAGAAAAGTGGATCAAACACAACAAACTTTTCTAAATACTGACAAAACTGTTACAATGCTCTTTGGAACAGCACCTAAACTACACAAATTGCAAACACCCCATTTACGGTATGTGTCAGGACAAGAACAAAAGACACGCTGACCACAGTCACTACTCTCAAGTATCTAGGTATGTGGTTAGACCCAAATCTATCTTTTGGCCCCCACATCGAAAAACTTTCATCTAAACTTTACCCCAAACTAGGTGCCCTGTACAGAAACAAATCCTGCCTGATCCACGCGGTAAGAAAGCAGATTGTACAACAAATGCTTATGCCGACTATTGATTACGGAGATGTAGTGTATGCAGCGGCCCCTCAAACGCACCTTCATAAACTTACTACATTGTATAACTCATTCTGCCGCTTTGTGATACAATGTAACTACATGACCCACTAATTGTGACATGTTAAAAGAGCTAAACTGGCCGTCACTGGAATCTAGACGCACCCTTCATCTTTCCAACCTGGTGTTTAAGAGCTTTTCTGGGAAGCTACCACCCTACCTGAATAGGCTGCTTCCCCCAGCAGTTCCCTCAAACTATAACCTCCGATCCAAGACCAGCACCTTACTTGCAATACCACAATACAAAAAGAAAGTGGCGCGATCCTCATTTTCCTACAGAGCACAACAATTATTGAATAACCTCCCAGACGCCATCAAATCTTCCCCCAGTCTAAAGTCCCTTAAGAGTTCCCTATTAACATACCTCAATACGGAATGCACTTGTAAACATGTAACATATTGACTTTATTTCCTACATATTTATTTTTCTGTTAATCTGTATATTTGTTTTGTGTTAATATCTTGCATTTTATAACTTTGTATTTCTGCAACAACTCAATGTTATTGAACCCAGGACATACTTGAAAACGAGAGAAATCTCAATGTATCCTTCCTGGTAAAATCCTTTATAAATAAATAAATAAATGTCAAATTAAAAAAAAATCCATAAACTAATATCTTCCTTGTTCTGTTATTAAAATAATCTTTCCGCATCCTTCTTTACCTCGGATTGGAAAAGGCACAGACAGCAATATCATCCACAAAAAGAGCATTTGCATTGCCATGTCCTGAATGAGGACACAGGACAGGATACACACTCAGAGGAAACCGATTCCAGTAGAAATGTCTCATGTGACATGGAACTTCATATCTTGTGGAACATGCGGCCCAGAACAAGATGCGACTCTTCTTCACTATGACCCATGCGGCTTGGAAACAGGATCTGAAACATAGGATAATGGACCTGTCACTTGAGCATTAAACCTCCATCTCACCTGGAGTCACAATCATTACTTACACTCAGTCATCGTGTTGCTTTTTCCACCAGGCACATAAAAATCCAACAGTAACACTGAAAATGCCAATGAGTTAGTAAAAGGGGTTGCGGTAAAGCTTTTAAAACATTGTAAAAGATAGGTGCTATGGTATGTTTAGCATTTTTTACTCAGTTGTTTGAAAATCACTCTGAATACATCTTTGTTGTGGCTACAGTTATAATTCACATGTACAACAGATTAACAATTGATCAACATACTATGTCCTACAGCCTAAACCTGCCATATGACAGCAAACCTATAATCACCCACTTTGGTAGAAAATTTTTAAAACCATCAACTGTCATTTATTTATATGAACAGAATTGGCTTTGAGTCTGTTTAGCAACAAAGCATAATCTCCATGATTATGAGAGATCGAGTATGTATTCCTGTTCTCTAGTTTAATAGTTTGTCATTGTGGACTTTTTTCATTTAGTTTAACCCAAAAGCGATGACAGACTGGGCATACTGACTGCACTATAAGGGTACCTCATACAGAGCAGGGACCTCAAACTCCAATCCCCCTTCCCAATGTTGATGATCTGATATAGATGACCAAAGAGTTAAGGGAGTTGTAGTTCAGAAACAGCTGGAGGCCAGAGTTTGACAGCACTGATATAGGGATTGCTCTGAATGTAAAAGCTCAAAAGCATGTAAAAAGTAAACTGCTATTTAACATATCCAAGCAGGTTTTGGCAAGGATACTGGAGTGAGCAGTGTGCAGGGCTGTCACATTCTTTCATCAGTTCTACCAGTAAGGTGGCCAGGTTCAAGCATCCTTGGCAATAGATACCAAAGGATGATGACACATTACTTGTGGTATTCAATTTATCAAAAATGGAGCAGTTGAGGATGAACTCAATTCTTTTATAAGAAAGAGCCATTGTATACGGTTTATGTTAATGGTCCAACATTCCTCTATTAAGGGAGTGTGTTTTAAAAAATTGCACCTTAGAGTTGCCCCACAAGCTTAGGATCTGATAACAAAACAGCAAAAACTATGGCGTGGTCTCGTGCAGCTAATGTACACTTTCGACGATATCAGCCACGTGTATTTATTCCTTATTTTTCTAGCTACTGAAATTGTACAAAAGAAAGAGTATCAGGGTTATACAAAGAGAATCGAAAAGTCACCGCATGTTCAGTAACTTTTTGTTCTCTTCAATTCGGTGCGATTTGGCGATCCCATTTCGGCGACCCTGCGGTGTATTCAGCAAGCACCACAGGGTCCCCGAATTGCAGGGAAAAGCCACCGCAAACCCACTGAACACTCACCACAAAACCAGACGAACGTACACCAAAACCTGCAAAAACATCTGGATTAACCCCGCCGAACACGCCGGAGAAACCCAAGCTGGCACCGATCACAGCGCACAGCAGCCGCCAGAAAAAGCCGGCACTGCAGACTAATGGAGTGAAAAAAAAAAACTGTACGCTTGAATGTTTGAAAAGTGAAACGCTGTTTGCAAAGAAACTACAGAACGAAAATGTCTGAAATTTACATACAAGATCCAATGAATGATAATAAAAAGGGCTGTTACGGAAAAAAGAAAAAAAACGGTTTAAAAAAAAAACTGGAAAAAAATTTGCAAAACCATCCTGAAAAATGCCTCAAAGATACTAAAACATCTATAAATAAAGAGACTTTTTACTGCAGGATATTATAATCAACGGTTTATTAGATATTGAATTAAAACGGGAATATTTTTACCATTGAAGCCTATGGGATTTGCCTGAATAAACCTATCGAATGAAACCACCGAATGGCAGGGCATTTCGGCAACTTTTCACTGCTGGTTTTTGTTCTCTGAATAGACAAAGCATTGCGTCTCTATGGGGATTTCACTGCCCTCGAACAGGCAACGAACAGGCACCGTATGTGCAGGCAATTCGCCAACATTTGGCGAACTGCCTACTCTCCGAATAGTCAAATGGTCAGGAAAGGTAACCTTACGCTGAATTTCACTGTTCGGTTACCTTTCGGCCACAATTCAATCTCTTTGAATAACCCTGTTTATTATATGAATTAAAGTAATATCCTTCTTACATAAATCCAAAATGTATTGACAAAACTAAGGGGAGAATGACCCCCGAAACAGAATAAAATTAAAGCTAGACTCCTTTTACCTCCTATCTGCATTCTGGACGCTTCCTCAGCATCCATTCATTGTCCAGTATTAGTCATCTGGATGTCAGTGGAATAAAACGCAAACGTTTCCATTATTCACTAGAATACCACATAGCTTTTTGCTGGGAATATTCCATTAAGCTCTGCTCTGGTTTGTAAACAGAGACACTCTAGACATAATAAATATTTATAACATTTTTCTATTTAAAAAACAGATGCTCTATACATTTCATACGGTACCGGTCAGCCCAGAATAAAGCAGGCGATTAAAAAAGAAATAATGCAACCTTTAAGGAAAATAAATTCTGGTCTCGTGGCAAAAAATCTTGAAATCTCTTTTGTAAGCTGCAGGAAAGCATTACGTTTCTTCGACAGGCCAATATATGCTTTAAATAAAAATAGCATGCTGGATTTTGTATTTTTAACTGGTTTTCACAAAAGCAATAGTCAAAAACATATCGTAAAGTCAAAGCAGATAAATGTAATTTTCAGCTCACCTGTCACCAGCTTATTTTAACTCTCCAGACTTCATATTCTTCTGTCCGAACATCAGATGGGATTTATAGTCACAGCTCAGTCCCCAAATAATAGTCTTGTAATCTTAGTACCCGGCAAAAAAAAAAAATTATGTCTTGCGTTAAACCAGTCCTTTTTTTCTCTTTTCATCTGCACCTTGGTAGCAGTTAAGATAGAGGCTAGTACAACCAACAGCTGTGACTGATCAGGTTACTAAAGTGCAGCAAGATACAAGGACATGGAACCTCTGACCAATTCTCAGAGGACGGTGAGAAGCATCGACCTTCAGGAGGGGCAGGTAGCACCTGAGACCTGAAACTTTACTTACTTGCCAAACCAGTACTATATTTCAGACTGTAAAAAATTGGAGCAACAATGCCAAGTGCAGAGGTATCACTATGGCAGTTGTGCTAATAATACCAGTTTATATCACACGTGCTCTGGTTTTCCCTGGATAAATTTGGACATTAGTTCAATAAAACATGTGTGATTTTACACATGAAGCATATAAAATGTATTTGTTCTTCTAAAGTGCATTTCTATGTGTCTATGTGAAGTGAAAACGAATAAAAAGTAAAAAAAATAAAATGAAATCTATGTGATACAACAGAGAAAACAATGAAATAAAATGTTGTTTTGGTCTACATGACCATGTAACAGAATATACACATAGAGCTACAGTTTAGCATAAGAGATTGGCATGCAGGGTTATTCAAAGAGATTTGAAAAGTCCCCGCATGTTCGGTGACTTTTCATTCCCTGTACTTCGGGGCGATTCATCGATCCTAGTTCGCCAACCCTGCGGTGTATTTAGCAAGCACTGCAGGGCCTCCCGTAGTGCAGGGAAAACTCGTCGCAAACACACCGAACACTCACTGCAAACCTGCTGAACACTCACTGAACACTCACCGAAACCCACAGAAAACAGCTGGATTAACCCCGCCGAACACGGTGGAGAAATACGACTAGCTGCCGATCACAGCGCAGAGCAGCCGCCGGAAAAAGCTGACAAGCAGACGAACGAGGTGAAAAGAAAACAAAGCAGTATGCTTGAAAGTTTGAAAATTGAAACACTGTTTTCAAAAAAACTACTGAACGAAAATGTCTGGAATTTACAAATAAGATCCTATGAATGATAATAAAATGACATACTTGAAAATGAGAGAAATCTCAATGTATCCTTCCTGGTAAAATCCTTTATAAAAATAAATAAAGATCTGTTACAGAAAAACGAAAAATCGATGTAAAAAAAAGGAAAAAGAGAGTTTGCCAAAAAAATCCCAAAAAATGCCTAAAAGATCCTAAAAAATCTATAAATAAAGAGATTTTACCTGTATACAGTCAGGTCCAGAAATATTGGGACAGCGACACAATTCTAGCATCTTTGGCTCTATACACCACCACAATGGAGTTGGACTGAAACAAACACAATGTGCTTTAACTGCAGACTGTCAGCTTTAATTTGAGGGTATGTAGAACCAACTCAGGTGAACGGTGTAGGACTTACAGCAGTTTGCAGATGTGCCTCCCATTTGTTAAGGGACCAAAAGTAATGGGACAGAATAATAATCATAAATCAAACTTTCCCTTCTTAATACTTGGTTGCAAATCCTTTGTAGTCAATCACAGCCTGAAGTCTGGAATGCATTGACATCACCAGACGCTGGGTTTCATCCCTGGTGATGCTCTGCCAGGCCTCTACTACAACTGTCTTCAGTTCCTGCTTGTTCTTGGGGCATTTTCCCTTCAGTTTTGTCTTCAGCAAGTGAAATGCATGCTCAATGGGATTCAGGTCACGTGATTGACTTGGCCATTGCATAACATTCCACTTCTGTCCTTTCAAAAACTCTTTGGTTGCTTTTGCAGTATGCTTTGGGTCATTGTCCATCTGCACTGTGAAGCGCCGTCCAATGAGTTCTGCAGTATTTGGCTGAATGTGAGCAGATAATATTGCCCGAAATACTTCAGAATTTATCCTGCTGCTTTTGTCAGCAGTTACATCATCAATAAATACAAGAGATCCAGTTCCATTGGCAGCCATACATGCCCACGCCATGACACTACCACCACCATGCTTCACTGATGAGGTGGTATGCTTAGGATCATGAGCAGTTCCTTTCCTTCTCCATACTCTTCTCTTCCCATCACTCTGGTACAAGTTGATCTTGGTCTCATCTGTCCATAGGATCTTGTTCCAGAACTGTGAAGGCTTTGTTAGGTGTTGTTTGGCAAACTCTAATCTGGCATTCCTGTTTTTGAGGCTCACCAATGGTTTACATCTTGTGGTGAACCCTCTGTATTCACTCTGGTGAAGTCTTCTCTTGATTGTTGACTTTGACACACATACACCTACCTCCTGGAGAGTGTTCTTGATCTGGTCAACTGTTGTGAAGGGTGTTTTCTTCACCAGGGAAAGAATTCTTCGGTCATCCACCACAGTTGTTTTCCGTGGTCTCCCGGGTCTTTTGGTGCTGCTGAGCTCACCGGTGCATTCCTTCTTTTTGAGAATGTTCCAAACAATTGTTTTGGCCACGCCTAATGTTCTTGCTATCTCTCTGATTGGTTTGTTTTGTTTCTTCAGCCTAATGATGGCTTGCTTCACTGATAGTGACAGGTCTTTGGAGCTCATCTTGAGAGTTGACAGCAACAGATTCCAAATGCAAATAGCACACTTGAAATGAACTCTGGGCCTTTTATCTGCACATTGTAATTGGGTAATGAGGGAATATCACACACCTGGCCATGGAACATCTGAGAAGCCAATTGTCCCATTACCTTTGGTCCCTTAACAAGTGGGAGGCACATCTGCAAACTGCTGTAAATCCTACACCGTTCACCTGAGTTGGATGTACATACCCTCAAATTAAAGCTGACAGTCTGCAGTTAAAGCACATTGTGTTTGTTTCATTCCAACTCCATTGTGGTGGTGTATAGAGCCAAAGATGTTAGAATTTTGTCGATGTCCCAATATTTCTGGACCTGACTGTATATGTCTCCTGCTGCGTTATCCAAAAATTGCTAGTTTCCAAACCTAATAATACTATAACCTATCGCCTCGTATCCCTATAAAGTTTCACTCCATTCATCTGCGGTGTTGACTTTTTCAGGCGGCTGCTCTGCGCTGTGATCGGCGGCTGCTTGGGTTTCTCCAGCGTGTTCGGTGGGGTTAATCCAGATGTTTTTGTGGATTTCGGTGTACATTCAGAGGGTTTTGCGGTGAGTGTTCAGCGGGTTTGCAGGGGCTTTTCCCTGCACTACGATGGCCCTGTGGTGCTTGCTGAATACACCACAGGGTCGCCGAAATGGGATCATCGAATCACACCGAATTGAAGAGAATGAAAAGTCACCAAATGTGCTGGGACTTTTCGATTCTCTTTGAATAACCCTGCATGTTTTTGCTGGATGAGTGAAAACTGACAGAACTACTCCTCATCATGGGTTTATTGATGATCAAACTAGAATGGGTTGTAACTTGTTTTGGAACACTTATTGATGTTTATGTTCCTTGTATTCTGTGTCATGAAACATATGCTAGATAAGATCGCTATTACAGCTGAACTCCGGACTGTGTTCAGGTTCATAAAGCAATTGCTGTGTAGAATATTGTATGATGTCTAGGTCAGGGATTTCAAACTCTGGCCCCCCCAGTTGTTTTCTTAACTACACCACCCATGATTCTATGACATTTATTGCCTTAAAAGAATTCTGGGAATTGTAAGCAATAAACATGTGGGGGCCACAATTTGAGTTCCCTTGTCTAGGACAAAAGATGAGCTTTACAGAGATAGGTCCGAAGTAAAATGCTAGCCCCCAACATCTTAAAATGTCACTGACTGTCACTGATAATGAGTGGATCGCTGATGTTGATGGAAACTTGAATCAGAAGTGTACGTAGAAGGTGATTTTCTAAAAAAAGAAGATGACTGCAAACATTGTTCAATCGCAGCCAAAATTGCCAAACTGTGAACATAGCCAATATATTTGCACATTTTAAAGGCATCATGACTTTCACACTCCACATCCGATAAAGGTGATAGGTGAGTTTTCTTGAGGTAATTGTCAATGCAGGGTGCGATAGATGTGACAGATAGCCTAAATGGTATTGGACGTCCCCAGCTTTAAGGCTTGTCACATTAGAGCTACAAGTGAATAACCCAAATAATCAATAACTCAATTGTATTGATTTATTTATTTATAAAGGATTTTACCAGGAAGGATACATTGAGATTTCTCTCGTTTTCAAGTATGTCCTGGGTTCAGGAACATTGAAGTGTTACAGTTACAGAAATACAAAGTAATAAAATGCAAGATATTAAAAAAAACAACACAAATATACAGATTAACAGAAAATAAATATGTAGGAAATATAGTCACTAGGTTACATGTTTACAGGTGCATTCTGTATTGAGGTATGTTAGTAAGGAGCTCTTGAGTGACTTAAGACTGGGGGAAGATTTGATGGTGTCTGGGAGGTTATTCCATAATTGTGGTGCTCTGTAGGAAAATGAGGACCGAGCCACTGTCTTTTTGTATTGTGGTATTGCAAGTAAGGTGCTGGTCCTGGATCGGAGGTTATAGGATGAGGGAGCTGCTGGGGGAAGCAGTCTATTCAGGTAGGGTGGCAGCTTCCCAGAAATATTCTCTTAAAGACCAGGCTGGAAAGGTGCAGGGTGCGTTTAGACTCCAGCGATGGCCAGTTTAGCTCTTTTAACATGTCACAATTAGTGGGTCATGTAGTTACATTGTAATGCAAAACGGCAGAAGGAGTTATACAATGTAGTAAGTTTCTGAAGGTGTGTTTGCTGGGCCGCTGCATACATTACATCTCCGTAATCGATAGCCGGCATAAGCATTTGTTGTACAATCTGCTTTCTTACCGCGGGGCTCAGGCAGGATTTGTTTCTGTACAGGGCACCTAGTTTGGGGTAAAGTTTAGATGAGAGTTTTTCGATGTGGGGCCAAAGGATAGATTAGGGTCCAAGCACATACCTAGATATTTGAGAGAAGTGACTGTGGTCAGCGTGCCATTTGATTTTGTCCCAACACATAGATGGGGATTTGTATTGACCCAAGATCTGAAGAAGTAGTCAGCAAAACAATGCAGTGAAGGATTTTCATCAAGATACGGCAACAGGGAGACTAGATAGTCACAGTAGGAATTCTTACCTCACTTCACAGCCTTGCTTCTAGTTGTGTTGAAATCCAGTATAACTTTGTCTGATTGCTATCACGGCCTGACACAGATAATGACTATTCTTCCTATTTTCCTCATAGAGAAACAAGATGACTTTGTTACATGAGCAGAAAATGCAGCTCGATAAAATGAGCGGCACCAGATTCTGTGAACCTACACGTGAATAAGAGGCGGCAGAACAAAACAGAACACTATGACTTTGTTTGGAATGTCTTGCATATTCTTTCTCGAGAACTCTTAATTTTTTGCATGTCTATCTGTAACATCAGATCTTCAAAAAGCGTCTTTCTCATGCTCTGCAGAAACAGAAGCTCTATAAAAGGCCTTATCTTGAGCCTTCAATGCCTGGTGAACCTTTAGCCAACATTCATATTACATGCTTGATAGCGACACCCCTGATGAGAAGATGATGGATTGCTTTGTGCTCTGGATGGTAATTGGAGTTCTCCTTCTGATACTTTTGTTTATAAGCAGACAGATTGGTACAGATAAATGTGGGGAATTGTGTATACTAATTGACTGTCATTTGAGGCTTTTAATTATATGGTGTAATTATATGAGGTTGCTGACAACATTTCAAAGCTGAAGCTCATTATCTGTAGCAAGAAACTTTGATCCATTATGCTGATCAAATGGTCCATGCCATAATATTCCAGGTACATTTCAACAGCGGTTGAAGCAGTAGGATTCATTGATGTCAATATATATCACCTTGACAGATGTTAATTACAAAATTAGGCATTATTTTTGTGTGTTTTATTGTTTAAAATTATAATTTTGAGTACTGGCCTCATGTCCCTATGTACAGCCTATCATGGTATTCATACTGCATTAGAATGGATGGCACATTCTGGTATGGCATGAAGGTGCTTTGTGTGTATGTAATCTGAAAAAGCAACACATTGGAGTGAGTAGAAGAACAAGACTATATGTGATTTGTGAAATCAAAAGTATGCAAAAATTTCATTTATTTTACCCTAATGTTTTCCCAAAATAGAGTATAATATAAAGAGAACTAAATGGCTGTCCTGGACCACTCCATCAATTTCAGGTTGTTGCAGACTTGTGTGATTAGTTAGTCTGAATACAAATTCGACTTAAATGTCCGAATTCTGAATCAAAGTTGCTGAACCAAATGTCTTCTGTCCAAATTTTCTGAATCAATCTGAAACAACCCAAATATCATTGGATATCATGAATTGAATCAGATTGATTTCGAACACAATAGTACTGCATATTCCCTAATAATAAAATGAACAGAAATAGTAAACCTTTACCCTAAAAGTAACCCTAACCATAAAAAAATAGACGAAACATTAAAAGTAAAACTATTCATTAAACAGAAATAATAACCATAACACTAAAAGTAATCCTAACCCTAATCAAAAAATAAGTAGAAATAATAACCCTAATACTAAAAATAACCCTAACCCTAAAACAAGCAGAAAGCTAACCCTAACCATAAAAGTAACCCTAATCATAAAGCAAGCATAAATAATAACCCTAGCAATAAAAATAATGCTAACTCTATGTCAGGGAGGATCCTGGCATGAGTCGTGATGGGACCCATATTACGAGGTTAAAAGCCCAAAAGGCAGGAGACATCTACTGGCTGGATGCAGATAAACAATAGGAACAGGGAGATGGCAGGGATTCTCTATAGATAACAGGAAGAAATGACACTTCACAGCCCTGTCGTAATAACAAGGGTTAAGGGGTGACCCAACACACATACACCCAGCAGCACACAGAAATATCCTAAACTAACCAGCCGGTCCTTAGAATGCCCTGATCTATTCTAAGGATAGGAAATAACTGCAGGATGCTCCAACTGCACTGGAGTCAGATGAATACAGACAAGGTGTAATAGCAGGAAGAAACAAGGATATAAGAAGAGTCAATATACAGAATGGTGATGGTACAATGAGGGTAATACCGAGGCAAGGTCAGTAAACAACAGCCAGGTTCGATACACAGATAAACCTTCCTGCCTCTGAGTGGATTAAGGCAAAAAAGCACAATCACAGAACTAGCCAGGTCTGTACCCAGAATAAACACAGAGGCAGGACGGGTTAAGACACAAGAAAATACAAGTTAAGGACATCAGGGGAAAAAAAAAAAAAATCTGGGGAGAAGGCAATGACAGGTTTTATAAAACAAATACAAGGCAAGGGAAACGGTAACCAAATAAACAAAAGAACCAAAGGCAAGAATAGAGGGCATACTGAAGAATGGACCAGACAGAATAACATCCAGGCCAGAGACTCAAGACATTGCTTTATGAGAGTCATATCCTTAAATAGCTGCTGGACAGGAGAACTCTGGGCTGTAGGCTGCAAGAAAATACTGGACTGAAAGTAGAAATGGGGCAAGAACTAAGAGCTGGCCTGGATCAGATCAACTGCTGGATTACTTGACCCTTCTAAGGGCTCCAGGTCTGGAAGCATGACACTCTAGCCTTAAGAGTAATGCTAAGCCTAATCCTAAATATAACCCTAACCTTAGCCATAACCCTAAAAGCATCCCTAACCTTAGCCCTAAACCTTATCCTAAAAAAAACCTGACGCTAACCCTTTTTTCTAAATATGATTCCCTGAATATTCCAAACCAATTGTCACATCCGCTACAAGGTGGGTGAGAGAATGAGCGCAGCTGCAGTGATATTGCTATATACAGAGATAATGAAATAGATGAAATAGGGATTTTATTAGTACTATACAGAAATTAACCCCTTAGTGACTGGCGGTCTTACACAAATCTGTCCTTTAGTGCCCACTGCTGTTTTTACGTTTCTGCGCTGTTCGTGTTTAGGTCAAATTTTCTTCTTACTCGTTTACGCAATCCACACATATTATACACCGTTTTCCCCGCCATTAAAAATACCATTATTTCCATCATATCTTCTAATTTACTATAAAAAAAATATGAAATATGATGAAAAAATGGTAAAAATACACTTTTTCGTAATTTTAATCCCCAAAATCTACAACCACCAAAAGAGACCCCGGCTAAATAGTTTCTAAATTTTGTCCCGAGAATAGAAATACCCAATTTTTTACATGTTTTTGCTTTTTAACCCCTTAACTGCTGAGCCAGTCACCTATGTGCGCTGAGATCTTTCTGACTGTTTTATGCTCATTATTTTAAGATGACAGCCTAGGTCCTATTTAACAACCCCCCCCCCAGACAAAAATTTTTAAAAAAATATTTTATTTTTAATTATTTTTTAAAAAATTATTTGTACACCATGATCAGGCCATTCCAATGATGTCAAATATGACACTCTAGCTCACACGAATCGGGAGATAGGGGGATCCAAAGGATCCCCCTATCTCCACATGGCAGCTAGGGGGTTAACTGGCCCACTGACATCCTCACACATATGGTGAGGTTGTCAGTGGGTGGGGGGGGAACCTGGAGGCTTGGCTGACATCCAAGTTGTCAGCCCCCTCCAGGTTTGAATCACCATTCGGTGCAAATCTGCACCGAATCACGATCCGGGAGCGAAACAGTGAATGGTATACACCGCTGAAAAGGAGAGACTCTCCCCTTTCCAGAGGTGCAAATAGCAGGGCCGCCATCAGGGCATTACGCCTCATGCTGCCGTAAGGGGCCAGGTGCCTGGGGGGGCCTGGCACCCAGGGGGACCCAGACCACCGGGGCCCCATCGGCAGCGGCGGCGCCCTCCTTCAGCTCTGGTATCGGACTCTTTGAGTCTGAATCCGGAGCTGGCTGTGTGCGAGGGTCTCTCCCCGTCCCCCTTGCAGCTTTGCTGGCTGGCTGGGCGGGGCCAAGCAGCGTGCGGGGGCCCTCCCAAGCATGCTGCTTCGGCTCTGCCCCCTCCAGTCACTGAAGCTGCCTGAGGCAGACGGCCCAGAAGGGAGAAGAAAAGAAGAAGAAAAGAAGAAGAAAAGAAGAGAAGAAGGAGGACAGGGAAGGAAGACGGCGGAGTGGTAAGCCAGAGCCCAGAAGCCGACCCCAGGCCCAGCCAGGGCCCAGATGCCGACCCCAAGCCCAGCCAGGGCCCAGGCACAGACCCCAGGCCCAGCCAGGGCCTGGATGCCAACCCCAGCCAGGGCCCGGACGCTGACCCCAGGCCCAGTCAGGGCCCTGGTGCCGACCCCAGGCCAAGCCAGGGCCTGGGTGCCGACCCCAGACCCAGCCAGGGCCTGGACGCCGACCACAGGCCCAGCCTGGGCGCAGATGCCAACCCCAGGCCCAGCCAGGATCCAGACCCCAGGCCCAGGCAGGGTTCAGACTCCAGGCCCAGCCTGGGTCCAGACCCCAGGCTCAGAAAGGGTCCAGACCCCAGGCTCAGAAAGGGTCCAGACCCCAGGGTCCAGACCCCAGGGTCCAGACCCCAGGCTCAGCCAGGGTCCAGACCACAGGCTCAGCCAGGGTCCAGACCCCAGGCTCAGCCAGGGTCCAGACCCCAGGCTCAGCCAGGGTCCAGACCACAGGCTCAGCCAGGGTCCAGACCCCAGGGTCCAGACCACAGGCTCAGCCAGGGTCCAGACCCCAGGCTCAGCCAGGGTTCAGACCCCAGGCTCAGCCAGGGTCCAGACCCCAGGGTCAGCCAAGATCCAGACCACAGGCTCAGCCAAGGTCCAGACCACAGGCTCAGCCAGGGTCCAGACCACAGGGTCAGCCAAGATCCAGAACATAGGCGCAGCCAAGGTCCAGACGACAGGCTCAGCCAGGGTCCAGACCCCAGGCTCAGCCAGGGTCCAGATCCCAGGCTCAGCCAGGGTCCAGACCCCAGGGTCAGCCAAGGTACAGACCACAGGCTCAGCCAAGGTCCTGACCCCAGGCTCAGCCAGGTCCAGACTACAGGCTCAGCCAGGTCCCAGCCAGACCCTGGGGCTTTCAAAATTAATGGCAATGAAAGTAATAGATTGTTTTACCATTTCTTATTACAGTAGAACAGCAGGAGGAAGCAGAACGCAGAAGTGTGACATTTCAATCAACAGCGCCATCAGCAGTGGTATGTAACATTTTTAATTATTATATTTGCCAAAATATTTGTGCGTGTGCCGTATGGGAAGAGGGGATCACGGGGAGGGGGGGCCCATTCTGAGGATCAGTAAGGGGCCCCAAAATTTCTGATGGCTGGACTGGCAAAAGGCATCACTGTACCTTAAATGGTTGGGGAGACAGAGGGCTCCAAATGAGCCCCCCCTCCCCTTCCTGAATTTTCCTTACCGGCGCCTGCCGAGGATGTCATAACGCAGCGTGATGACGTCATCGGATCTGCTGGCCCCCAGGAAACGGCGAGGCAAGCTTCCAGCTTGCCATAGACCCGTTGGACCCAGCGAGGGAGGTGAGTATTGGCAGGAGGGAGGTTAAGAGCCCGCTGATGTACTATGTACGTCCGCGGGTCTAAGGGAGACCCGTGGGCAGGCCGTACATGGTACGTCAGCGGTCAGGAATTGATTAAGTGAATGGTGGGAAACTCCAGGATAGGGGCTGACTGAGGTGGAACAAAAGGAAAGGGAAAATGATAATACCCAAGGAAAAAAACAACAACAGGAGACTTACTGAGACAGGTAGGAAGGAGACAAATACATGTTGCAGGGCTGAATGTTAGAAAACAGGTAACGTCTGGATAGGAGTCCTGGGTAGCTTGTGAATAGGAGTCCTATGTAGCTAGTAAATATGAGTCCTGGGTAGCTTGTGAATAGGACTCCTTGGAAGCTTGTGAATAGGAATCCTTTGAAACTTGTGAATAGGAGTCCTTGGAAGCTTGTGAATAGGAGTCCTGGGAGGCATGTGAAAATGAGTCTTTGGAAGCTTGTGAATAGGAGTCCTGGGAAGCATGTGAATAGGAGTCCTGTGTAGCTTGTGAATAGGAGTCCTATGAAGCTTGTGAATATTAGTCATGGGTAGCTAGTGAATAGGACTCCTTGGAAACTTGTGAATAGGAGTCCTTGGAAGCATGTGAATTGGAGTCCTGTGTAGCTAGTGAATAAAAGTCCTAGGAAGCTTGAGAGTAGGAGTCCTTGAAAGCTTGTGAATAGGAGTCCAAGGTAGCTAGTGAATAGGAGTCCTGGGTAGCTAGTGACTAAAAGTCCTAGGAGTAGGAGTCCTTGGAAGCTTGTGGATAGGAGTCCTGGGAAGCTTGTGAATAGGAGTCATGGGTAGCTAGTGAATAGGAGTCCTGGGTAGCTAGTGAATAGGAGTCCTAGGAAGCTTGTGAGTAGGAGTCCTTGGAAGCTTGTGATTAGGAATCATGGGTAGCTTGTGAACAGGAGTCCTGGGAAGCTTGTGAATAGGAGTTAGGAGATAGATTGTTCACACTTGGTGAGTTGCAGTGTTATGCATTGAAGAAGCCCTGAGTGATGGGTGTGTCTCCTTTAAATAGTACACAGGGCCAATTATATATAGCACCTGAGTTGTTGAAGATCTTGCAGGGAAAGTCAGGACTCAGGGGCAAGGTGCTGCCGAGGTAGCTTCCATGGGGAGGCAGCAGGGCTTTTGGCCATCTTGCGGCCACGGCGACGCTTGCTCTGGCTTTGGATATGACACTGATCTCCAAACCAATATATCGAATTTGACCAATATATTCAATTCAGTCCAAATCAGAAATTTTCACAAACAAAATATATAAACTGTGTACATGACTAGATTTTAGTCCTTTATTTGAGTTATTTCTGATGGAGATTTTTTTTAAAATATAAAGTAGCATTGGACAACAAAAGTAACAACGTGCAAAAATTACATTTTACATTCCAAAGGAAATAAAATTAGAGAAGATGGCAAAATTGAAGTTGTAGAAACATTTTTTGTTGTGTTTCATAAAAGTTAATATCAGGACAGGGACCCAGGTGAAAGGACATTGCTGGAATTAAAAGGATCAAGTAGCCAAGAATAATGTCTCTTTTTAATGTCAAATTGGATCATTTCAGCCTTTCACCTGACACTGAATCCTTGTCTGTAACCCGAGGCCATATAACTCCTGGCCTCCTGACATAAGCAGGCCCCTCTTTCCTAGAAGACAAAAGGGGACCTACTGCATAATTGATGGCCTGGGATGCGGTCCTTCCAAGCCGCCTGGCTCCATTCGCTTTCTGAATAATACAGCACCATGTGAAACCTCTCTCTTAGTCTCTTTGATTTGTTTATTTTGACGTTGCGCTGGCTCAATTCAGAATTTGTTGCTATGGGTTTTGAACCAGCCATACCCAAGATCCAGCAGAGCGTCACCACAAGACATCTTTTATTTGCTTAGAAACTTTAATAATACAGTTGTGTTCAAAATTATTCAACCCCCAATGCTGTAAAGGGTTTTAGGGAATTTAGTGTACATTTGTAATTGTATTCAGAATGAAATCCTACAAGGACTTTTTAAAGAACCATCTATAACATAATGCAGTAAGGCTTGGCGTGTCCGTCGCCAAGCCTGTACTGCGCATGCGTGCGCAACCTGCGACAGTTGGCTGCGCGCGCATCCAACCACCAAACCATAATACGGCGTGTCGAATGCGCACGCAACCAGCGTACTGCTGGCTGTGCGCGCATGAAATCGCCGCTGCCATCCCCTCCTCACTCCCGGTGCTGCTCGGTCAGTGTCCTCCCTGCGTGCTGCCACTGCACACTCCTCCGCGCAGCCCGCCCCCTGCAACATGTATCAGCTTCGTACGAAGACCTTTGTAGAATTGAGGGGAGCGTGAGTGGTCCTCGGTGATCTGGATCTACTGCTGCCCGTGTGTCTCCCCTCGCTGCCCACGCGTCTCCCCCGCTGCACGCATCTCCCTTTTCCCGTAGCGCTGAGAAGATGCAGGCTGACGCTATCCTGCACAGGGGGTATTTTCACCCCGTCCTCAGAGCCTGTCAGGCCAGTGCCACCAGCCCCATGTACCCCATCTTCTTCACGTAAGTCCCCCCCCTTCTCCTGGAAGCACAGTGGGCCTTACCCAAACATTGAGAGGATAAAATGACACCTGCTCCAAATTAATAGAGGTAAGGCCCACTGTGCTTCCAGGAGAAGGGGGGGACTTACGTGAAGAAGATGGGGTACATGGGGCTGGTGGCACTGGCCTGACAGGCTCTGAGGACGGGGTGAAAATACCCCCTGTGCAGGATAGCGTCAGCCTGCATCTTCTCAGCGCTACGGGAAAAGGGAGATGCGTGCAGCGAGGGAGACGCGTGGGCAGCGAGGGAAGACACACGGGCAGCAGTAGATCCAGATCACCGAGGACCACTCACGCTCCCCTCAATTCTACAAAGGTCTTCGGACGAAGCTGATACATGTTGCAGTGGGGCGGGCTGCGCGGCGGCGGGGAGGAGTGTGCAGTGGAAGCACGCAGGGAGGACACTGACCGAGCAGCCCCGGGAGTGAGGAGGGGATGGCAGCGGCGATTTCATGCGCGCACAGCCAGCAGTACGCTGGTTGCGCACACATTCGACACTCCGCCGAGAGCGCGGAGCGGAGAGCAGAGGGGAGCAGAGAGCAGAGCAGGGCGGAGAGCGGGGAGGGGAGCGAGGCGGAGAGGGGAGCGGGGAGGAGAGCGGAGAGGGGAGCGGGGAGGGCAGCGGAGAGGGGAGCGGGGAGGGCAGCGGAGAGGGGAGCGCAGGGTGGAGCAGAGAGGAGCCGGGAGCGGGGAGTAGAGCGGGGAGCACGGAGTGGAGCGGGGAGCAGAGCGGGGAGCGCGGAGTGGAGCGGGGAGCGCAGAGTGGAGCGGGGAGCGCAGAGTGGAGCGGAGAGTGGAGCGGGGAGCGGAGTGGAGCAGCACAAGAGCAGAGCACACTTATCAATAGACTGCCCTCTGGCCAGGCTTTCCACTTAGTATGCAACTAAAATGACATCAATTGGTTTTGTAATACAGTAGTAAATGTTTCTTTTGTGAATTCTTCATTGACACAATTATTCAACCCCTTAAAGACTACCACTCTGAAGAACAGAGGTTCATTCAAGTGTTTTCAATCAGGTATTGAAAACACCTGTGGATGTCACGGAGCAGCAATAAAGCATAATAAGCACCAATTAGGCAGCTTTAAAATGACAGTGATACTCAGCTCCTTCTAGACATTTACTGGTGTGGTTACAAACATGGTGAAGTCAAGAGAATGGTCCAGGAAGACAAGAGAAGAGGTGATTACTCTTCACAGGAAGGGCAATGGCTATAAGAAGATTGCAAAGATGTTAAACATACCAAGAGAGACCATAGGAAGCATCATTCGCAAATTCAAGGCAAAGGGCACTGTTGAAACGCTACCTGGTCGTGGCAGAAAGAAGATGCTGACTTCGACTGCTGTGCGCTACCTGAAGCGTAGAGTGGAGAAAAGTCCCCGTGTGACTGCTGAGGAACTGAGAAAAGATTTGTCAGATGTGGGTACTGAAGTTTCAGCTCAGACAATACGGCGCACACTGCGTAATGAAGGCCTCCATGCCAGAACTCCCAGGCGCACCCCTTGCTGTCTCCAAAGAATAAGAAGAGTCGACTGCAGTATGCCAAAAGTCATGTGGACAAACCACAGAAGTTTTGGGATAGTGTTCTGTGGACTGATGAAACAAAATTAGAACTGTTTGGGCCCATGGATCGACGCTATATTTGGAGGAGGAAGAACAAGGCCTATGAAGAAAAGAACACCTTGCCTACTGTGAAGCATGGCGGGGGGTCAATCATGCTTTGGGGCTGTTTTGCTTCTGCAGGTACAGGGAAGCTTCAGCGTTTGCAAGGTACCATGAATTCTCTTCAGTACCAGGAGATATTGGATGACAATGTGATGCAGTCCGTCACAAACCTGAGGCTTGGGAGACGTTGGACCTTTCAACAGGACAATGATCCCAAGCATACCTCCAAGTCCACTAGAGCATGGTTGCAGATTAAAGGCTGGAGCATTTTGGAGTGGCCATTGCAGTCACCTGACTTAAATCCGATTGAGAACCTCTGGTGGGACTTAAAGAAAGCAGTTGCAGTGCGCAAGCCTAAGAATGTGACTGAACTGGAGTCTTTTTCCCATGACGAATGGGCGAAGATACCCGTAGATCGCTGCAAGACACTTGTGTCAAGCTATGCTTCACGTTTAAAAGCTGTTATAACTGTAAAAGGATGTTGTACTAAGTACTAAGATTGAATGTCACTTGGGGGTTGAATAAAACTGATAATGATGTGAGCACAGAAAAGACATTTGTGGTTATTTCATTATAAATGTTATGTTATATTTGTCTGACCTACACGTGCCTCTTTGATTTAATTGTAAGCAAGATGACTGAATGATCAAAATCAATGTCAAACTGGCCAAAACACTCAATTTCAGTGGGGGTTGAATAATTTTGAAAACAACTGTATATACCCAGACATGTTTTTAAATTTGAGAACCCTCGCGTTTCATTGTCGACATCTGAATATCAAAAAAGAGTTATAACGATGATGTCATTTTGTTTCCAATGCAAAACGTTATATGGAGGGATATTATAAATAGTAATATATAAATAAGTGAATAATAAGTAAATAAAAATTAATAAATACAATTCTACATACAACATACAATTGTTATCAGATCAAAATGCTATTTGAGGATTTACAATACATGACAATTCATATCAAGTAATAAAGAGATTTGCATGACTCTCTGGCTCTGTAAGGGGATAAGAAAGATATTTTAGAATATTTTTACATTGTTAAATTCTGTCCTTTTGTGTCTTGATCGATGTAAGTAAAAAAAGTTCAGTACATTTTGTTAAATAGAAGTATATAGTACTTTACTTTATTTGCTGCAGTGCTAAAATGAAGGAATTTGCAATTTAATAAGTTTATTACATAGGTAGGTTACTATACAAACAGGTGAGCATAACCACATGGCAGAAATTGGATCCAGTTTCACTTTAAGCCATGGATATAATCAAATGTATTTCTAATTTCTAATTGCACAATTCAAGGACACTTTTTTTTTCTTCCAAATTTCAGTGGCAAACCAAACAGATAAACAATTATCTAACACACAAAGGGCTGATGAGTGATATACAGTCAGGTCCAGAAATATTGGGACATCAACACAATTCTAACATCTTTGGCTCTATACACCACCACAATGGAGTTGGAATGAAACAAACACAATGTGCTTTAACTGCAGACTGTCAGCTTTAATTTGAGGGTATGTACATCCAACTCAGGTGAACGGTGTAAGACTTACAGCAGTTTGCAGATGTGCCTCCCACTTGTTAAGGGACCAAAAGTAATGGGACAGAATAATAATCATAAATCAAACTTTCCCTTCTTAATACTTGGTTGCAAATCCTTTGCAGTCAGTCACAGCCTGAAGTCTGGAACGCATAGACATCACCAGACGCTGGGTTTCATCCCTGGTGATGCTCTGCCAGGCCTCTACTGCAACTGTCTTCAGTTCCTGCTTGTTCTTGGGGCATTTTCCCTTCAGTTTTGTCTTCAGCAAGTGAAATGCATGCTCAATGGGATTCAGGTCAGGTGATTGACTAGGCCATTGCATAACATTCCACTTCTGTCCTTTCAAAAACTCTTTGGTTGCTTTTGCAGTATGCTTTGGGTCATTGTCCATCTGCACTGTGAAGCACCGTCCAATGAGTTCTGCAGCATTTGACTGAATGTGAGCAGATAATATTGCCTGAAACACTTCAGAATTCATCCTGCTGCTTTTGTCAGCAGTCACATCGTCAATAAATACAAGAGAACCAGTTCCAATGGCAGCCATACATGCCCACGTCATGACACTACCACCACCATGCTTCACTGATGAGGTGGTATGCTTAGGATCATGAGCAGTTCCTTTCCTTCTCCATATTCTTCTCTTCCCATCACTCTGGTACAAGTTGATCTTGGTCTCATCTGTCCATAGGATCTTGTTCCAGAACTGTGAAGGCTTTGTTAGGTGTTGTTTGGCAAACTCTAATCTGGCCTTCCTGTTTTTGAGGCTCACCAATGGTTTACCTCTTGTGGTGAACCCTCTGTATTCACTCTGGTGAAGTCTTCTCTTGATTGTTGACTTTGACACACATACACCTACCTCCTGGAGAGTGTTCTTGATCTGGCCAACTGTTGTCAAGGGTGTTTTCTTCACGAGGGAAAGAATTCTTCGGTCATCCACCACAGTTGTTTTCCGTGGTCTCCCAGGTCTTTTGGTGTTGCTGAGCTCACCGGTGCGTTCCTTCTTTTTGAGAATGTTCCAAACAGTTGTTTTGGCCACGCCTAATGTTCTTGCTATCTCTCTGATGGGTTTGTTTTGTTTCTTCAGCCTAATGATGGCTTGCTTCACTGATAGTGACAGCTCTATGGATCTCATCTTGAGAGTTGACAGCAACAGATTTCAAATGCAAATAGCACACTTGAAATGAACTCTGGGCCTTTTATCTGCACATTGTAATTGGGGTAATGAGGGAATATCACACACCTGGCCATGGAACAGCTGAGAAGCCAATTGTCCCATTACTTTTGGTCCCTTAACAAGTGGGAGGCACATCTGCAAACTGCTGTAAGTCCTACACTGTTCACCTGAGTTGGATGTACATACCCTCAAATTAAAGCTGACAGTCTGCAGTTAAAGCACATTGTGTTTGCTTCATTCCAACTCCATTGTGGTGGTGTATAGAGCCAAAGATGTTAGAATTGTGTCAATGTCCCAATATTTCTGGACCTGACTGTAGCTGCTATTTGCATATGTAATTTGCTGAATGTATACAAGAGGAATTTTAAATGTGAAAACACTGAAACATTTAGGGCCCTATCACCTCCTTAACACTACCGCTCACATATGTGAACGTTAGCGCTAGGTAAAATTAGGCTAACACATGCCGATATCACATCCCAAACACTACTGGGTTAGCGCATCGGTGATAACGTTTTATACCGCGAGGTTACTGTACTATGAGCTCCCTATGCTTAACATGGGGAGCGCAAAGAGTAATTAGTGTTAGGATTACAAAGTCCTAAAGCTATTTACCGCACCGATGTGGTAACTAAAAAGTAAAACTAAGCCTGAAGCTGGTGCTAACTGGTTCCGCTTCTGCGTAATCAGTTATCACCAGCTAAACCCCCCCCCCAAAAAAAAAGAAATTCAGATACTCACCTCTCATCCAGCGGTGCGATCTGCGGCCTGATCCATTGCTTCTGGCCTCCAAATATTCCCCAGTCTCCCTCCACGATCACTTCGCGAGATCTGGCGAGAGCAAGATCCTGCAGGTCATGTGGCCCAGCAGCACAAACCTCCCTGGAGTCCTATGAACTCCAGGAGGTAATTCTCGAGGCAGCACATTAGCGCTGCCGTGAGTATCCAAGAGGTTAGCGCTGCGTTATGGGGCAGGCTGCTGAATGAGTGCCTTCCCCATGATATGGTGATAAAATAACTGGCCAAATGCAATGCAGCTTCTCGTTTAAGAAATGAAAAAGATGGGGATGCTAAGGGGAAACCTGCAGGTGCACATTTTCCTCGTAAGCATCCCCGTTTTAGACACAAGCACTTGGTAGTGCCCTTAGTGTGACTGTGCCCCTATAATGTTTTTTTTAAAAATTGTTTTTATTAAGAAGCATCCACTACATCTACATTAAGCATGTAGTGTCATCAACAGCAGAAATGGCACATATAGACAGTAGGCTTGGCAAGCCTTCTAAGTGAAGTCTTCAAAGTGAACTCTTAGAGGAGATCTTCTGGTGAGTAATTTTGATTTTTGTTTCAAACAGATCTTTTCTATTCATTTTAAGGTTTTAAGTTAGGTCTGGTGAGTAAATTAGGTTAGGCTGGTGACTCATTTTCATACTGATTAGCATACAATTGGAATCAATTGGGTGGTATTTGCAAAGAGGTTTAGCTTGTCCACTCCTTGCTGGGGGAGGTGGCTATATAAAGCTTGTGGAATATTAGCTTGGTCTAATTGAGCTTGGCAAGCCTTCTAAGTGAAGTCTTCAAAGTGAACTCTTAGAGTTGATCTTCTGGTGAGTGATTTTGATTTTTGTTTCAAACAGATCTTTTCTATTCATTTTAAGGTTTTAAATTAGGTCTGGTGAGTAAATTAGATTAGGCTGGTGACTCATTTTCATACTGATTAGCATACAATTGGAATCAATTGGGTGGTATTTGCAAAGAGGTTTAGCTTGTCCACTCCTTGCTGGGGGAGGTGGCTATATAAAGCTTGTGGAATATTAGCTTGGTCTAATTGAGCTTGGCAAGCCTTCTAAGTGAAGTCTTCAATGTGAACTCTTAGAGGAGATCTTCTGGTGAGTGATTTTGATTTTTGTTTCAAACAGATCTTTTCTATTCATTTTAAGGTTTTAAGTTAGGTCTGGTGAGTAAATTAGGTTAGGCTGGTGACTCATTTTCATACTGATTAGCATACAATTGGAATCAATTGGGTGGTATTTGCAAAGAGGTTTAGCTTGTCCACTCCTTGCTGGGGGAGGTGGCTATATAAAGCTTGTGGAATATTAGCTTGGTCTAATTGAGCTTGGCAAGCCTTCTAAGTGAAGTCTTCAAAGTGAACTCTTAGAGGAGATCTTCTGGAGATACTCTGGAGGTAGTCTGAGGTTTGACAGGAGGTAGAAAACCTACTAAAAGGTAAGATTTGCTGGTTTTAAATCCATTCTTTTATAATGGCAGGCTTGGTCCAGTGTAAGAGCTGTCATGCGTTTGTTTTTAGATCCAATTTTTGGAGGTTTGGAGTGTGCCTGATATGTAGGCAGTTCTCTTTATTGCAGCAGGAAATTGCCTGTTTGAAGTCTGAGATTTGTAAATTATCTGTTAGACAAACTCAGGCTATGACTGTTACAAAGCCACTGCCACAGAGGCCTCCTAGGAGAAGCAGATGGACTACTGTAGGATCTGGTAGACTTAGCGTTGTGGATAGAAAGCATGTCCCACAATCTGTGGCTCTTCTTAATTCTTTTGAGGCACTTTCAGAGTGTAGTGGTAAGACGGATGCAGGCTCAGACACCATAGTTGAGGAACCACCATCCACTATGCCTAAGGTATGCAGTGTTGGTTATGTATGAAAGAGGCACTGAAGTCTTGTGAATCTGCAGTAGAGAACTTTACTTTGTGCATATAGCAATAAAACAACTTATAACAGATTAGTCACTGGATATATATCAGGATGCTTCATCATCACACAGCTAGAAAGGAAGAAGGAAGTAAAGCAGAGACAATAGAGACTTATTTCCTGTGAACATATACCAACGAGTTTAGAACACATTTAACCTGTACTAACAGCGCCACCTGCAGTCCATAGTATAATATATGCTGTTGTATCTCCAACATGCAGCACTGCAACCAAGGACAAAAATGAAAAGGTGGGACTTGATAGAAGGCAATTGTTGCTGGGTGATTCTATCATAAGAGGTGTTGAGCTGGAGAGTAGTGGTTTGGTGAGATGTCTTCCTGGGGCTACTGCTCGTAGAGACAGGAGACGTATTCTCAATATTGTCAAAGAAGCAAAGCAGCAAGGGGAAGTGGATGTTCTAGTCCATCTAGGGACAAATGACTTGGCTAGCAATGAGGTTTCTGAGATTAAGGAAGATTTTTGTGTTCTTGGAGGTGAAATACAGCAGATTGCGTCCACTGTGTCATTCTCTGAAGTTTTGCCTGTGCATAACATTCAAGATAGGAAGATGCGCAATAGGGAATTCAATTTGTGGCTTCGGGAATGGTGTCGGGAGCAAGGATTTGGCTTTGTGTCCCATGATAGCTCTAATTGGAGCAGAAAGGAACTGTATAAAAAAGATGGTTTGCATCTTACTCATAGGGGAACATATGTTCTCAGTGAGAAGTTCAAAGGATTCACAAAGAAATATTTAAACTAGCAGGGGGGGACAAAAGGGTAAACAATCTGCCCGATTGTACCCCAAAACTAAATCGGAGGGTACAAGCAACATGCGAGGTAAAAAATGACAAGCTCAGAGTCGTGTCTATAAATGCTCGCAGTTTAGTCAATAAAATCAATGAACTGGAGGCAATGATGGCAGCTGAAAAAATAGATTTAGTGGCGGTTACTGAGACATGGTTCAGTGAGAAAAATAACTGGGACATAACAATACCGGGGTACTCTTTATATAGAAAAGACAGAGAAGGTAGGAAAGGAGGAGGAGTGGCCCTGTATGTGAAAAACAACATAAAAACGAACCAAATAAAAGTGAGCGAGGTGAACATAGAGTCAGTTTGGGTTACGCTAACATTTGGCAATCATACAGTAGCTCGTGTAGGTGTGATCTATAGACCCCCTGGACAAGTAGAAGAGCTAGATAATCTGCTGCTTGAGGAAATAGCCAAAATGGCAATGAAGGGGTAAGTTATTATCATGGGGGACTTTAATCTTCCTGATGTGAACTGGAAAACCAAAATAGCTGGGTGCACCAGGAGTACAAGTATTCTAAACTTCTTACTGGGATTATCTCTAACACAAGTAGTTGAGGAGCCGACCCGTAAAGAGGCCGTATTGGATTTAATACTCACAAATGGAGGTTTGGTATCGGACGTTGTTGTAGGTGAAAATTTGGGATCTAGTGATCACCAATCAGTATGGTTTAATATAAGAACAGGGATGGAGCCGCACCACACAAAAACAAAAGTTTTAGACTTTAAAAAAACAGATTTTTCTAAAATGAGATTTTGTGTGAATGAGTCATTATCAGACTGGAGGAGTTTAAAGGGAGTCCAGGAGAAATGGGATTATTTAAAGGAAGCATTATTGAAGGCCACAGGAAATTGCATTCGCCTTGTTAGCAAAAACAAAAAAGGGAAGAAACCACTGTGGTACTCTGCAGAAGTGGCCAAAATAGTGAAGAACAAGAAGATGGCATTCAATAATTATAAAAAAACTCAGCGTGAAGAGGATAGGCAAACCTATAAGATTAGGCAGAAAGAGGCAAAGCAATTTATAAGAGCTTCCAAAGCACACGCAGAAGAGAAAATAGCTCAGTCAGTAAAAAAGGGGGACAAAACATTTTTTAGATACATAAACGAGAAAAGAAAAGTAAAACAAGGATTAGTTAGATTAAAAACAAAGGAAGGAAGGTATGTAGAAGAGGATAAAAGTCTCGCTGACTGCCTCAATGAATATTTTTGTTCAGTCTTTGCAGAAGAAAAGGAAGGAAAGGGACCTCAGTTAGGAGAGAACACTAAAGAGACATTTACATATGAGTTTACAGAGGAGGAGGTTCTAAAGCAGCTGTCTAAAGTAAAGACAAATAAGTCAATGGGGCCTGATGGGATCCATCCTAAATTATTAAAAGAGCTCAGTGATGTAATAGCAAAACCGTTAACAGATTTATTTAACCAATCCTTGTTAACAGGAGTCGTCCCAGAAGACTGGAAATTAGCAAATGTTGTGCCCATTTACAAGAAGGGTAGTAGGGAGGAATCGGGGAACTATAGGCCAGTTAGTCTTACGTCAGTAGTGGGGAAATTAATGGAAACCATGTTAAAGGAAAGGATTGTTGAACATCTAAAAACACATAGATTACAGGATCAGAAACAACATGGGTTTACCTCAGGGAGATCATGCCAAACTAATCTTATTGATTTTTTTGATTGGGTAACAAAAATAATAGACAAAGGTGGTGCAGTAGACATTGCTTATTTAGATTTCAGTAAGGCTTTTGATACTGTTCCGCATAGAAGGCTTATCAATAAATTGCAATCTTTGAGTTTGGATTCCAATATTGTTGAATGGATTAGGCAGTGGCTGAGTGACAGACAACAGAGGGTTGTGGTAAATGGAGTTTATTCGGCGCAAGGTCTTGTTACCAGTGGGGTACCTCAGGGGTCAGTACTTGGACCCATTCTCTTTAATATTTTTATTAGTGATATTGCAGAAGGTATTAATGGAAAAGTATGTCTTTTTGCTGATGACACAAAAATTTGCAACAGGGTTGACGTTCCTGGAGGGATCAGCCAAATGACAAATGATTTAGGTAAACTAAAAAAATGGTCGGAGTTGTGGCAATTGAGTTTTAATGTGGATAAGTGCAAGATAATGCACCTGGGATGTAAAAACCCAAGGGCTGAATATAGAATATTTGATACAGTCCTAACCTCAACATCTGAGGAAAGGGATTTAGGGGTCATTATTTCAGAGGATCTAAGAGTAAGTAGTCAATGTAATAGAGCAGCAGGAAATGCTGGCAGAATGCTTGGTTGTGTAGGGAGAGGTATTAGCAGTAGGAAAAGGGAAGTGCTCATGCCACTGTACAGAGCACTGGTGAGACCTCACTTGGAGTACTGTGTGCAGTACTGGAGACCGTATCTCCAGAAGGATATAGACATCTTAGAGAGAGTTCAGAGAAGGGCTACTAAAATGGTGTACGGCTTGAAGGAGAAAAGTTACCAAGAAAGGCTTAATGATCTTAACATGTACAGCTTGGAAAAAAGACGAGACAGAGGAGATATGATAGAAACATTTAAATACGTAAAGGGAATCCACAAGGTAGAGGAAGGGAGTATATTTAAAAGGAAACGAAATAGCAAAACAAGAGGACATAGTCTTAGATTAGAGGGGCAAAGGTTTAAAAGTAACATCAGGAAGCATTATTTTACTGAGCGGGTGGTAGATACATGGAACAGTCTTCCAGTAGAAGTGGTAGAGGCCAAAACAGTAATTGAATTTAAGCAAGCATGGGATAGGCATAAGGCTATCCTAAACAAAAGATAAATCCAGGTCAAGTATCCATGTAATTGGGCAGACTAGATGGGCCGAAAGGTTCTTATCTGCCGACATTTTTCTATGTTTCTATGTTTCTAGGCAGATCTGGGCCTAAACTGGACAAATGCAATGCAGCTTCTCGTTTAAGAATTGAAAAAACAGAAAAAGGGGGAACTGCACAAGGGAGGGGAGAGAAGGGAGGGGATCAGGGCAAATGATAAGGCAAGGCAGCAGATGGCGTGGGAGATGACGGGGACCACTCTCCCAGCTGGGGAAGAATATTGTTACATGAACAACATCACTGTATACTATAGATCATAAACCACAAGCTTTATATATATTATGTATATCCCATAGTGCACACAGATCCAATTTGGGTGGGCACAGCAAGCAATAATCAGACGTCGCCTTGGAGTCAAAACGGTGGTATTTGTAATTTTATAATTTGTTGTCATGTTGGAACAGATTTCGATTTCCAATTTTTTGTGAGTAGCAACATTGGACACAATAAACAACATCTTCAAATGTGACCATGGAAGGTGAATCATCTTTAGTAACGAAATTTCTGGGGAGTAGGAGATTGAGTGACCAGCCACTTTCGTCGCCAAGGAGGATATTTCCTGCCAGAAGGATACTATGAACAAATAGTCTGCAGTGTCCTTTGCTGATCCTGCACGACTTCCCAATAGGCAAACTCACACAGGGCTCTTCCAAGTCTCCATGGAGTCCTATGGAATCCAGGAGAAGATACCAAGGCCCGCAAACAGTGGAGATGCCGATATCTGTTAGCAGCTTTTAATTATTATGAGTGGAGACGCTAGCAAAGAGTCTTGCTAATAATAATAGGAAGCCGCTAATAGTTTTGTTTTTCTTTAGGTGTTTGTTTGCTTTTACGAGCTGAGCTGAAACAAGACCCATTGAGTGTAATGTTGGGGGCTTCCAGCCTTTCCGGTGTGCTTGAGGGCAGCATGTCTGATGCTGCTCGCTCACCAACACCCGGTTTAAATTGAAACAGGCAGGGAGGTGGCTGCATGAGGTGTGGCTTGAGAGGGGGGCGCGGTCTGGTGAAGGTCTTTTAATAACCAACAGTTCCTTCTAAGCAGTGCCAGATCGTGGTTATCCATACCTGAGCTCCTTGTACCTGAATTATTTTGTGATTTAACCTGTTATTGACCTCTGCTTGTTTTCTGACTATTCTGCCTTCCGTTGCCCTAGACTATTTTCTTGTACTACGCTTCTGCACTGATATCGACCCGGCTATTCCATTTGACTATTCTATACTCTGTATTCCTGATTCTGGCTCGTCTGATTACCCCCGTGTTGCTGACCTGGTTTTGTATTACGACATTGTCTTTGATTAACCCTTTCTGTCTAGCTAGTATACCTGGCCAATTCTAAGGACCAGACAGTTAGAGATTCTTCTACGGCTATCCTGTTGGTAGCTTTTGGGCTCTGTGGAGTGTTGGGCTTTAAGGACTGCGTGGTGGGATCCGGGAACCGTGACATTACGATCCAAAATGGATCCCGCAGACTTAACACAGCATTTGAGTAACCTTGTATCCAGACAGGACGAGCAGGACCATAGGATGGATCAGTTTGCTCTCGCCTTACAAACTATCCTGACTCGTACGGCTCACCTGGAACCAGCTGGGGTTGCACCTCCGCCTGCTATACCTATGTCCTCTGTTGTTCAGAAATCCCAGGTACACATGACCGCTCCTATGAGGTTTGACGGTACTCCCTCGGAGTGCCGGGGATTTTTGGTCCAGGTGGATATTCATTTTAAATTAAATCCACAAATGTTTATCACTGACATAGCCAAAGTGGGGTTCATTATTAACCATCTGTCTGGCAGAGCGTTGACATGGGCGAATCCTTTATGGGAGGCAGAGAAGCCTATCGTACTGAACTATAAAGAATTCATAGCCGAGTTAAAACGTACGTTTAATCCTACCAGAAAGGCCAAGGTAGCTGGCAAATCCTTGTTCCGCATACGTCAAGGGAACAGGACTGTATCTGATTATGCTATAGAATTTAAAACGTTGGTTTCTGACGTGATCTGGATTAATGAGGCTCTGGTTCTGGCTTTTATGGAGGGGTTATCAGAGTCATTGATGCATGAGTTGGCTCCTCGTAAATTACCTGAGGTGTTGAGTGAATTTATAGATTATTGTATAGATCTGGATGATCAGATAAGGGACAGAAGAACTCCAAGAGAGAAACCTAAGAGACCATTACCAAGGTTGGCCCCTGTCTTTCAGGCACCACCAAGAGAGTTATCCCCTCCCTCTGAGCCTATGCAACTAGGCCATACTAGGCTTACAGAGGAAGAGAGAACAAGGTGTCTTCGCAAGGGATCGTGCCTGTATTGTGGTTTAAAAAGACATTTACGACTTCAATGTCCCACTCGCCCTAGAATGCATGATAAGTCGGAAAACTACCCCACCTAAGGCAACTGAGGAGACAGGCCTTGGGTGTGATGTTCATGTCTCCTGTCAAAGACACTAGACTCTTGTTACCAGTATCCGTGGCTTGGGAGACCAAGACCACGCATACTACCGCTTTTGTTGACTCTAAGGCTGCTGGTAATTTCATTGATGTTGAATACGCTTCCTCCATTTCTCTCCCTCTGGTTGTAAGAGAGACACCCTTGGCCATCGAAGCCATAGACGGTAGGCAGTTATCCTGTCCCAGAATTACTCACGATATTGTTACAGTGGTTCTTACCACTGGTCTCTTGCATAAAGAAGAGATCATATTTCAGGTTATCCGTTCACCTTCCAATCCTGTTGTGCTTGGTTTCCCTTGGTTGGTGGAACATAATCCTGTTATTGATTGGGCTAAGGGAGAGATACTGTCTTGGAGACCTGCTTGTTTTGGGACTTAATACCCATTCAGCATATTGGTGCCCTGAACACACCTAAAGCTCCTCCATTGTCTACAGAGGTTCCTGACTGGTATGCCGATCTCAGGGCTGTATTCGATAAAAGAGAGGCAGAGGAACTACCTCCACATAGACCGTATGATTGCGCCATAGATATTCATCCAGGTACCATGCCTCCTTTTATCCATAAAAGAGAACCAAATCATGGAGGAGTACATAAAGGAGAATTTGGAGAGGTTTTATCAGACGTTCCTCTTCTCCAGCAGGGGCTGGGTTCTTTTTTGTATCTAAAAAATAAGGAGATTTACGCCCGTGTATTGATTATAGGGGGCTTAACAAGATCACCATCAAGAATGTGTACCCTATCCCTCTTATATCAGAACTGTTCGACAGGTTAAGGGGATCAGCAGCATACACAAAACTCGATTTGAGAGGGGCTTACAACCTGATACGTATAAAAGATGGGCATGAATGGAAAACAGCATTTAACACCAGGAGTGGGCATTATGAATATCTGGTCATGCCGTTCGGTCTCTGTAATGCTCCAGCTGTATTCCAGGATTTCATTAATGATGTGCTCAGAGATTTTTTGCAATCTTTTGTTATCGTATACTTAGACGATATACTAATTTACTCTCCCGATTTTATAACCCACCATGAACATGTCAGACAGGTATTAGCAAAACTACTAGACAATGGTCTTTATTGCAAACTGGAGAAGTGTTTATTCGACATTACTACTGTAAAATTTCTTGGGTACATTATCACTCCAGAAGGTTTTGAGATGGATCCTTCCAAACTCACGGCCATCTCAGAATGGCCTCTCCCTCAAGGCCTCAAAGCCATACAGAGGTTTCTGGGGTTTTCCAACTATTATAGGAGATTTATCAAGAATTATTCTGCTGTAGCTTCCCCTATCATTAATATGACACGTAAAGGTCTGAAGAACCAGGTCTGGTCTTCACAAGCCAAACAGGCATTCAAAGCTCTCAAACAGGCTTTCCCTTCCGCTCCAGTGTTACGGCATCCTGATCCCAGAATTCCATTTGTTCTTGAGGTTGATGCTTCCGAGATAGGCATTGGGGCTGTCCTATCTCAAAGAGAGTCTCCAGGGAAGCCTCTACATCCTTGTGGGTTCTTTTCAAGAAAATTATCAACAGCAGAACGCAATTATGATATCGGTAACAGAGAATTGCTTGCTATTGTGTCTGCCCTGTCAGAGTGGAGACATTTGTTGGAAGGTACTCTTGACCCTTTGTTGATAATCACTGATCATAAGAACCTTACGTACATCGGGCATGCTAAACGTCTGAACTGTAGACAGGCCAGGTGGTCATTACTACTGTCTCGGTTTAATTTTGTGTTGACTTACAGACCAGGTGACCGCAATGTAAAGGCTGATACCTTATCTCGTCAATATGACCCGTATGAATCAAATACACAAGACCACAATCCTATAGATCCTCCTGAACGTAGTGTGGCTTCCACGGTTTTGTCTGTTTCCTTGCCTTTTCTGGAACGCCTCCAAGCAGCTCAAATGGGGGCTCCACCTAACAAGCCTCCAGATATGTTGTTTGTGCCTGAAAAGGAAAGACAAGAATTACTCTTAATGTTTCATGATTCAAAACCAGCAGGTCATCCTGGTATTACTAAGACTCTTACCAGTATCTCCAGACAGTTCTGGTGGCCCACCATGCGACAGGACGTACGTCTGTTTGTTTTGGCTTGTCAAGTCTGTGCCAGAAGCAAAACCAGGAAAACCTTGCCTGTCGGTCTATTGCAGCCTTTACCCATTCCTAATAGGCATTGGTCTCATCTATCCATGGATTTTATTGTGGACTTGCCGAAGTCCAAGGGTCATAATGTGGTTCTGACAGTTGTAGACCGCTTCTCCAAAATGGCTCATTTTATTCCTTTACCTAAGCTTCCTACAGCCAAAGAACTGGCGGTCGTCTTTCCTAGAGAGATTGTACGAATACATGGGGTTCCGTCTGAAATAGTCTCTGACAGAGGAGCTCAGTTCGTCTCTCGTTGCTGGAGGGATTTCTGTGCGGAGATGGGGGTGCGATTGGCCTTCTCTTCAGCATATCATCCACAAACCAATGGGGCAGCAGAGAGGGCAAATCAGGGTCTCGAGCAGTACATACGTTGCTTTACCACACAACAACAAGACAATTGGTCGGAGTTGTTGCCCTGGGCTGAGTATGCACGTAATAACGCCGTTAACGAGACCACTGGCCACTCTCCTTTTTCTGCTATCTATGGTTTTTTTCCCCTCCGGCTCTACCGCTTCAGTTTGCTGAACAGGCCATCCCGGCTCTCGATGAACATCTCACACAACTACAGGATATTTGGAGACAGATTCGCGAAAACATGGAGCGCAATGTTGCTGTCCAGAAACGCAAGGCTGACAGGCATAGGTTACAAGCTCCTTCCTACAACGTGGGGGTTAGAGTTTGGTTGTCCACTAGGAATGTGAAGTTGCGGGTGCCTTCTATGAAAATGGCACCTCGGTTTATCGGTCCATACAAGATCATTCGCCGCGTTAACCCTGTGGCTTATGCTCTTGCCCTTCCTAGACATCTTCGCTTGCACAACGTCTTCAACACCTCCCTGCTGAAGCCTTTGTTGTGTAACAGGTACACGTGGGTCGTTCCTCCTCCTCCACCTGTTCAGGTTGATGGAGAGACGGAGTATGAGGTTAGGAAAGTTCTGGATTCTAGGCTGTTCAGGGGTGCTCTGCAGTACCTGGTTGATTGGGTGGGTTATGGTCCGGAGGACCGGTCCTGGATTCTGGCTTCCAACATGTCTGCCTCTAGGTTGGTCAGGGCGTTCCATGCCTCGCACCCCGATCACCCTGGTGGTCGTTCTGCCACTCGCCGCTGGTGGTCGTCCTGCCACTTGTCCTGTTGGTCGTCCGTTGGCCTCCCGTGGAGAGGGGGGTACTGTAACGTTGGGGGCTTCCAGCCTTTCCGGTGTGCTTGAGGGCAGCATGTCTGATGCTGCTCGCTCACCAACACCCGGTTTAAATTGAAACAGGCAGGTAGGTGGCTGCATGAGGTGCGGCTTGAGAGGGGGCGCGGTCTGGTGAAGGTCTTTTAAAAACCAACAGTTCCTTCTAAGCAGTGCCAGATCGTGGTTATTCATACCTGAGCTCCTTTTCCTGAATTCTCTCGTGATTTAACCTGTTATTGACCTCTGCTTGTTTCCTGACTATTCTGCCTTCTGTTGCCCTAGACTATATTCTTGTACTATGCTTCTGCACTGATATCGACCCGGCTATTCCATTTGACTATTCTATACTCTGTATTCCTGATTCTGGCTCGTCTGACTACCCCCGTGTTGCTGACCTGGTTTTGTATTACGACATTGTCTTTGATTAACCCTTTCTGTCTAGCTAGTATACCTGGCCAATTCTAAGGACCAGACAGTTAGGGATTCTTCTACGGCTACCCTGTTGGTAGCTTTTGGGCTCTGTGGAGTGTTGGAGTGCTTTAAGGACTGTGTGGTGGGATCCGGGAACCGTGACATTGAGTACACAGTGCTATTAATATCAAAAGTGTAGTAAGACAGTGCCCTCATGTGGTGCTAAGGGGAAATAGAAAATGAGTAAACGACCCCTTTGAATGAGGATTAAAAGGCAGGGGTCAGCAACCTTGGCCCTCCAGATGTTTTGTAACTAAATTACTCATAAACCTCAATCCGCCTAATGAGTACTTGAGCATCATAGTAGATGTAGTTTCAAAACATCTGGAGGGCCCAAGTTTGCTGCTCTCTGATTTAAAGGGACATTTATAAATTTGAATGTTCTTGAACCCAGGACATAATTGAAAATGAGAGAAATCTCAGTGTATCCTTGCTGGTAAAATACGTTGCAAATAAATAAATAATTTTTTTAACTTTAGCTCAAACTATTTGCCATTTTAAAACAAGTATTTTACTAATCTAGACCCACAATTTTTTTCTAACTATAGCAAGTTATTTCCGTTTAAAAGAAGACTATAGGGGTTATTCACTAACCTCCGAATTGGCCCTGAAATTGCGTTATCAATTTGGTCTCAGAGAGGCCACGATGGATCAGACCTGTGCATGCACGCAGTTCCGATCTATTCTACGGAACTTCCTATGCTAAGCAAGTAGCAGAGGGAGCGCAAAAAAGTCTCAGGAACTCCTGGATTCGAGAGTCCCTGAGCCGAGGAGGAGATGGCAAAGAAAAGATGAGTAAATTCAACAAAAGTAAAAAAAATAAATATAAAATAATTGGGCAGATGCTGTCAGCCTCTGCCCAATTATTTAAGGGCAAAAAAGGAAATCTCTGTTTTTCAGTAGAGTATATCTTTAACACAGAACATCACAGGGTTCTGTCCAAAGCTCACAGCAACCCATTACGTTCTCTGCTGCTTCACAGAGCCGGCTGAGCCTGGTGCTCGATTCGGGCCCCAGACCTGGCCGGGCCTGGTACTTGTCTGGGGCTTCCGAACCCGGTTATTTTGTAACTTGTTTTTATCTTTTTTTTATCTTTTTTTTGTAAAGACATTTTTTGGGGTTTTTATCTGTAAAAGACTCTTTAATGTTGTAACAGATCTTTTTATTATTTTTTAAAGGACCTTTTTTATTATGTAGACACATTTTTATTGATTTAAGCTCCTATTAGGAGAATAGGAGACTTGGGGGGGGGTATTTCAGTTGAGAGGAATTTGTCAATTTGGACATCTTCTAAGATACTATGTTCTGCCCAATTTTGGCATATTACTTTAACCCTTTCGCTGCTGAGGCTTTTCCCGCCTCTGTGCTGAGGTCATTTTTACCGGTTATGCTCATCATGTTTAAATGCATTTTGAAGGCTTATTTTATTATATGACCCAGACATATTATATATCGTTCTTTCCGTCAGACTCGGCAGATTCATAATATGTCATTATTATATGTATATGTCATGACCTGTCTGTATATTATAACAAAAAATGCAATAAAATATGAATTTTCAATAATTTACAACATGTAAAGTGTTTTTTTTCACATTTTAACATGCGAGCAATTGCGGTTATATTTTGTATGGGGTGCGCTTGTTAAAAAAATTAGAGATGGGGTCTCGTTACATTTTTTTTTGGGGAAAATTACGCGATTTTTAACAAACGCACCGCATACAAAAATCGTTAGTGCAGCATCATTGTTCACATTATAATTGAAATGGGAACAATATTGCTGCATTAACAAACCAAAAAAAAAAAAAACTTGTTTATTTATTTTTTTATAATTTTTTTTAATATTTTTATTTGTAATTTTTATTTTTTAAAAAAAACTTTTTTCACAGTCGTGTTTGGTATCGTTGGAACGGCCATGCTCTGGCCGATCCAACAGTACCAAACATTAACCCCTAGATGCCACGGATCGGGAGATAGGGGGTTCATTGGAACCCCCTATCTCCACCGTTGGTGGCAGCTAGGGGTTAACTCCAGGACTGGCGTCATTGTGCTATGCACGATGACGCCAGTCCTCAGGGGGAGTTCCTGGAGGCTTGGCCGACATCCAAGATGTCGGCCAGCTCCGAGAAAGGATCACGAACCGGCGCTTTTCAGCGCCGATTCGTGATCAGGCTCCCCAGGGGTTAATGAGAGCCACCGTTTGGAAGGGCAGGCTGTGCCCTTCCAAGCGGTGTCTGTATTAACCCCCTGCTCCCCGGCGATCGGGAGGGAGAGAGGTCCGAAGGACCTCCCCCCCTCCCTTTCAGGCGCCTCCTCCGCATATGCGGGGGGGCGCCTGAATTAGATGTCGTCGCGTCGCCGCGATGACATCTAATCTCCCCGCCGGGCTCCCGAGTGCTGGGCTGACATCCAAGATGTCAGCCCGCACAGGGGGGGCGCAGCAATCCGCCGGAATCCGGCGGATTGCTGCCTCCTGTGCTCAGACACGCTGAGCGCGTCCGTAGCACAGGAGAACCACTTGGCTGGACGCGCTGAGCGCGTCCATAGCAGCCAAGTGGTTAAATAAATGTGTGGTAATTATTGGCTTTCATTTTCATTTCAAATTAAGTCTAAATTAAATAGAATTATACAAAAACAACTATTTAGAAAAACTTTAGGGTAAAAAGTCATTTTCGGTTTCGGTTTTTGGCCTAGCTCATCTTACAGTTTCAGTTTCAGTCCCAAATTTCTATTTCGGTGCACCACGAGTAAATGTATAGCTAAGAGGGGTATTCAGAGAGTGTGGGGGTTAGCTGTAATTGCTAAACCCATTGGGCTAGATTACACACCAAATGCTAACTGTAGCATTCGGATATGTAAGCATTAACGTCAGGACAAGTGACTTTAACGCATGCCCCCCATATTACATTCCTAACGCTAAACAGATAAAAAATGTCTTGTTGCATCGGTGATTGCAGTATCTTGCGCGAGCTTACTGTACTTTGCGCATCTTATACTTAACACGGGAAGCACAATCAGTAACTAGCATTAGGATAAGTAAGGTATTTCTAAGTCATAGCACTAATTACCTCACCGATGGGTTAAAACTATTTTTACCGAATCCTAAAAGCTGGTGCTAAATGATTCCGCTTTTGCAGAATCATTTAGCACCAGCTAACCCCCCCCCCCCAATAAATCCAATACTAACCTCTCATCCCATGGCGAGAATGGCAACCCGATCCGCTGCTTCTTGCCACTGGAAGCAGCATGAGACTGGGGACAAATGGTAGCGCAACCCTCCATGGAGTCCTATGGACTCAGGGAGGTATCCCCGAAGGTAGTGCATAGTTCCAGGGGAAGGTACTGAAGCATTGTCTGCCACGGAAACACACGCTGAAATGGGGATGCTATGGGAAAACATGCAGGCACAGGTTTTCCCTGTTAGCACCCCCATTTTAGCGCGAAGATTGTAATCTGGCCCATAAATTTAAACGATGGCAGGTGACGTTTCATCAAAGACGCCTCTCCTGCCACTGCTTGAATTTGCCTTTTGAGAAAAGCTAAAGTTTTTTTTGCAGTTGCAACCACGGTAAACGGGGACGCTACGCGAAAAAATTTGCCCTAGCAAATTTCCCCTTAAAGTCCCCGTTTTACAATCAGATTACGATACATAACACAGATTAGTGGAGGACATGGGAACTGGAGGGAGGATGATGAGGGACAGATTCTCTAGTTATCCACCTAGAAATAGAGGGGCTCAAAAAATGTATACACACCTCAACAGTTGTTTTCTATACCCTTTTAAAAACCCGTATTGAATTATGGCAGCAATGTGTAGTATCATGTTTTCTTTAACCCCTTTACTGCTGAGCCATTTCACCTTTGTGTGCTGAGCTCATTTTTACCGTTTTTGCTCATCGTGTTTAAACGCGAATTGAAGTCACATTTTATTATACGACCCGGACAAATTATATATCTTTTTTCGGCAGACTCTGCAGATTCATAATATATCATTATTATATGTATACGTCATGCCCTGCCTGAATGTTATAACAAAAATGCAATAAAATTAGAATTTCCAATCATCTACAGCATGTAAAATGATTTTTTTTTTACATTTTATCATCCAAGCCTTTGCAGTTATATGAATAGGAAAAAGATGTATTCTCTGGTTGGGCGCTGCTTACATATAAAGGGTACTTGTGGTGTCCCTATTGCCGATGTATAGTAAAAGGCAGAGAGATACAGAATGTACATATATACAGCATGAAAAATAAATTGCAAATATACAATCAGAAAATTTGTACAAAAAATATGTGGGAGTGCTCACAAAGAGGATGTTACTGATAGTGTTTTATTCAGGATAAGACAGCGTAAATCTGAATATCTATGTATAAAATCTGATACAGGACAGATAATATTCAGTTTTATAAGTGGAGATGGCAGGCGTCTCTTTCCAAAGTTTATTTATTCCTTGTGTTATACTGCCACGTTGTGGACAGTGTCCGAAGTGCAATACATGGAAAATTTCATGGGTAAGAGTTTCTGTGTCTTTTGTTCATCTGTAGTGGATCTCAGATGAACGGAAAGAAAGATACATAGTGCACATTGTTTTATAAAGTTGGTAGAAGAAATAAGTGATTTCCAACTCACGTGGACAGGAGCCAGTGGAAGTATCAGGCTCGCTATCTTGCGCCTTTCTGGCCTATATAGGAGGCCAGATTCCCTTCTTTCTCCTCCTCTTTCCTTAGATGCTGCGGTAGTTGGTCAGCAGGGCTGCGGTCTTTCCACTGGCCTGCTATATGCCTCCTGGAGACATCTCCAGGAGAAGTCTGAGATCCGGTGCCTAATGGCGCCAGATCATGGACCAGCACTTCAGGGGTTAAAGAGACGCAGCGCTGGAAAGGGAAGACTCTGCCCTTTCCAGCAGTTCCTCTTGTTCTCTTGTATCTCCTCCCAATTGGGGGGGGATAGGCGTCCGAAGGACACCACCGCTTCTTTCAGGCGCTCTTCCGGCTTTGCCGGGGAGGGGCGTCTGAAACTGACATCATCGCTCCCGTCACGATGAAGTCAGTGCGCCGGGAGGGGGGTATGAAGCAGCGTCTGACTTCCATGAAGTCAGACCGTCGCAGGAACCCCGCAGGAGAGAGGAAAGTATAGCAAGCAGAGCCCGCTTAGCGGAAGACGTGTGGGTAACGTCCTCCGCATAGAGCGGGAGAATCCCAAGACGTTCCCCATACATCTTTCATAGTGAAGGGGTTAAAGATCTCAGTAGTCACACCATTATTGATATCATCATGTGACCATCAGGAGAGAGTCTAAGAAAATGACGGAGGCACGCTTGACTTTCGAGCAATGCTAGACCATTTTGAAGTGGTATTGTAAATTTGAAAACGTGTGTGAAGTTCAATGACAATGGCGACTTGAGTTTGGAACAAAATCATCTATCAACAAACGCACAGATTCGTGGTAAGTTCAAAATCGATGGCACTGTGTGTGATGTGCACCAGCAAAGATCTGAGAGGCGTTGCACAGCAACAAGTCCTGCTTCCTTGGATACGGTGTTGCAACAGTTTACACGCTCACCGCAAACGTCTGTCAAACAATGTGCATGTGAGGCAGGAATTAGAAAATCAAACATACAACGTATTCTGAAGAGAGCACATTTTACATCCCGAGACTGTTACACGTCATAACTGAAGATGAACCTAATCCGGGAATGGAGTGGTTTTGACAAATGGTACATGAAGATGAGGACAGTTTGTACAGAAAATGGTGTGGCCTGATGAAGTGCAGTTTAAACTAAATGGTACAGTAAACCATCATAATCGTGTTTATTGGGCACCAGAAAATCCTCACATTCATGTGGACAAAGTAGTCAATTTACTCAGGCTCTATGTCAAGTGTGGACTGTCATCCAAGGGTTTAATTGAATTTTTTTTTTTTCGAAGGCACGGTCACTGGTCCAGTGTACCTCGACATGGTTCGCACATCCATTTTACAGGTCATTTGTGTGTTTTATGCGTATGAGCAATTTTACTTCCAGCAAGACGGCGCAAAACCTCATTATCACCGAGACGTAAGAGCCTATCTCGATGACATTCTGCCAGGACATTGGATAGGACGCAGATGTGCTGTTGAATCCCCTCCACGCTCCTGGTCTTAACACCACTCAGTTTCTATCTGTGGGGAACACTAAAGAATGTGGTATACCATGCACTACAGGAAGACATTAAAATAACATGCAGAGCAATCCCTGTGGACACGCACAGTAGTACCCCGAAATCAAAAGTGTCTGGATGCTAATGGTGACCACTTTGAGCACCTAATGTGATTGCAGAATTCAAATATGACGTACAGCCGCCCTTTGATATTTATGTAAAGCTAGTAATAACATTTGTATGCATATATTTTTCATGTTGAAGTGTGTATACACTTTTTGGGCCCATCATATTTTTGGGGGGGGGGGTCCTTCACTAATGGGGTTGGAAGAGTGGCAGCAAACCACACCATGTCCTGTGCACCCAGATCTCCTGCCCAGCCCTGCAAAGACACAGTCAGTTTTATAAACCAGATCAAGGCATATGTGTTTGAAGGGAGCTGGGGAGTTATGGGGGGGGGCAGGAAGAAGCATTCTAATATCCGGCATCAGGTTAAATGTGGGCTCACCAGGCAGGCACAACCCCCGCTGAGCCCGGTTTTGGGACAGATTTACAATTAGGCAAAGTAGGTATGTGCCTATAGGCGCCTACCATAGTGATGGGCATTGCTTTGTATAAGGAAACAAAAAAATGGACTCCTTTCTCTGTTTTAAATTAAAAAAAAATACAATATTGTAATGAAGTTTAAAAATGTAAAGATTCATTTATTTAAAATACAGAGCAAGGCACTGCTCCTGTGGTGGATACCTTTCTCTGTAAAAGTAAAACAAAATTGTAAATAATTAATAATTTTCATTTTATTTATTTTTTTCTTACATATTATACTTTTTTTTTTACAGTGAAAGGCACCTCTTGTGGTGGCCACCTTTTTGTAAAAAAAACTAAACTAGAAAACTGGAACAAAAGAATACATAAAATGTATAATCCTTTTTAATTGATACATTCATTTTTTTTTACACAAATTTCTGCTTATATTTAATTTATTTTTTGTGAGAGGTGGGGGCAGATTTCTTTGCCTACACAGGTTCCTTCCCGAGTGTATTACAGGCTACAGACACATATCACTGAGGCTACCGGAAGTCCTCACACACACACAATAAAAAATAGCTGAATAGCTTAGCCTAAAGTCACGTGATGATCTCATAGCCTCTGAGCTTCTCCCGCTCTGAGCGTAGCATTCCTCAACAACAGCCCTAAACCCCGCCCCTGCATTCCCACAACTGGGGGCGGGGCCTCGGAGCTCGCCGGGCAGTCACGTGGTCAGGGCATAGAAATCCCTTTCTAGGGCTTCAGAGGAGGGAGAGCGGGTCTCACACACCGGGCATGCCAAGGGCCACACACCCGGCTCTGAACCTCACCGCGGCCTAATATCCGGCAGCAGTCGTGTGAACGGGACACCCCACCTCGGGCAGCCATGGACTACCTGCTGGAAGCGAAGCTGTGCTGCCTGTTCGGGCTCCTGGTCCTCACATTGCTGTGCGGTCTGGGGCCCTCCACGCTGGCATGCTTCAGGAACGCAGCTGGAACGGGTGAGTCCACTGAGGGGCAAGGAGCCCACTGGTACCCAAGTCACCCCCCAACCCGCCCCTGGGACACAAGTCCCCCCTAGTGCCCAAGATTGGTGTCAAACACTTGTATCTGTCACGTCATGTGACGTTGGAATCACCGGCGCACTAACCTCTGGTCTGCTGACCAAGTCCTGTGTTTGCAGGAGGTGGGGGCAGGGCTCCCCCTATGGATCATATGCCTGAACATGGTGTCATCTGACCATCAGGACAAGCATCTTCTATTATCCCATATTTATTTATAAAGTATTTTACCAGGAAGGATACATTTGAGATTTCTCTCGTTTTCAAGTGTGTCTTGGGTTCAAGAACACTGAATTGTGTGTTTTTTTTTTTTTTTTTTACAGTAGGTACAGAAATACAAAGTAACACAAGATATTAAAATATCTGGATGGGCTCCTGCTGTGAAGGGTAATATCTGCAGGCTGATACACTTAAAGTAAAAAAAATATATGTGTATATAATATGGGCGCTATTACAATCTTCGTGCAAACGTCTGCGCCGGCGCAAAAATGCATTAACGTGAGGGGCAAAACCCTGTGTGCTGAACGTCGTGTTACATAGTGCACACAACGAACGCGCAATGTCGTCTACCGCGGGTGAACATGCGGGAACCCTTTGCGAGCGTACTGTACTGTACTGTACTGCGCGCGCGTCCTATACTTAACATTGTGAGTGTTTGTGTGCTGGTACGTGGATGGTATTACAATCTATGCGCAGAAATTTAGCAACTCCTTAAAGCTGGCGTTAATGGCAAAAATTAACGACCTGGCCGAAACCGAATACACCAGCCCAAAAAAAAAAAAAAAGCAGCAACGTATAGTTACACATTCTACTCCTACCAAACCAATAAAATGGAGAAGTTGTGTGTGCATTTATTATTGCTACAGCATATATGCGCAGATTGACTTTGGCAGGCGCAAAAAGTGTATGTGAGATAATTGTGGTTCTTAATTCTGATTGGCTGAATCGTGAGAAAAAAACACTGCACACACTGATTTCTGCATACAGCGTTACTGCGGGAGCATTTGTGCGTGTCCGTTTAACGTGCTTTATTGCACGACGGATGAAAAAATGCGTGAGGATTGTAATTCCAGCGCTGATTTACGTGTGTTAACACTTGGTGCACAAATTAACGCGTTGCGCAAGCGTTTTAACGCGAAGATTGTAATAGGGTCCTATATGTCTAAACATGATCTACATTCCAGGTTTCCATTAGGGCATAACTAACAATTACTATCAATTTAGTTGACAGATTTTTTAATTTTTATCTTTTTCGATTCGTTGGATAAAACACATTTTGTTAAAATGTAGAGCCTGGGCTGGTGAGGGTACAGACAGGAGTCCTTAGAGGGACACTGTAGGGCAGTGATGGCATACCTTGGCACCCCCAGTTGTTTTGGCTCTCAAGTCGTGCAGTGTAACAGCGTGAGCATTCTGCATAATTTTTACATCTCCTATTCCATCAGAGACCTTGGATATTGTGCCTGCTTCTGCCATCCTGGCTGGATTCCACACGTGCATGGTCCTGTCTTCATGGAGTTCTGTGGAGTCCTGGAGCTGATAACGGCCTCCACGCTATGCCCACTGCTGTTATCCTGCGGCTCGAAAATATTGCGACTCAAGCAGATACAAAGCATCTTGGTTGGAATACAGACGTTAAAGTTTGGCCACAAAAGGAAATTGGCTGGTGCACAAGTTTTCCAATCGTGTCTCACCTTTAGCGTCTTTGGTTGAAATTGGGCCCCTGATGTTTCTGAATTACATGTCCCATGATGTTCTGCCAGCCTTATATGTGACTAGGCATCATGGGATATGTAGTTCTTAAATATCTGCGATGCCAAGCTTCACCATCACTTCTCTAAAAACCTTAAAGCCGGTACCTCAAACTCTGGGGCCCCCCAATGTTTCTAACTGTAACCATGCAGTGTTCTTGAACCCAGGACATACTTGAAAACGAGAGAAATCTCAATGTATCCTTCCTGGTAAAATCCTTTTTATAAATAATAATAACTTGCAACGCCCTTGATCCTCTGGCCATCTTTTGCATTCAAGGAATTCTAGTAATTGTAGACCATAAACATCTGGGGGGGGGGGGCGGCAGTCTGGGATCCCTGGCTTTAAAGCATCTTTCAAAGCGCACATTTGATCCAGTGTTGTGGTCTCCTGCCACGCTTTTCCATTGGGCTGTGCGTACGTCTTCCTGCAGCTGGAGGACAATCTGAAGAACAGAAATGGGGAACCGGACACAGCAAAGATCCCCAAAACTTAGAGAAGCAACTTAATAAAACCAAAGACTATCTTTCAGTTGTAACCGCAACCGTTATCACTCCTAAACCTAGGCTGGATAAACTTTGCATCTGAAAAGTTGCCATTTGTTTTTATTAAGCCACCTTGGCCATGGGGATTGGTGCACCCGTATGTCCAGGTGCTCTGTTTCTTTTTGTCTTCCTGCAGCAGTCTGTGTGTAATGTATCGCATTGCTTCAAAAACACAATGGCTCAGGCTACATCAAAGTTTTGGGTCCTTGTAGACCCATCCCAAAGATGTTGAAAAGACTCTACGGCTCTATTCACTGCTTTGGGCAAAAACGCACGCGCAGCGCTATTATTTTTTTTCACGCAGCGATGACCGTTAACGCGCATAAATCAACGCTGGTATTAAATTCCGAGCATTTTTTTTGTCCGTCAAAAAATACCGCACGTAAAAAAAGACGCGCAAAAATGTACGCATTAACGCTGCGCACAGAAATCAGTGGGCGGATGTGTTTTTTTTTTTTTTTTTTTTTTTTTTTGGGGGGGGGGGGTCCACGCTATTCAGTCAATCAGAATTAAGCACCACAATTGTCTCCCGTTCAGTTTTTGCGCCTGTCAAAATCAATTTGAGTATATATGCTGCAGCAATAATAAAAACACGCACAACTACTCCATTTTATTGTTTGGGTATGTGTAGCTATACGTTGCTGTATTATTATTTTTTTTTTCGGGCTGGTGTATTTGGTTTCGGCCAGGACGTTCAGATTTGCATTTACCACCAGCTTTTCAAAGACGTCAAAATTATGCGCGCAAACGCTGTACGTTAAAATTTGCGCATAGATTGTAATACCATCCGCGCACACAAACGCATTTGCGCTCACAATGTTAAGTATAGGACGTGCAACATACATTACGCTCGTGTAGGTTCACGAGTGTTTTTTTTTTTTTTGTGCGGACATTGTAATAAGGAGTTTTGCGCAAAGGATTTTTCCCCTCGCGTTAATGCGTTTTTGCACACGCGTTAACGTTTGCGCAAAGTATTTAATAGAGCCCTACAAGTAGCCAAAATGTTGTAGATGGGGGGGGGGGATAAACCTTGGTTTTGATCATCCTGAGAAGACCTAAGGGCTTGTTTTATATGGTTTGTGCACAATGATTTATTGAATTCTACACACAATGTCGCATGTCACGGAAAGCTTCATTTTATGACTCCTGTGTCGCATCAAGTCATTAGAAAGATCCATGAAATAGAAGACCCAGGCACTCCAAAAGCTGTAAAATAAAGAACTGCTATACAGAATACTGCTACATTTCAGCTGAAGTTGATCTTTCAAGCTTGAAAAAAACTTTGTCTGAAAAGTCACAGGCTACTAAATAAAAGTTTGCTTTTATTTTACTGCTTTTGGATGGCCTGGGTCTTTTTCTGTTTTCAATACTTTGCAAGGGTTTACGCCTCCCTGGGGTCCATGAGCATCCAGCGGGATATAATGATGCAACATAGTGTGCACCTCCTTCATGCCATTCGATAAATCCTGTGGCTTTTGGTGTATTTTTCTGTACAGGATTTGTTAGAATTACCCGCTCCCTTTGATTTTAATTACATCCAGTGGTGGTTGCACAGATCCTGCTGGAATTAATTGCATTCTTCCCCAGTTACTGGCAATGCACCCAGCAGACAAATGCACTGCCTGTCATATCATAAGATTAAAGCATCAAGAAGCGTGGCACGGCTGACTGGGCAATGCTTCACAAAAGCCAATGAAACCAACACTGTCTGATCATGTCCAGGAGCGTCTGAAACATGCCAACCAAATGCAAAGACCACATGGAAGAGCTACCAAACCTGGTAAAAATGTAAGCATGGCAACACCTCAGACTTTAATCCAGCCTTGTAATCTGACCCCCATATCCCCACTTCCCACCCTCTAGTAAACTGACAATGAAAATGAGGAAAAGCTGTAGCAGTAACGGAACTCCTAGGCAGTGCTCCAATTCACATGCCGCCACTGATGACTCCCAGCTGTCATGAAACAAAGGGCAAGGAAGCCACACGGAAATTCTTGCCAGCACCCAGGAAAGCCTATCAGCGTGCACTCAAGGCACTTCAATTATTGCAGAGTGATTCCCTGCTCACTTGGACTTCTTTCTTTCCAAAACAGATGGGATCACTAGCCTCTATTTGGCAGCAACACTGGGAAAAGAAACTGAACTATTCAGGTGATCATTATCCTGCACGTGCCAGGCTGAGTCAGACTTCACTAATGATACCCAGTATGTGATTTAGGATGACATAAACTGATTTTGTGTTTATTTTTTTTTATTTTTTTTCTTGTCTGGTTAATTGTTTTTTTTATGTTTGGGGGGGGGGGTAAAAGTATTTTTGGCATCTCGGAACAAACTACTAACCTTAACACATAAACCAACCAACAAACAAACATGAAAAGAATCCTTAAATATCATAGAAATAAAGGGACATACTAGAGTGTTTTGAACTTCTCCCTCCTAAGTCAATTGAGCACATTAAGGCAAGCAGGCCGCTCGGTTATACAGATGACCCAATTCCTATCTTTGGGCTTCAGATCTAATTTGGAGTCGTGCCGTATTTGGGATCAGCTGATACAGTGTTGCTCAGATACCACATGACTGTGGTTACAGTGTTCAGAGTCCTGGGGCGTCGGCATTCAATGCCCAGCGTCTCTCCTGACTTCTTGCAGCAGAATGGGAAGACTCAAGTGACTGCAGAGGCACCTGGCAATTCACAGCGACTTCCCCTCATCCTCCATTACTTGTGAGCAGGCAGGAATGATGCTGTGCGTAATGTATCTCTGCCTGGCACATCCCCGACGCAAGGATCAAATTGGCTTGAAATGGCTAAACACAGAACCCCAAAAAAATGCAGAAATTTGCGTCCTCATACCAAAGCGAGTCGTGGCATTTAATATCCCTACCCAATTACATTATCTAAGTTTTCTCCCTCTTGACCTAAACACCGGTACTTTTATTTTAACCAGCTGTTTGTGTGTATCATCTGTCCTGGCAATGGATGAAGAGACCTTGCTCTTAATGTTTGTTAGCCAGATTGGGAGCAAGCAGGTCTTGCGCAAGCAGCCGAGATTATAAGAGGTCAACCCTGGGATCAGATGCACTGAATGAGATGTGTATGGGATGGAAGTCTCATGTCTGCGAATTGGCCTATAACATACTGTAGGCAACGTATTATTATTGTCAGAATTTATATAGCGCCAACAGTTTCTGCAGCACTTTACAATAACCAAAGGGAACGAGATAAACAGACCTATGATGGAAACGAGGTGTAGAGGGCCCTGCTCAAAGGAGTTTACAATCTAGAGGGGTTGAGGAAGACAAGAGGAATTTTACTAGCTAGCAGGATCATGAGTGCCAGTGGTTTGGGAATGGTGGTCATAGAAGCAGCTTTAATCGTGAGTGGATGAGTTGTATCCGTGATCTGGTATGCTAATCTGAAGAGATGGGTTTTGAGGGATTTCTTGAAGGCCTGAAGATTAGGGGAGAGTTTGATAGGGCGAGGCAAGTCATTCCACATGACCGGTGCTGCCCTTGAAGTCTTGGAGGCGAGCGTTGGTCGTGCGTGTGTAGACAGATAACTCCAGTCAGCAGGCGATCTCCTGTTGTCTGGATGGGATGTGCTTGCAGAGTTATGTGGGGGGGGGGGTTGAGTTATTGAGCGTTTTGAACGTGAGCGTCAGTATTTTAAACTGTATCCTGAAATGTACAGGAAGCCAATGGAGGGACCGGCAGACTTGTAGAAGTTCATCTGGCTAACAATTTAAGATTGTGAGGTCAACCCTGAATGTCTGTCTATTAACTTTTTCATTCGTTTTCTTTCTTAGAGGGCCATCAGATGTGGATGAGCTTTATTAGCTGCATAGCTGGAGGTGTGTTTCTAGCAGCTTGTTTGTTGGACATCGTTCCTGACTTCCTAAGTGACATGAAGGCGGAGATGGAGAACCAGCAAATTAAAGTATGTCTTTACTCCTATTAGGCCAAATGACTGCAGATCGGAAATATATCTTGACACTTGTTCACATCTTGTGAACACTTGTATTTATAGTGAGGAGAATTATCTTAAGGTGCTGTGTAGATTGGTTAGGTGTCTCGTCACCGTGCGAGTATGCTGCCAAATCGGGGGTGGTGGCAGAGCCTTGGTGCTGCTACAAAATAGGATACAGAAAAAATGTGGGTACCCCTTCGTGCAGCGCTTCTCGCATATATGTCTTGTGGAAGGAGTATTAGGGTCAAACGTACTCCTTAGTACTTATCAGTATCCTGATACGGACATCAGTAAATAGGTCTAAGATCAAAAACGGTGGTATATGCAAAGCAAACCTTCTAAAACTCTGGTACAAATTAGTTCCTTAAAAACAACAGTCTGTTATTTATAAACTAATTTGTACTAGAGTTTTAGAAGGTTTGCTTTGCATATACCACCGTTTTTGATCTTAGACCTATTTACTGATGTCCGTATCAGGATACTGATAAGTACTAAGGAGTACGTTTGACCCTAATACTCCGTCCACAAGACATATTTGCGAGAAACGCTGCACGAAGGGGTACCCACATTTTTACTTGTATTATAGTTCTATATTTGTACTGGCTCAAAGTAGGAAATAACCCTAGTTTTAAACAACAAAACACATGAACACTCTGCTGTGAAACCATATTCAATAGTTCCTCATAAGGTCCTCCAGGTGAACAGCACAATTTGAGAGAAGGCCTGTTTAAAATATACAATTTTATTTGGTTTAAATAAAAAGTTATGTTGTTCGCACACTTTATTTCATATGTTAATAAATCCTCCACATTCGTGTCTAAAAGCAATTACTTCTCCACCTATATTTCTTTTGTATTTATTCTTTGTCTCCCACTTAAAGGGACATACGTGCTTTGCTAATTTGCTTTTAAAAACATGCTATGCCTTTTGAATGAGCCAGTAGTGTCATTCAGCAGGCATAAAAAGTAAATTTTATATTTTTTTTTCATATTTACCTGCATTTCTTTCTTGGTGTTTTCCATGCCCATCTCAGGAGGCACTTTGAGATAACCAGTGTGTATACCTAGGTATAGATAAATAAAAAAATGCACTGAGCATGTGCAACTGGGCTGCTCCTCCTCCCTCCTGCACTGTAAACTGAGGGGAGGGCGGGGCTGAGTGACATTCCAATCTGTAACTTTCACTCCCAGCTACTGCAGAGACAGAGGAAGGACAGAAATCAATGCAGGGAAAGGGACATCAAAAAGCAGTCACGGCAAGAAAAGGGAGAGAAAGACCGCAAGATAACACAGAGCAAGTGCAAATAAAGGTACAGTGAGAGAGGGGGAACATACAGGAAGTGGGAGCTGAAGAAACACCCCTAGCTGAGGAGCGTGGCCAGAAAATATGAAATGTTTGAAAGCAAGAAAACACATTTTTAAAACTTTTTTTTTAAATTTTTTTATTGTAGTTTGCCGACTAGGTGTAAAAAAGTGTGAATTTAAAAATAAAATTTTCTAGACCTGCATATCCCTTTAACCCCTTAATGACCGCTGACGTACTATGTACGTCCTGCCCACGGGTCTCCCTTAGACCTGCGGACGTACATAGTACGTCAGCGGCTCCTAACCTCCCTCCCTGCCCGATACTTATCTCCCTCGCTGGATCTCTCGCAGATCTGGCAGGGAGGAAGCTTGCCCCCATGATTTAAATGGGCCGGCAAGCTCGATGACATCACCACGATGTGTGGTGACGTCATCAGCAGACACCCTCATTGAAATCAATGGAGGGGAGGGAGGGCTTCTTCGGAGCCCTCTATCTCCCCAACCATTGAAGCTAGAGTGCTGCAAGTTGCACCGCTGGAAAGGAGAGCATTAACCATTTCGCTGCTGGATCGCGATCCGGTGCAAATTTGCGCCAAATCGTGTTTCAAACCTGGAGGGGGCTGACATTGTGGATGTCAGCCGAGCCTCCAGGTCATCCCCACCATATGTGTGGGGGATGTCAGTGGGCCAGTTATCTCCCCTTGGCAGCAAGGGGGTTAATGGGATCCAAAGAATCCCGCTATCTCCCGATCCGTGGCAGCTAGAGGGTCATGCTGGACATCATTGGAAAGGCCTGGTCATGGCCTTTCCAATGATACCAAACATGACTGGGTTCGTTTGTCCGGGGGGGGTTAGTTAAATAGGACCTAGGCTGTCATCTAAAATAATGAGCATAAAACAGTCAGAATGAGCTCAGCGCACATAGGTGAACTGTCTCCGCAATGAAGGGGTTAATAGGCAAAAACGTGTAAAAAAATAAAAATAAAAAAAATTGGGTAATCCTAATCTCGGGACAAAACTATTTAGCCGGGGTTTTTTTTGGTGGTTATAGATTTTGCGGATTAAATTACGAAAAAGTGTGTTTTTGTTTTGTTTTTTGTTTTTTTTCATCGTGTGTATGTATATGTATATATGTGTGTGTGTGTGTGTATATATCTCTTTTATTTCTTTTATTATAGTAAATTATTCGATATGATGGAAATAATGGTATTTTTAGAAAGTCCCATTTAATGGCGGGAAAAACTGTGTATAATATGTGTGGGTTGCATAAACGAGTAAGAGGAAAATTTGACTAAACACGAACACAGCAGAAACATAAACAGCAGCGGTCACTAAAGGACGGATGTGTAAAACCGCCCGGTCACTAAGGGTTAAAGATGTGGTATATAAATTGCTTGGGTGAACTATGGTTTACCTTTCAAACGAGGAGTGTTCTAGTGCTCTACAAAAGCTCAAAATCCTCATTCACACCCTTCCAGTATGTTCTAATAGGGTAGGTATGGTGGAATTATTTATATAAAATTGTAATTCTAACAATGTACCATACTCCCAGGTCTCCTCTTAACCACTTCGCTGCGGCGGACGCATGTCACGTTCCATGCGGTGCACGCGCTGAGCGCGTCCTGCCTTTGGGGTCAGCGTTCGGCCGGGTCCTGGCCGATCGCTGGCCCCCCCCCGGTGCGGGCTGACATCCTCGATGTCAGCCCAGCATCCGGGAACCGCCGCCGGAGTAATTGGGTGTCATCGCGGGGGCGCGATGACCCCTAATTCAGGCGCCCCCCCCGCATGTGCGGAGGAGGCGCCTGAAAGGGAGGGGGAGGTCCTTCGGTCCTCTCTCCCTCCCGATCGGCGGCTTTGCGGGGGTTAACCCAGGCACCGTTTGGAAGGGCACAGCCTGCCCTTCCAAATGGTACCTGGCATTAACCCCTGGGGAGCCGGATCACGAATCGGCGCTGAAAAGCACCGGTTCGTGATCCTTTCCCGGAGCTGGCCGACATCTTGGATGTCGGCCAAGCCTCCGGGAACTCCCCCTGAGGACTGGCGTCATCATGCATAGCACAATGACGCCAGTCCTGGAGTTAACCACTAGCTGACACCAATGGTGGAGATAGGGGGTTCATTGGAACCCCCTATCTCCCGATCTGTGGCAGCTAGGGGTTAAAGTTTGGTATTGTTGGATCGGCCAGAGCATGGCCGTTCCAACGATACCAAACACGAATGTGAAAAAAGTTTGTAAACAAGTTTTTTTTTTCTTTTTTTTGGTTTGTTAATGCAGCAATATTGTTCCCATTTCAATTATAGTGCAGCATCATTGTTCACATTAACGATTTTTGTATGCGGTGCGTTTGTTAAAAATCGTGTAATTTCCCCCAAAAAAAAATGTAACGAGACCCCATCTCTAATTTTTTTAACAAGCGCACCCCATACAAAATATAACCGCAATTGCTTGCATGTTAAAATGTGAAAAAAAAAAACACTTTACACATTGTAAATTATTGAAAAATCATATTTTATTGCATTTTTTGTTATAATATACAGACAGGTCATGATGTATACATATAATAATGACATATTATGAATCTGCCGAGTCTGACGGAAAGAACGATATATAATATGTCTGGGTCATATACTAAAATAAGCCTTCAAAACACGTTTAAACATGATGAGCAAAAACGGTAAAAATGACCTCAGCACAGAGGCGGGAAAAGCCTCAGCAGCGAAAGGGTTAATAGGACATCTGAAAAGATCAACATTAAGAAGTTCCCTATTGTGGCCAAATTCCATCCTTTTGTAAGAAATCCATACACTGACTGCTGAACAGCACACTACTAGTGACGGAGTATAACCGCGCTCTCGCCAATGAGCTGCTTCCTCAGGAGCTCCATTATAAAACCTGGGAGCATGACTCCTTGTTTGAATTGAAATCTGGAGTTTTATGTAAATCAACCATAGTTGTCCTATTTGAACATACTGGAGGCGTGTTTTTTTATCTGAGGATTTTGGGCTTTTGTAGAGTACTATAGCACTCCTCGTTTCAATGGTAGGCCAGTGTTCATCCAATTTATATCCTACACCAGGGGTCTCAAAGTAACGGCCTGCGGGCCATTTGTGCCCCGCGGGTTGGTTGCAAATGGCCCACAGAATACAGGATCAGCAAGGTGTCCGTGAGGGACCCTTGCACGGTACGCCACCTGTTTTGCGGTTGGCCGCAGTGAGGTCCGGAAGGGAAGAGTAGAACGTGCACGGTGACTCGGTGAAGCTGCTCAGCCGCTCTGCCACAGGAGACACACATGTCCTGTGTGCTGGCCCTACCCCTTCCTACCAGCTTTCTTCACACCGAGGCCTCTGGAGTCACAGGATGGGAAACCTGGGGTGAGTAGAGCTATGGTGGGGGGAAGGCTGGGGATATTGGATTTGGCAGAACACCGAAGTGGGGGGGCAGCAAAGAGAAGGTGAAAAACAGGGATGGGCAAACACGCACAGAGAGTAACTGAGGGACAGGAGGATGGAGAGACACACAGAGAAAAGGTCTGTTACAGAATAAAAGCGCCTTAAAAAAAAGATAATTTCGCCAGAAAAATTACTTTTTGCTGCAAATTAAAAAATAGGGATGCACCGATACTAGTATCGGTATCGGGGCCGATATTGCCGTTTGCACGAGTACTTGTTACTCGTGCAAACGGCCCGATACATCCCGCCGATACCGGAAGCCGGCGCTGGCCGCGTGCATGTAAACAGGGATGGGCCTTGGGTCCTGTGACATCCTCAAGTGGCATCTTAAGTGGACGCTCAGAGTTGATTCCTGGAGTTCAGTGGCATCTTAAGTGGACGCTCAGAGTTGATTCCTGGAGTTGCGGGACTGGAGGAACTGCAAGGCCCACTTTTACTCTGGGTAAACGCACGTCTATATCATGCTTTCTCTCACGCTTCTGCTCTTTACTTCTACCTTTCTCCTTAAATGGAACTCCTGCCCCTCTACCACCGACCCCTACACTATCTGCATCTCTCCCTCCCTCCTCTCGTCCCACATGATGGCCTCACATGAGCTCCTTTGTTTCCTCAAAACATGGTCTCCCTCTAACTCTCGTGCTGCCAATCACTCCCACTCCCACAAATCCCATTCCCACCTTCTCTTTCTCACCCTCCTGCTGTTACTCTATTCAGGTGACATATCCCCTAACCCTGGCCCCACAACACATCCAATACTTCCATCTCATCCTATCTCCATCGCACATAAATCACCTCCCTGCAAGCCCAGCAACCTCATTCCCATAATCCCTCAGCGCCTGTCCTCTTTCTCCTGCGCCCTCTGGAACGCTCGCTCTGTGTGCAACAAACTCACGGCAATCCATGACCTCTTCCTTTCAAACTCCTTCAACCTCCTAGCTTTAACTGAAACCTGGCTAACTCCCTCTGACACGTCCTCCGTTGCTGCTCTCTCACATGGCGGTCTACACTTGAGCCATACCCCCAGACCGGGTGAGAGAAATGGTGGCGGGGTCGGAATCCTGCTCTCTCCCACCTGCACCTACCAGCATCTCCCTCCACCCCCATCCCTCTCCTTCTCCTCCTTCGAGACACACTGCATCCGCCTGTTCTCTCCTCTGGCTCTCAGGGTGGCAGTCATCTACCGCCCACCGGGACCAACCTCCCAGTTCTTTGACCACTTTGCTACCTGGCTTTCTCACTTCCTGTCTTCTAATCTTCCATGCCTAATTCTCGGCGACTTCAACATTCCCATTGACGATCCTTCCGCCCCTGCTGCCTCCAAACTTCTTTCACTCACGTCCTCCCTTGGACTCACACAATCCTCCCTCCTCCCTACCCACCGCGATGGTCACGCTATTGACCTTGTCTTTTCCAACCTCTGCTCCATTTCTGAGTTCAACTGTCGCCCTTTCCCCATCTCTGACCACCACCTTCTCTCTTTCAACCTATATGGACTTCCTAAACACCCTGCTCCCCCATCCCGCACACACACTCGCAGAAATCTACATGCTGTGGACCCCCATCAATTCTCCAACCTACTTCACCACCTCCCTCATACCTCATCCTTCACCTGCCCTGATGCTGCCACTAATCACTACAACACTACTCTTATCTCTGCTCTAGACACTCTTGCTCCTCTTCGACTCTGTAAGGCCCCACGCCGCCAGCTTCAGCCCTGGCACACCCTCCAGATACGCTACCTGCAAAGATGCTCCCGCACTGCAGAGCGTGCCTGGAGGAAATCCCGCTCTGAAGCTGATTTTGTTCACTTCAAGTTTATTCTCCGGTCATACACCTCTGCCCTCCACTTGGCCAAACAATCCTTCTTCTCATCTCTTATATCTACACTGTCCTCCAACCCTAAACAGCTCTGGTCCACCTTCAACACCCTCCTCTACCCACCTGCACCTCCCCCCACAGCTGCCTTCAGCGCTCAAGACCTGGCAGACTACTTCCTCAGTAAAACTCTAAATATCAGACGCAACATCCCAACACAAGATAGTTATCTGCCACCTCCACTCCCACAGGTCCCCTCTGCCACCCTCTGCCGCTTCCTCCCAGCCACTGAGGAGGAAGTCAATTCCTTATTGTCCTCCTCACATCTCACCACATGCCCGCTCGACCCCATTCCCTCACATCTAATTCCTCCCCTCTCCTCCTCCCTCACCCCTGCTCTCACACACATCTTCAACCTATCTCTCTCCACTGGCTCCTTTCCATCCGCCTTCAAACACGCGCTAGTTACCCCTTTACTAAAGAAACCATCCCTAGATCCCAACTCTCCATCCAACTACCGCCCTGCTTCCCTTCACATCAAAGCTCTTAGAAAAACTAGTCTTCAACCGCCTCTCCCTCTTCCTGTCCTCCAATTCCCTACTTGACCCCCTGCAATCTGGCTTCCGTCCCCTACACTCAACTGAAACTGCCCTCACCAAATCACCAACGACCTCCTAACTGCTAAAAAACACGGCCACTATTCTATTCTCATCCTGCTTGACCTCTCGGCTGCTTTTGACACTGTTGACCACCCCCTCCTTCTACAGACCCTCAACTCTCTGGGTCTCGGTGACACTGCACTCGCTTGGGTCGAATCCTATTTATCCAACAGGTCCTTCTGTGTGTCCTTTGCTGGTAACTCCTCCTCATTGCCTCTATCTGTTGGTGTACCTCAAGGCTCTGTCCTTGGTCCTCTGCTCTTTTCCATCTACACCTCCTCCCTGGGCAAAATCATCAACAGCTTTGGCTTCAATTACCACCTCTACGCTGATGACACCCAGATCTACCTCTCTACCCCTGATCTCTCTCCCCCTGTCCTTTCAAAAGTCAGTGACTGTTTATCTGGCATCTCCTCCTGGATGGCCTCCCACCACCTAAAGATCAACATGTCTAAGACTGAGCTCCTACTTATTCCTCCCTCCAATGCCTCCCCACCTCCTGACTTCTCTATCACGGTGGAGGGTATCACCATTTCCCCATCAAACAAAGTTCGCTGTCTTGGAGTTACACTTGACTCTGCTCTTTCCTTCATCCCCCCACATCAAGTCTCTTTCTCCTCCTGCCGATACCAACTGCGTAATATTTCCAGAATTCGGCCATTTCTTACCGCTGTCGCCACAAAACAACTCATACACGCCCTGGTAATCTCCCGACTCGACTATTGCAATAATCTCTTATCTGGCCTCCCTCTGTCCCGCCTCTCCCCCCTACAATCCATCCTGAACGCCTCCGCCAGACTAATTCACCTCACCCGCCGCTCTGTCTCTGCCGCTCCCCTCTGCGAGTCCCTTCACTGGCTCCCCATCCACTGCAGAATTAAGTTCAAAATCCTTATCCTTACCTACAAAACCCTCACTAACTCAGCTCCCCACTACCTGTCCTCACTAATCACCAAATACACCCCAGCCCGCTCCCGAAGGTCAAACAGTGACCTGCGCTTAGCTTCTCACCGCATCACCTCTTCCCATGATAGACTGCAGGATTTCTCACGCGCAGCCCCCACTCTCTGGAACGCTCTCCCTCGTACTGTCAGACTTTCCCCTAACTTCTCTTCCTTCAAACGCTCCCTTAAAACGTTCCTATTTAGGGAAGCCTACCACCCAATTCACTGACGCAATCATCAATCATTCTCACCTTACAGTCCTCTCCTCCTGTTTCCAACCCCAACCCTCCCAGATTGTGAGTTCCTACGGGAATAGGGCCCTCATCTCCTCCTGTACTGTTTGTCAAATGTTGTTCAATGTATTGTAACCCTGTCTATACTGTGCTTATTGTACAGCGCTGCGGAATATGCTGGCGCTTTATAAATAAAGAATAATAATAATAATGTAAAGCACGCGGCCAGCGTTCCCCTCCGGCGCGCCAAATACTCACCCTTCCTGAAGTTCCGGTCGCTGGGCAGTGATGCGTTCCTGCGGCCACTTGGCGCTCCTGTGACGCTGCCTCTCGGCTGGAGGCAGCGTCACAGATGCGCCCGGCGGCCACGTGACCGCATCACTGCCCAGCGACCGGAACTTCAGGAAGGGTGAGTATTTGGCGCGCCGGAGGGGAACGCTGGCCGCGTGCTTTACATGCACACGGCCAGCGTTCGAGCCGGGGGTAAATCCATGAGAGCCGGGGGTAAATCCATGAGAGCCGGGGGCCAATCCATGAGAGCCGGGGGCCAATCCATGAGAGCCGGGGCCCAATCCATGAGAGCCGGGGCCCAATCCATGAGAGCCGGGGCCCAATCCATGAGAGCCGGGGCCCAATCCATGAGAGCCGGGGCCCAATCCATGAGAGCCGGGGCCCAATCCATGAGAGCCGGGGCCCAATCCATGAGAGCTGCGGTCAATCTCCATATAAATTTTTATGAGGTCTGTTCCTATTGGAAAGCGTCACATGACATTAAATAAAAGTATCGGTGAGTACTTTTAAAAAGTATCGGTACTCGTACTCGGTCTTAAAAGTGGTATCGGTGCATCCCTATTAAAAAATAATAAACAGTTTAATAAAGATGAGTTTACAATTATGCATGCAGCCCCTGTGGGATATGAAAACTTGTCCAGTGGCCCTCAGGTAGTTTGAGACCCCTGTCTCAAACCCTTAAGTGGGAGCCATAGTTAGTAATAACTGTGCTTAAATTTGTTTTGCTTTTATTTTATTTCAGAACAATGCATTGAGCTATATCCAGTCCTATCTGCCCGCGTTCTGTAATCCTAGTCCAAGCCTATATAATTATGGAGGAAAATACTAAGGTGTTTGTGTCTGAAACTACAAGTCTAAATAATTTTATACAATAAAGTGATCAAATTTTCCGTTCATACTGGTTGGGCACCCCTAACTTGGAAATCTGGCGTTTTTTGGCTTCTTCTGAACATAATTTTTACTGTCCTTCCTGTTGCTTCTTGTGGGTCCTTCAGTCCAGTATACCTCCAAGGCCTGTAGCACCAGCAAAGGATGCCTGGGACACACTGTGCCGCTCCAGTGTGTGTGATACGCTGTGCATGCTTAATAGATAATGTGTGCACCACCTGTAATTAAAATGGTCTCCACAATGTATCTTAAACATGTTTTTCCAAGTATGGACTGAAAGGTCAATCCCCATATTGAAATGGAAGAAATGATGGATCTCCAGTGGATAAGAAGTGCCAAACGGTTTATTCATGGAACAGCAACCTTCAAAAAATCAGTGACGTTTCGACCCTGAGGTCTTAATCATACATACAGGCTATAACACATGACATCCTTAAATACCCTAGCCAGACAATTAAACAATTAAAGTTCAAAGCAGCATCCAATTAAACAATAAAGTAATTGGATGAGACTGAAATGTTACAGGGTATGCTCAATTAAGGAAAAAAATGTAGCCATATAAACGTGATTTAAAAGAAATGGGGGGAATATATCTCAAATACAATCCAAACGATGGATACATGTGAACAATAGTGAATAGAAAATAGACATAAAAAAATATAAATGCACAATGCAAAATGAAAAAAAATCTAAATAAGTGAAGAGAAAATAAATAAAAAGAAAACATACAAAGGATACAGAGCGGATTGCATTAATACATAAACGCATAAATCATGAATGTCAAACAGACAGTACTATCATAAGTATATATCTATATCATGTATCTAAACCAAAATGTTTCTATTATATATGAACCTGTCTAAATAAATTAATGAACACCCAATCTATCACAAGGAGTAAGGCGATATAGATGTAAACCTATAGATATTGTAATATGGAGAAAGGTGACAACAAGCCCACCAATGTAATAGGGCTAAGCAGGAACAAAATTCAAAAGCATATGCCTAGGTCAAATTCTCTATTGTCCCTTCTTCCATTTCTACTTATCCAGGGGGCTGGTGGCATCCCCATCTGATTGGAATCTCGTGGAGACGGTTGGTTTATCAGGTTTCCCACCGTGGCGTTGTTCGTGGCGCTTCTATGTTGCATCATTGTTTAATCCCCATATTGAGACTTGAATTCACAATGGGTCAAGCTCGTAGTTTTGGATACAAACATTTGAGATTGTGTGTATTTTTATAACCGCTTTCTTTTTATATGAAGTGAAATTTCATTAGTATGTCGCTTGTTACATCTCTTGCCTGTGGATTGAATCTAAAGTGGTGTTACAGAACAATGAGTCACTTCTGTGTTTGTTACAGTGGGGCATAAAAATATGTATATTTGCAATGTAGTCTAGTATCATCACCATCTGTATCTTGGTATGAAACGCTTTAATGTTAAGCTTACACTTATTTACCATGTACACATTTCTGTATCCTAGACAAACTACCCTCTTCCAGAGTTTATCCTGGCCATTGGAATTCTTCTAGTTCTTATTGTAGAACGTGTGGTTCTGGAATGCAGCCATGGGATGACTGAGGAGACCACTCCGCTTATACAAGACCACAACAACTCGCATGATGTAGAGCATGGGCGACGTCACTTCCACGTGGATTTCAATGCTCACTCTTCCTTCCGCTCCTTCGTTTTGATCCTGTCGCTGTCCCTTCACTCCATATTTGAAGGCATTGCCATCGGTCTGCAAAGCGCCCAGACAGAGGTTCTGCAGATCACTATAGCTATTTTAATACACAAGAGCATAATTGCTGTAAGTCTGTCACTGCTACTTTTGCAGAGTAAAGTGCAAGCCCGATGGTTTGTCCTTTCCATGGTCATGTTTGCACTAATGTCCCCAATTGGCATTGGAATAGGAATCGGGGTGATGCAGTCTCAATCCAGTGGCAGCACCATGGTTCAGTGCATTCTGGAAGGTTTGGCCGCCGGTACTTTTGTCTATATAACATTTCTAGAGATTTTGCCGCACGAACTGAACTCTAATAAGTGGCGTCTGCCTAAAGTTCTTTTTATACTGATCGGCTTCTCTACTATGGCAGCACTAAGGTTTTTGGGTTGAAACGTCGACCTTTGGCTCTTTTTGGTGTTATAAGCACATAGTTTACACCTCTTTGTCGCACTGCAAAGACTTGGAGGACAAGCTGCATACCTGCTCTCGAGCATATTCCGTTTTTTTATGAAATCCTACAATGCTTTGCTACCTTAACTGCCAAAGTCTGACTCTGGAGGGGACTGAAGGGGAACGAGATCTGTCACGATCTGATTGCACTGCAGAATATAGAATGTGATTTTTAATTTTCAATTTCTGTTTTTTTTTTTTTTTTTTGTTACACTGCTTTTTAAAGAAGTGATGTAATTATTGAGTTTTTTTTTTATATAACTTGTCTCTAGGCTGAGATCATTTAAGAAAAAAAACTCCAAGTATGTAGTCTAGGAATAACCAAAACTGTACTTCTCATTTGTACGTTATTTGTAAAGCATCAACTTTCGGGGTATTGAATGTTGGCGATTTCAATGAAATCTTTATTGGAGATGAGTAGTGCAGCAACCTCGTTTTAAAATGATTTCTAAAATTCCTGAGTTGGACAGTTTTCTTGGCAGCATAGAAATATGTAAAGATATTTTTTTTTTTTTTTTATGCCAAATCCTATATAACTTAGTTTTGAGGCTTGAAGGAATGCAAATCCAAATAAATCCTTTTTTTTTTTTTTTTTTTTAGTTTTACGGTTTTTACTGTTTTTAACAGATTTAACATGTCTGTTACTTAGTGTTAGGTTTTAGCTTGAAAATTACATTTCCGTTACAGTGCTGTGGAATCCTGTATTCATCGATGACTGTACTACTGCCACGTCTAATGGATATCATGAAAACTGCTGCTAAATATATTTAACTTGCCAATAAAGCAATACTATACCTTTTTTTATGTTATCTGTTGTATTAATGTATTGGTACCAGTATAAAAATATACAAACTTAAGAGTCTTATTTCTACCTGTGCAGTGCGCTCAATATTCAAATATATTACAATAAACCCAGTTTAACTTATTAAAAGCCTATAAAAAAAAAAATGGGAACAGACCGGATGCTTTGCTGTAGTAGTATCACTACGTACTGCTATACTCATGATAGAGAGATCTATATCACATACAGTGGCAAGAAAAAGTATGTGAACCCTTTGGGATTCCGTGTAGTTTTGCATGAATTGGTCATAAAATGTGCTCTGATCATCTAACTCACAACAATTTGAAAAACACAGTCTGCTTAACATATGTTTGTGTTGTATTTTTTCATGTGTTTATTGAACAGAACATGTAAAACATTCACAGTGCGGGGTGGAAAAAGGCATGCGAACCTTTTGGACTTAATAACTGGTTGGCCCTCCTTTGGCAGCAATAACCTCAACCAAACGTTTCCTGTTGTTGCAGATCAGACCTGCACAACGATCTGGAGTAATTTTGGACCACTCCTCTTCACAAAACTGTTTCAGTGTAGCAATATTCTTGGGATATCTGGTGTGAATCGCTCTCTTAAGATCATGCCACAGCATTTCAATCGGGTTGAGGTCAGGACTCTGACTGGGCCACTCCAGAAGGCGTATTTTGTTTTGTTGAAGCAATTCTTTTGTTGAATTACTTGTATGTGTTGGGTCATTGTCCTGTTGCATCACCCATCCTCTGCGGACAGGGCCGGATTAAGATCTCTATGGGCCTGGAGCTGAATATTTTGTTGGGCTTTTTTTTTTGTATTTAGTGAAATTAAGGCTAGGGTCAGACGAACGCACGTGCAGCCGCACTTTATCACGGCTGTAGTAGCAGCAAATGACGGGCAATGACAGGCAATATACGAAGTATTGCCACGCAACGCAAGCGGCAAACAAACACATTTTTTTGAGAACATCAAACCGCTAATACGGACGTACAGAGTGCGCTGCGTCCGCTAGCGGCATGTGTGCGTGATTAGGAGACGTCAGACGCTGCTAATGTCCGGCCAATATAACGTACAGGCGCAAAAAGGTTTTATTGATGATCTGTACAAAATCACGGACGAAAATGCGCATCGTATGACCGCTATCGCGTATTCGTGAAAAAATATGTCCATTCGTTTGAACGCACTTTTTCACGGACGACGCGAAAAACTCGTTCGTCTGACCCTAGCCTAAAGCATAGTTTTATCTAACCAGATACAGTGTGAGTAAATTTCCATTCACATTTCAATCATTTAAAGAGTGTAAAATATTTTTTTCTCATTTTATCATCCAAAGCTTTTGTGGTTATATATTCTACAGGGAATAATTGGTAAAAAAAAAAATGAAATAGGAACCTGTTGTTATAGCATTTTCTGAGAAAATTTACAATTTTAACCAAAAGAAAAAAAAAAGGAAAACTTTCCCCTTGTGTTTTGGAACATGTTTTTTTTATGAATAATATGTCTTTGTATAAAACACTGACCTTGCTCCTAGCGTGGGAAATGAAAGGGTGAGTAATGGCAGTGGTATTGCTCGTTTTATACGTCACAAATGGACAATGCCATTGTTTTGGGACTAAAAATAAATAAAAATGTATTTTCTTTTAGATTTTACATGGTCACGTTTGGTATCAAGGCAGAGGCCAGGCTCTGACCTGTCCAATGACAATATCTCGCTTGACCTTGTGAGATGTAACAATTAGTGACGCAGGGGTGCAAAGTTTCACGCAGTGCTCTCCCCTGCAGTGTGGTGGTTTAGATTATTGATGTAACAATGGATAATGCCATCATCTCCACACTTAGTGACATGAGAAATGTGATGGTTATTTAGTGCGGCATCATTGTTCTCTTTATAATTGAAAAGTGAAAAATATTGCTTTTAGAAAACAAAAGAAAAGTAAATAACTATTTTATTTTTCTTACTTAAAACCTAGTCATGTTTGGTATCATTGGAAAGACCATGCTCTGATCTTTCCAGTGATATCTCACATGACCCTGTAGCTGCTAAGGAGCTGGAGATACCTGGGTCCAAGTGCAGACATAGTTATCCATTCTCTGGGTCATGGGCCTGGAGCTGCTGCTCCATCAGCCCCTATGTTAATCCGGCCCTGTCTGCGGAGCTTCAGTTGGCCGACAGATGGTCTTACGTTTTCCTGCAAAATGTCTTGATAAACTCTGGAATTCATTTTTCCATCAATGACAACAATCCGTTCAGACCCTGAGGCAGCAAAGCAGCCCCAAACCATGATGCTCCCTCCGCCATGTTTTACAGTGGGGATGAGGTTTTGATGCTGGTGTGCTGTGTCTTTTTTTTTTTTTTCTCCACACATAGTGTTGTGTGTTTTTTCCAAACAACTCAATTTTGGATTCATCTGTCCACAGAATATTTTGCCAGTAGTGCTGTGGAACATCCAGGTGCTTTTTTGCAAACTTCAAACGTGCTGCAATATTCTTTTTGGACAGCAATGGCTTCCTCCGTGGTGTCCTCCCATGTACTCCATTCTTGTTTAATGTTTTCCTTTATTGTAGATGGGTCAACAAAAATGTTAGCATGTGCCAGAGATTTCTGTAAGTCTTTAGCTGACACTCTAGGATTCTTCTTTACCTCATTAAGCATTCTGCGCTGTGCTCTTGCAGTCATCTTTACAGGACGACCACGCCTAGGGAGAGTAGCAACAGTGCTGAACTTTCTCCATTTGTAGACAGTCTGTCTTACCGTGGACACATGAACATCAAGGCTTTTGGAGATACTTTTGTAACCCTTTCCAGCTTCATGCAAGTCAACAATTCTGGATCGTAGGTCTTCTGAGAGCTCTTTTCTGCGAGGCATGGTTCACATCAGGCAGTGCTTCTTGTGTTTTTAAAGGGCAGGACAACTTTCAGCAACACATCCAATAATATCACACTGATTGGACTCAAAGTTGGCTCACTCCTGGCTCCAATTAGCTCTTGGAGAAGTCATTAGGCTAGGGGTTCACATACTTTTTCCACCCTGCACTGTGAATGTTTACATGTTCTGTTCAATAAACACATGAAAACATATGTTTGTGTTGTATTATTTTAAGCAGACTGTGTTTTTCAAATTGTTGTGACTTAAAATGTGCTCTGATCTTCATCTATGACCAATTCATGCAAAACTCCACGTAATCCCAAAGGGTTCACATACATTTTCTTGCCACTGTATATCATGAGTAGAACAGTACGTAGTGATACCTTTTTTAAAAAAAATTGGACTAACGTTACATTTAAACGACAACAAGCTTTCGAGAGGATTCCTCTTTTCAGGTCTGGAGCTATACTGGGCAAAACCATAGAATGAACATTAAGACCTTTAAGGGGCACACGGTCGGGGGGGGGGGTTAGATGTTGGTAATAGTGGTTTGCACTTTGACTACTTTACTTTTATATCCTTACTGTTTGAATGCAACTACCTGTTATCTGTAGGAGTTTTTGCATTCTGGGATCCTGTACATTTCTCTCTACTATCTCTGAATGCCTAAATGATTTGTGAGGCTTTTGAATAAAAAAGTATCTCATAATCACGGCAGATACATAGTAAACTGCAATCACCACTTAGGCTGGGGTCAGACCAGCGCACTTTTAACGTGCGTTCTGGCGCACATAATTACGGCCGCACTAGCAGCAGATGACGGCCAATATACGATGTACGGCCGCACAAAAGTCCGGCCGTGCAACGCAAGTGGAATTTGAACGCATTTTTTTGAGAACGCTGAACCGCTAGTACTGACGTACTGAGTGCGCAGCTGCGGCATAGCGGCGTGTTTGCGTGATTAGGAGATGTCAGACGCTGCTAATGTCCAGCCTACATAATGTCCAGACGCAAAACGAGTTTTATTGCGATCCGTACAAAATCACGCCCGAAAATGCGCGTCGTCTGACCATTTTTGCGCATTCCGTGAAAAAAATACGTCAATGCGTTCGGACGCACTTTTTCACGTTCGCGGGGAAAAATGCTTTCGTCTGACCCTAGCCTATTTCTGGTTCCTGCCTCAGTCTACACCTTCAATCTGTACCTACTGTTGTTCTTACATATTATTTCTAAGGATAGTTGGTAACCTATCATTAGTCCAGTGATCTGCCTGGTGACATTTTAATGCTGGAATAGATTCCCTTTCAAATTGCCCCTCGTATAGGACTTGGTAGCTTTGATCCTTTTTCATATCGTTTTTTATCAAACAAATTGTGTATGTTAAGTGAAAGAAACTGGGATAGAGACGAAAATCAATGAACTCTCCCCAGAATAGACTGTTACTCGAGATACTTGTCTTGTAACTTTCTGTTCTGGGGAGAGTTCATTGATTTTGGTCTCTATCCATTTTTCTTTCACTTTCTATACAAGATGAGGGTTTAATCCCATTTTTTTTTTTTTTTTTTTTTTTGACAGTTCCTTATGCTCCCTTTTTTTTTTTCTTGTCAATATCGTGAGGTATTGACATCTTGTCTTTTTAAATTGTGGTTTTCCAATAAAAGTTTTTGTTTTATGGTCATTTGTCAGATTACAGCCTGATTAGGCTACGCTTTTGATTTTGGCCCTGGGACACTTTCATGACAGAACTGTGTGTCAGGCTGCGATCGTGTGGTATTGGGTCAAGGCTCTGTATCAGACGATCACGAATAATGTACAACTTGGATTAGCAGTCCAAAAATGCTGATCAGAACATCCCTTTAAAACAGTGTTTACCAAACCTCTCCTCGGGACCCTCAACCAGGCCAGGTTTTAAGGATCACCTTGGGGGAAATACAGACTGAATCCTGCAATCACTGAGCAGCAAATCATATCACCTGTGCTGTGCTTCAGATATCTGCAAAACCTGGCGAGGCGGAGGGTCCTGAGGACAGGTTTGGGAAACACTGCTATAACCCCTTAATGCCGCAGGACGTTCCATGGCGGCGGGCGGGCTTTGAAGACGCGGGGCGTACATGTACGCCCCGCTGTCTTCAATGGGGCCGCCTCGGCCCCTCCCCGCAGCCTGCGCTTGCTGACTCGTAGCGCACGTCATTGGCTGCACATTTCAGGCCGTCCCCCTGCAGCCAATGACGCGCGCTGCGTGCCGGCTGCGGGGAGGGCTCGGAATCCGTGCCGCGCCACGACACCTGTCGGCGAGGCGTACATGTATGCCTCGCTGGCGAAATTGACCCCTTAAGGGTGCCACCCCTGCGTCCTTAAGGGGTTAAAAGAATAAATTCTGTGCGTGTGTGTCATACTAAAGTTAGAGCATTCCACTTTTAATATAGTATTTAAGATCCCAAAAAACACTGGATTTAGGAATAAATGGAGATTCCGTTAGAAAATATGAACATGCATTGCATAAGCTGACCAGTGTCCACGTACACAATCACAGCACGTCCTATCCTTTAAAACCTAATGCCTGCTCTTACGAGAATAACCCACCTACGTGGTACACATTCCACCTAGGTGTGTGTACAATATATATATTTTATAATTATCCCCCCCCCATGCCCTTAATTTCTACGCCTAAACCACATTTTTAACCCTAGCTATGGAAACTGAGGCTCCATTTCAGCCCAGAGCAACTAGAAATGTGGGCATCAAATTACGGCAGAGGGCAATTTCCAAGATGTTTTTTTTTTTCTGTTTTTGCTGCTGCTTAAGGCTAGGGTCAGACGAACGCATTTTTCACGTTGTCCGTGAAAAAGTGCGTTCGAACGAATGGACGTATCTTCACGGAATACGCGATAGCGGTCATACGATGCGCATTTTCGTCCGTGATTTTGTACGGATCATCAATAAAACCCTTTCTGCGTCTGGATGTTATGTTGGCCGGACGTGTGCAGCGTCTGACGTCTCCCAATCACGCAAACACGCCGCTATGTGGCCGCAGCGCACTCTGTACGTCAGTAGTAGCGGTTTGACGTTCTCGAAAAAATGCGTTCGTTGGCCACTTGCGTTGCATGGACGAACTTTCGTGCGGCCGTTCGTCGTATGTTCCCCGGCATTGGACGTCATTTGCTGCTAGCACGGCCGTGATTTCGTGCGGCTAAACGCACGTGAAAAATGCGTTCGTCTGACCCTAGCCTTAGTTTCAGCAATTTTTCAGTAGGATATCAAACCTTTCTTCGTTTGTTCCATCGACAACCTAAACTGCCCTTTTTTGTTTCAATGTGTTGTGCCAACACATCGACACGCGCTGGTGGTGTGGGAAATGAGGTGAGTTAGGGCAGCATCACTGTTAATTGTAAAGTGAGCAATTGTTCTGTGTTGGGGGGGGGGGTATTTTTATTTTATATTTGCATAAACCTGATCACGTTTATCACCAGAAAGGCCATACTCTGGCTTTTCCATTGGTAGTATACCTTTATATGTCCTTGTAACCTTTTTAGGGCTCCAGAGATACAGGGGTCTACATGATTGTAGGACATACTTGAAAACGAGAGAAATCTCAATGTATCCTTCCTTCTAAAATACTTTGCAAATAAATAAATTGTAAATTTTTCATTTATTTTACTGAGCAGGGTGCCTTCTCTAAATTATAAATCCAGACCTGGTAACGCCTTTTATCTGTACTGCACATGAATTTTTCAGTAATTATTACATCCTGACTGACTCCTATCCCTGTACAGTGGTGAGTGACCCAAGAGCTCACTCTGTAAACTGCCCTCTCCCTGGCTGTTGTAATTCTGCAACAAAGGTTGTTGGTATTGTTACAGTAAGGCTAGAGTCAAACAAACGCATTATTCACAGCGACCGTCAAAGTGCGTCCAAACGCATTGACTTATTTTTTCACAGAATGCGTGAGAACTGTCATACGATGCACATTTTCGTGAGTGATTTGTTACGGATCCAAACCAGGAAACTTTGCGTGTCTGGACGTTATGTTGACCGGACATGAGCAGCGTCTGACGTCTCCTAATCACGCGCACAACACGCCGCTATGCGGGCGCAGCGCACTCTGTACGTCAGTACTAGCGGTTCTGCATTCTTGAAAAATGCATTCGTTTGCCGCTTGCGTTGCGTGGCCGGACTTTCGTATATTGGCCGTCATTGCCTCTCATTTGCTGCTACTGCGGCCGTGATGAAGTGCGCCTAAACGCACGTTAAAAATCCGTTAGTCTGACCCCAGCCTTAGGGTGAGGACTTTTCGTTGTAGCTTTTTTACAGTAATAGCAAGTGACAAGAGGGAGATCTCACAGGACGTTATTTTTTCCCCCCCGCAGGTAGTAGATTAATACATTGCATTAAAAAGGCCTACTACAGGATCTTGTATGCCAATTTTTGTTTTTCTATTTTTCTCCATTAACCACTCTACTTCATTCACTCTGTCACTCCCTGCCCCCTCTTCTATGTCTTCCTTCATCCGGTCTCTGAGGATGATGTCTCAACAGTTCTCATGTCCTCCTGTCCACTTGACCCCATTCCCTCACATCTTACTCTGTCCTACCAGTCGTCGTATGTTTTCAACTTCTCTCCTCTGGAGTCTTCCCCCTCTGCATTCAAATGTGCTTTGATCACCCCGATTCTAAAGAATCCATCTCTTGATCCCACCTCCCTCTCAAACTATCGTCCCATCTCTTTGCCTCAAATCTTATCTTAATACCTGGTCTATAACCAGCTCACCAGTTTCCTCGCTGCCAACTCTGTACTTTATCCGCACCAGTCTGGCCTTCACTCCCAACACTCCACTGAAACTGCTCTGACCAAGGTGACTCTTAATTTGGTTGCTGCTAAAACCACATCTCCCTGCTTACTCTTCTTGACCTTTCCGCTGCATTCAGCACTGTCGACCACCCTCTACTGCTTCTCACCCTGCGTCAACTCGGCCTCAGTGACACAGCTCTCTGCTGGTTCTCTTATCTCTCTGCTCGTTCAGTGTCTCCTTCGCTGGTGCCTCTTCACCACCACTTCCTCTCTCGGTTTGGCTACCTCAAGCCTCTGTTCTGGGCCCCCTACTTTTCTCAATACTGCCTCTGTGGACAACCTCATGTCTGACTGGATGTCCCTCCAAATCCTCCATTCTTGCACCCATGTCTCTTCAGGTGAATGGTGCCACCATTACTTCTATCTCTCAGGCTTGTTGCCTCAGGGGTCCTCTTGGACTCCAATCTATTCTTTACTACTCCCATTCAGTCACTCCCCAAATCTTGCTACTTCCACCAAAAAAAAACACATTGACTACGCCCTGACTACATTTACTCCCATATCAGCAAGTACATCCCAACCCGACCACTTCGCTCTGCCAATGATCTGATGTTATGCGTTCCTCGTACCCATACCCCGAACTCCCGCCTTCATGACTTCTCCTGAGCTTCCCCCTTTCTAGGGAACTCCCTCCCCTGCAACATTAGACACTCTCCAGTCCTTCAAGAAGTCTCTGAAAACACATTACTTTAGAGAAGCCTATCGTCTCATGCCATAATCCCCCATGGTTCGTTTCCTGCTCCAATACTTCATGCTCTCTAGTCCCCCTCACCTAGTGTCACCCCTCTCCTCTTCGATTGTAAGCTCTCGAGCAGGGTCCTCTCTCCTACGGTTCTGTGTGTAATGTGTATGCATATTTGTTATTCTGTCTCTCACATTGTACAACGCTACGGAACTTGTTGACGCTTCATAAATGCTTGTAACTTTGACAATATATAAACACACTCTTATGTATTTTTTTTTCTCCGAGTTTACTAATGCTTTTATTACTTTAAAACTACACATTGTACCTTGTGATAGATACACCACCCCTTCTCTAAAAACTATCTCGTACTTTGTGGAGTGCGATGTTCATGGGGTAAATATCCCTTGATAGTCTACTAGAGGCTGGAAGTATTGGTGGTGAAATATTGGTGAATTGACTAGAACTTCTTGTTCAGAGCAGATGGTCTTAGACATATATACAAAAAACTGTTGTATTGGATACAATGGTATGTATCATAAGTTGAAGCAGGATTCACATAGAGAATGGTCAGGGGTTACCATCTAGTGGCTTAATGTGGTATTGCAGAGAACAGATTTCTCCAGTCTGATATAAAGGTTTCTCTGTGCCCTGCTGCCCTCTGCTGGCTGGATTTGATATTACAGTCTGTGTTAATGAAGTAGGGAAGTGGCTGGTTCCTTCTTATCCTCCGTTGCGCAGGTCTTGTCCTCATAAGAGAAACAGAGAGAGGACATACATAGCGCAACACTTCTATCAAATATGGGGTGTTATATGGAAAGGTTGAATAAACTCACGTGGTCTAGAGCCTAGTGGGAATGTCAGGCTCAGACTTAGTCGCTATTCCAGTCCATGAAGGTGACTGGCTCCCTTCTTTTTTCGATCCCTCCTGTGCTGCAACAAGTTTTTCCGTGGTCTCCTGGTTTCTTTGGGCTGGTCATTGGGCAGACTAGATGGGCCGAAAGGTTCTTATCTGCCGACATTTTTCTATGTTTCTATGTCATCCGAGGGTAGATGTGCTGGATCCAGCAGAAGAGGCCAACTAGGCGAAACGCGTCCTGGATTACCCCATTGACTCTATTTTATTTTGTTGATTTTATTAATAAATCCCTTTAAACCCCTATCTGCTGTTTGTGGTTACTCCGGAGAGAAGGGAGGCACACCATCGCCTAGTTGGCCTCTTCTGCTGGATCCAGCACATCTACCCTCGGATGACCAGCCGAAAGAAACCAGGAGACCACGGAAAAACTTGTTGCAGCACAGGAGGGATCGAAAAAAGAAGGGAGCCAGTCACCTTCATGGACTGGAATAGCGACTAAGTCTGAGCCTGACATTCCCACTAGGCTCTAGACCACGTGAGTTTATTCAACCTTTCCATATAACACCCCATATTTGATAGAAGTGTTGCGCTATGTATGTCCTCTCTCTGTTTCTCTTATGAGGACAAGACCTGCGCAACGGAGGCTAAGAAGGAACCAGCCTCTTCCCTTCTTCATTAACACAGACTGTAATATCAAATCCAGCCAGCAGAGGGCAGCAGGGCACAGAGAAACCTTTTTATCAGACTGGAGAAATCTGTTCTCTGCAATACCACATTAAGCCACTAGATGGTAACCCCTGACCATTCTCTATGTGAATCCTGCTTCAACTTATGATACATACCATTGTATCCAATACAACAGTTTTTTGTATATATGTCTAAGACCATCTGCTCTGAACACAAGAAGTTCTAGTCAATTCACCAATATTTCACCACCAATACTTCCAGCCTCTAGTAGACTATCAAGGGATATTTACCCCACGAACATCGCACTCCACAAAGTACGAGATACCCACATACAGGCAGCGCCCGACATAGATACACCACCCCTTCTCTAGACATTATCGGCAGGTGTGTAACACTGTCCTAGTACCTAGGTTAGGCAGCAGCCCGTACTGTCTCATCAGGCGCCACAAAAGGATTATTCCCCGTGAATTCACCTACATGTGATAGTTTTTAGTATGTATCGATGTGTGCTCTGTAGCCAAAATAAAACAAAAAATACACAACTGCCATCTAGTGGAGAACAATTGTATTATAAATAAAAGGTAATAAAATTAGCAATATAAAAACGGGACTAACATAATAAATGCAACATATACTTGTGGAGAATATGCAGGATAACTATACCTGTGCAGGCAGTAGGGGAAGGAGGAATGCCTAAAGAATGATATAAGCCTTGAGAGACAACTTTATTGAAGTGCCTGGATTTAGAGCAAAAGAGATGCATCGTAATTCTAATCAAGGACTTCAGGTTTCACAGAATCCAACATCTAAACGCAAAATTAATCTCTTGCTTGGATGTATTTAATGCAGTCCTGATTATGCCCCCGTCATGTATAAAACATAACAAGAAAAACAACAACAAAAAAAGGTGTCATCTGCGCTTACCCCTATAGTTCCATGCGAAACAAAACTATCCAGAGGTTTTGGTTTACTTGAATAGCCATTAAAGTATAAACTTACCTGCCACGTCTCACGGCAACCTCTAGTTAATGTGGGTCCTAACTTAATTAAACCAAGAGCACCTTTTCTGAGCAACCACATTGTCTCATGCTGTTTCTCAGTTATGACACAAACTGGTGTTTTTTTTTTTATTTTTTTGTTGTTGCATGAATGTATATTTTGGTGTATCCTCAGCCAGGTCATTTTTGCTGCTGTCCCTTTCTGTGTTTTTGTTTTTAATTCCAAACTGGAAATGTTTCTGGTGAGGGTATAAATAAAACCCACCAGTTTGTATCATCGCTGATACAGCTATGGATCGCCACTGACTGGCCACATCTTGGCCTGACGGATTCGGTGTTTTCCGATTTATTTATTTTTAATTTTTTTTTTTGAAGACTTAAGGCATATTTCCTCTGCCATGCCCTATCAAATAAAATAAAATAGTCCTTATAGCAGGGATCAGCAACCCTGGCCATTCAGCTGTTTTGGTACTACATTTTCCATGAGGCTTGACCACATTAATGAGTGGCTGAGCATCATTGGAGATGTAGTTTCAAAACATCTGGAGGGCAAAGCTTGCTTACCCCACAACTATTCTACAGGTGTCAGCTTACTCTGGTAGCTCCTCCAATCACCTGAACTATGTTCTTATGTAGGGATTGTTATTTAGGGCACAGCATGCAGCGACGGTATGGGAAGAGGAGGTTATTAACCCCTCTCCAGGCCACACCGGTGACTAGACCAGGGACTGCTATACCTACCACTCCCCATGCTACATGCCCTACCTCTAAGAGCTCCTAACATTTTACATACAGTTGTGTTCAAAATTATTCAACCCCCAATGCTGTAAAGGGTTTTAGGGAATTTAGTGTACATTTGTAATTGTATTCAGAATGAAATCCTACAAGGACTTTTTAAAGAACCATATGCAACTAAAATGACATCAATTGGTTTTGTAATACAGTAGTAAATGTTTCTTTTGTGAATTCTTCATTGACACAATTATTCAACCCCTTAAAGACTACCACTCTGAAGAACAGAGGTTCATTCAAGTGTTTTCAATCAGGTATTGAAAACACCTGTGGATGTCACGGAGCAGCAATAAAGCATAATAAGCACCAATTAGGCAGCTTTAAAATGACTGTGATACTCAGCTCCTTCTAGACATTTACTGGTGTGGTTACAAACATGGTGAAGTCAAGAGAATGGTCCAGGAAGACAAGAGAAGAGGTGATTACTGTTCACAAGAAGGGCAATGGCTATAAGAAGATTGGAAAGATGTTAAACATACCAAGAGAGACCATAGGAAGCATCATTCGCAAATTCAAGGCAAAGGGCACTGTTGAAACGCTACTTGGTCGTGGCAGAAAGAAGATGCTGACTTCGACTGCTGTGCGCTACCTGAAGCGTAGAGTGGGGAAAAGTCCCCGTGTGACTGCTGAGGAACTGAGAAAAGATTTGTCAGATGTGGGTACTGAAGTTTCAGCTCAGACAATACGGCGCACACTGCGTAATGAAGGCCTCCATGGCAGAACTCCCAGGCACACCCCCTTGCAGTCTCCAAAGAATAAGAAGAGTCGACTGCAGTATGCCAAAAGTCATGTGGACAAACCACAGAAGTTTTGGGATAGTGTTCTGTGGACTGATGAAACAAAATTAGAACTGTTTGGGCCCTTGGATCAACGCTATGTTTGGAGAAGGAAGAACAAGGCCTATGAAGAAAACACCTTGCCTACTGTGAAGAATGGCAGGGGGTCAATCACGCTTTGGGGCTGTTTTGCTTCTGCAGGTACAGGGAAGCTTCAGCGTGTGCAAGGTACCATGAATTCTCTTCAGTACCAGGAGATATTGGATGACAATGTGATGCAGTCCGTCACAAACCTGAGGCTTGGGAGACGTTGGACCTTTCAACAGGACAATGATCCCAAGCATACCTCCAAGTCCACTAGAGCATGGTTGCAGATTAAAGGCTGGAACATTTTGGAGTGGCCATCGCAGTCACCTGACTTAAATCCGATTGAGAACCTCTGGTAGGACTTAAAGAAAGCAGTTGCAGTGCGCAAGCCTAAGAATGTGACTGAACTGGAGGCTTTTGCCCATGACGAATGGGCGAAGATACCCGTAGATCGCTGCAAGACACTTGTGTCAAGCTATGCTTCACGTTTAAAAGCTGTTATAACTGTAAAAGGATGTTGTACTAAGTACTAAGATTGAATGTCACTTGGGGGTTGAATAAAACTGATAATGATGTGAGCACAGAAAAGACATTTGTGGTTATTTCATTATAAATGTTATATTTGTCTGACCTACATGTGCCTCTTTGATTTAATTGTAAGCAAGATGACTGAATGATCAAAATCAATGTCAAACTGGCCAAAACACTCAATTTCAGTGGGGGTTGAATAATTCTGAACACAACTGTATGTAGTGGAGCACACTCATTCACTCTAACACATATTGGAGCATACTCAGTCACTCACACTAGCACACTCAACCCCTCTGAACAGACCAGCATGGATGATTCATTTGAAACCCTAAAAGCAGATGGATCTTAGCAGCTTTTTATAATAAATACAGTAATGTATCAAAACAACATAAGTAATAAAAACAAAGGTGAAAAGTCACCAGAAATCTCCAAATGCATGTCTTCAACCTTCTGTTGTCTTCATTTTGGCATCCCGCTTCACCCAGCACAGTCTCCCACAGCCAGAATTCTGCCTCTCCAAGTGATGGCAGCAGAGTCCCACTAAAATTTAAAGGGACACTACCACTTACATAAACTGTAACTAGATTACTTGTGCAATACAATTAGAGTTACAAGTTTTTATAAAGTGCTAACAATTTCTGTAGCGCTGTACAATGGGAAGCAGAATAACAAATATACATACAGGTTACACACACAGATCAGTAGGCGAGAGGACCCTGCTCGAGAGTTTACAAACCACTTTATAAAACACATGCTGTTGTTTTTTTTCTTTGTTTGAAGTAATTGCATGTAAAAAGGAAAAAATTATATTTTTTTGTATCTCCTGTTTCCATTTTGTGGATTTTTCACATGATTCGACATTTACCAACATCTGTGCAAAAGTTTTCCTTTACTATTGTGGTTTAGCTTCTCTAGTATTTAACAGTCAGTGGGGGTGAAGGAGGGAATGTTTAGATAAGGCTATTGTGTTTTTCAGGCTACTCGACATAAGAGATGACAGCTGAATGAGATAAGGCAGGTAGTTTAAAAGACTTCTAATCTACTCCCTGGTGATGTCCTTTGAATATTTGAATACATCCCACACAATACAATGTTGTGAGTCAGCTGCCTGACCCATAGATCACATTCTATGACTAAAGTCCAGAGGTGTCCAGGGGTCAAGTCCTCCCCTAGTGCCCCTCCCACGAAATTCCTTTTCTGTGTATTAACCTGTTTTGTTTCATGAAAAATGGCAAAAGACTTGGGATGACTAGGACTGTTTTCATGGGCTATTTCATGCCTCCTCCCCTGTTCATTCCCCCCTTCCTTGATGGCCCTTTGCAATGTTCATCCCACCCCATTTTGAATACTCCTTCTCAAGGTTCATACGCCCTCCTCCATGCCCCCTCTTCCTGAACATTCGGAGCCACGAGGGGGCTTACCCTGGATCCAATATTTCCTCCCAAGCGGCTGCCATACAATGCTGGGAGGAAGTAATATATCACACAATCACTTCCTCCCAGCGCTGCCGCAGAGCAGCACTGGAAGGGAGGAGGTGGCGGCGGCAGCCCTTAACCCCTTCACTTCTGAGCCATTTCACCCATGTATTTGAGCTTATTTTGACCCTTTTGTGCTCATTATGTTTAAATGTGATTTGAAGTCATGTTTTATGGTAGGACTCAATATATAACATTTTTATATGTCATGACCTGTCAGAATGCTGCAACAAAAATGTAAATAAAGTTAGTTTCCATTCCGATTTCAATCATTTACAGCTTGTAAAATTAGGTGTTTTTTACATTTTCCCATTCAAACCTTTTTGGGTATATACTGTATATATATTTATATAGCAGAATGGGAACCTGTTACTGCATTTTTCTGAGAAAATATGCAATTTTAACTAAAACTGAAAAAAACAATTTTTCGCTTCTTAATATTTTGCCACATTCTGTTTTATGAATAATATGACAATGTATAAAACACTGAACTTGCTTGTGGCGTGGGAAATGAGAAGGTGAGTAACACCAGTGGTATTTCTTATTTTGTAAGTGACAAATGGACAATACCATTGCTTTGGAATAAAAACGAAATAAATTGTTACATTTTTGTTTGTTTGTGTGTGTGCGTGTGTTTTTTCTACATGACATTTTACATGATCATGTTTGGTATCACTAGATGTCCAGTATCCAGACTGTGACCTGTCCAATGACACCTAACGTGACTTTGTGAGGAGTAAAGAATGGAAATACATGGGTCCAAAGTACCCCCACTCTCCTCGCAACGGTGAAGCAGCTTGTGTTTTCAATGAACCATGTGTAATAATGCTTTGCTCCATCACCTCCACATTTGTAAGCAAAAAATATATGAAGCCTGGATTGGCACCACCAGTCTGGCTCACATACACCGCTCGATGGTAGTGGTACTGGATAATCTAGGAGCAAGACAAATGGGAAAAACCATAGCATTAAATCTTCACATTTAATATGGTATTTAAAAGGTGAATGGAACCATTCACAAAACAAGTGGCACTACATAAAATGAATTTAAGGGGAAACAAGCATATGACAATAATGGTTGTCACCAATTGCTGGTCCTCTGGATACTCTCCATCTGGAGATGATACATCAGGAACCCCAAAGTGGTGACCAATGTCAGGAAAAAATCTCGCCCAAAGGAAAGGTGTCACTCGGTTTGGACACGCTCAACGCGTTTCGTCATAGATGTGACTTTCTCAAGAGCTGTGTCCTCGAGTGGCATATGTCCCCATATATATAGTCCTTGTCCCGCATTAAGTTTAACAAGATCCCAGAGTGCTGCCGGATCCATCTTGGCGCACCGGAAGTTACGGAGACTCCCACATGATTTCCTCTAGCCAACAGTTGGAAATGACGTTACGCCATCTTAGTTTCCATCCCAGAAGTGACGTATCACCATATCAGTTGCCATCTTGGAAGCTGGCGATAATGATGAAAATGTAGACGTGGACAGGGGTAACTTGAATCCAATATAATTCATATAAATCATGCACGAAAATTACATATTATGAAACAAAGATAACTTTGGATATAAAAAATATATATACAGTGGCAAGAAAAAGTATGTGAACCCTTTGGGATTACGTGGAGTTTTGCAGGAATTGATCATAAAATGTGCTCTGATCTTCATCTAAGTCACAACAATTTGAAAAACACAGTCTGCTTAAAATAATACAACACAAACATTATATGTTTTCATGTTTTTATTGAACAGAACATGTAAACATTCACAGTGCAGGATGGAAAAAGTATGTGAACCTTTGGACTTAATAACTGGTTGACCCTCCTTTGGCAGCAATAACCTCAACCAAACGTTTCCTGTAGTTGCAGATCAGACCTGCACAATGATCTGGAGTAATTTTGGACCACTCCTCTTCACAAAACTGTTTCAGTGTAGCAATATTCTTGGGATGTCTGGTGTGAATCACTCTCTTAAGATCATGCCACAGCATTTCAATCGGGTTGAGGTCAGGACTCTGACTGGGCCACTCCAGAAGGCGTATTTTGTTTTGTTGAAGCCATTCTTTTGTTGAATTACTTGTATGCTTTGGGTCTTTGTCCTGTTGCATCACCCATCCTCTGCGGAGCTTCAGTTGGCGGACAGATGGTCTTACGTTTTCCTGAAAAATGTCTTGATAAACTCTGGAATTCATTTTTCCATCAATGACAACAATCCGTCCAGGCCCTGAGGCAGCAAAGCAGCCCCAAACCATGATGCTCCCTCCACCATGTTTTACAGTGGGGATGAGGTTTTGATGTTGGTGTGCTGTGCCTTTTTTTTCTCCACACAAAGTGTTGTGTGTTTTTTCCAAAGAACTAAATTTTGGTTTCATCTGTCCACAGAATATTTTGCCAGTAGTGCTGTGGAACATCCAGGTGCTCTTTTGCAAACTTCAAACGTGCTGCAATATTTCTTTTTGGATAGCAATGGCTTCCTCCGTGGTGTCCTGCCATGTACTCCATTCTTATTTAATGTTTTCCTTATTGTAGATGTGTCAACAAAAATGTTAGCATGTGCCAGAGATTTCTGTAAGTCTTTAGCTGACACTCTAGGATTCTTCTTTACCTCATTAAGCATTCTGCACTGTGCTCTTGAAATCATCTTTACAGAACGACCACGCCTAGGGAGACTAGCAACAGTGCTGAACTTTCTCCATTTGTAGACAGTCTGTCTACATGGACACATGAACATCAAGGCTTTTGAAGATACTATTGTAACCCTTTCCAGCTTCATGCAAGTCAACAATTCTTGTTCGTAGGTCTTCTGAGAGCTCTTTTCTGCGAGGCATGGTTCACATCAGGCAGTGCTTCTTGAAACCAGTAAACCCAAAACTGGTGTGTGTTTTTAAAGGGCAGGACAGCTTTCAGCAACACATCCAATAATATCACACTGATTGGACTCAAGGTTGGCTCACTCCCGGCTCCAATTAGCTCTTGGAGAAGTCTAGGGGTTCACATACTTTTTCCACCCTGCACTGTGAATGTTTACATGTTATGTTCAATAAACACATGAAAACATATAAAGTTTGTGTTGTATTATTTTAAGCAGACTGTGTTTTTCAAATTGTTGTGACTTAGATGAAGATCAGAGCACATTTTATGACCAATTCATGCAAAACTCCACATAATCCCAAAGGGTTCACATACTTTTTCTTGCCACTGTATAAAATGTGTGATCATAAAAAGTATAAATGAATTGATAAAGAGGAAAAAGGAGAAAGGTCTCCAGCACAGAAATAAATACAGGCATTGATGTGGGCAAGATCTCTGAAAGCCAAAAAAACACCAATGTTACATGCAGGATGCCAAATCGATATCGACATTAAAAACCCCTGGTCTCAAAGTGTCTGAATAAAAAATCCATTTTGTTCCAGCATGAGAGAGGGCCAGTTCTAAGTTCAAGAAACCCCCAGGACAGATGAACAAAATAGCGCAGCCGCACGTCTAATGTTTAAAGCTAATTTGGAAATATGGCAAAGTGCCGCTCATGAAATAAAAACCGAGGCGCTATTTTATTCATCTATCCTGGGGGTCTCTTGACTTTATGAGCAATCAGCTCTCCTCATTCAGTCGCTTGTTCCTTTCATGTGGTCCCACTCTAAGGAGACTTATGAGGAACTATATATTTGAAACTCTCCTGGGTGTGTTGGAGAGGTTTTGAGCTGCCATAATATGCTGAGAAGCCCTCAATTCAATCCAATTTATGGCTTAAGTGTAACAAAATTTTTGTGTTATTAAGGTCCTTCAAATGAGGAGACCTATACATGCAAAATACTAAATTGTATGCCACAAATCTATTACTTGCAGTGCAATGTTGTTTATGGGATTTGTGGCAACTTTATTGATACAAACTATGGTGGACCTCTCTGGTGCCAATTAGGCCAATCAATGATGAATTAAAGGGGACAGTTTGATTTGTTTACGCATTGTGCACGAAGTTACATAAAGACTAGTATCTACACGATCTAACTTTAGACGCAGCCAAATAACTGAGTTTGCTAATAAGCGTGTTGGACATGTACAAGGCATTTTCAGTGACCGCTCATTCATGTCATTTTGTATGTCTTATATGTTGATTTGACTCTGGTGTAAAATTCACGAGTGTGTGGCTGTACCCCCATTGGGAATTTATGGGGAGTTAATTTTAACAGCCTGCTAAAAATAATTGCTGAACATCATGTCTATGATACTTGATTGCTTTTAATCAATGTCTAAATAAAGAATTATTGTTTTTTTAAAAAAAAAATTCCCGTCTCATCAACCTGCATTGTGGCGGATTTTTCACCGCTATTTTGTGTGTTTTTTCTAAATAAAGGTTTTTCTGGGTTTAATCCCTTCAGTATTAGGTTGATTGTAATTCCCTTATTAGGAGAAAGACAATTTGGCTTTCTGTTTCTTCTTGTTTGTAAAATATTTTCTTAACTAAACATACAAGAGAAAAACAAAGCGCATGTAAGATATCAGCAACATAAAACAAACTAAGGACATTTCATTTTATGGCGTGAGTGTCCCTTTAAGTAATGATTAACAGGAAAAAACCCTGAATACTAAGGACACAGTGCCAGGGCAATTGTACTATGGGTCGCCCAATCAAAATCCTAGCACTGTACGAGAAAGACAAGTACAGTTGGCAAACGTGTCAAACATTCCTGCTCAACCTGTTTTGTCCAACGTCTCCAGATGGTAGCTCAATGTCTTGGTTGGAATAGGGGCCAATATATTTAGTTAACATCGCAAGGAATGACAAGATACTAACTCTGCTACAATGCATAACTAATTGTCAACACAAGGGTGCACTAGTGTAAAAATGATTCAGCAAACTTTGTGATTGGATTATTATTATATTTTTATAATTTATATAGCGCCAAAACTTTCTGATAGCACTTTACAATAACCAAAGGGAACAAAACACAAATAAACAAACATGGGATGGAGACAAGGCGTGAAGAGGGCCCTTCAAATTGGAGTTTATAATCTAGAGGGATTGGGGTGTAGGAAGACAAGCAGAGTTTTATTGGTTGTCAGGATCACTAGTGCCACTGGTTCAGGAATTGTGGGACCATGGAAGTGGCCTCAATCGTGATGTCCAGGTAGATGAGGAGAGAGAATGGTTTCATCAGTAATGTTGTATGCTTATCTGAAGAGATGGATTTTGAGGGATTTCCTGAAGGCTCGAAGATTAGGGGAGAGATTTTGATAAGGCAAGGCAAGTTATTCCACAGGACCGGAGATGCCATTGGGAAGTCTTGGAGACAAGAGTTAGCAGAGCTGGTGTAACAGGGCCAGGCGGAGGTCAATCGCTGACCGGAGTTGTGTAGAAGAGATGCGCTTACAGACTGAGACATATATAACGAAAACATATAAGGAGGGGTTTAGTTATTGAGTGATTTCAATATGAGCGTCAGTATATTAAACTGTATCCTGAAATGAATAGGAAACCAATGGAGGGACTGGCAGAGGGGGGAGGTATGTGACGACTCGGAGAGTCGGGTAAGAAAAATAATTCTGGCAGCTGCATTCATTACAGATTGCAAAGGGGAAATGTGGGCGTCTTGCCTGTAGCGGTGACAGATGTTCGGAGAGATGGCTGCTGCAGCTTTGTGGGGCCTTCTGGTCCTCTGCTCCCTTCGGTGCCGGCCGCGGGCTAGTCCCAGCCTTTTCAGAGATGTGGAGGCCGATCTGCTGCCACTGGCGCTGTGGATGCACTGCCTGACCTGTCTTTTAATCAAAGCTCTGCTCACACCAAGGTGGTTCCCCTAGTTGGCCTGTCTCGGTTCCTGCTGGGCCTCTCTTTTGTTGCACTGGGGGGCCCTGTCTCTCCCCCTACTTTGGGACACTGACCGATATCCCCGTGTCTCCGATATTCACACATCCCCTTGGCTGTTGGCCTCTCACCGGGATTGCTGGTTTGGTTTATTTGTGGCAGATGAACCCCCCCTTTTCCCGATTCTGAGACTCTTTTATGTTTGTACTCCGATGACTCTTATTTTTAATTTTATTTTTCTGGGTGACTTTCTGGATTTTGTTTTGTGATTTTTTGTGTCCGGGCGGTTCCCTTTTCTGTGGGCCTTGCCTTGAGGTTTCTTGGGACATCAGGATTTTTCTACCCCCTTTTTAAAAAATTTTTGTGTGTGCGGGATACTGGGTTGCCCTGGGTGAGCTACCAGAGCAGCAACCATGGCTCTAGCCGTTTTCTTGGCCCCAGGTCTCCCGGCCTTGGGAATTCTTCCATGGCCCCCAACCTTCCTTCGGGTTGTCGGGGTGAGCCGGGGATGTCACTTTCTTAGGGCAGTCCCCCTCTCTTTCTACACTCCCTTCCCTTTGCCATTATTTTTTTCCCTGATGTTCCATTGCAGGCTTCCCCAAACTCTATATGCAGACCGCCCAGTCAGGCCTGTCGCCCATCCCCCTTTTGGTATTTGAGACATTTATTGCAGCGGACTTTTGTTCTTTTTTGTGTGACACTATTGATGAATTCCTGTGGCCCTGCGTAACCACTTTCCTCGCTATACCTTATTTGTCTATTTGTGCAAAATTGTAAATAAAAAATACTAAAAAAGAATGAGAGATGGAATGTAGCAGACAGGAACTGTGGAAGTCAAGAAGAGAACTGGTTAAGGAAGAGAAGAGATTGGCCAGGGGGTTGATAGATAACAGCAATACGAATGGCTAATGGTATAAACCGGCAGATATTATGGACCTCAAAAGTGGGGAAAGTAAGAGATGGTCACATTGCAAAAGACTGAAAGGAGCAGTGGGGACTGAGCAAGAATCCAGTGCCTCAACCTTTTTTTCACTCTAGGCGAAGGGGTGTTTGTCAATTGGAGACCGCCGTGTGTTACAGATACAGGTGTTGCAGTATCAGATGGAGAGAGACAGGTTTCAGTTAAAGCCAGGAGATTTAGGGAGTGTGAGATGAAGAAGTCATTGATGGCAATAGATTTCGTCATGTTACTTACCAACCTAGCGTTCCAGAGTCCCAAGTGGAAGGTGGGAGTGGGGGATGTGTTAATGTGTCTGAGGTTGGTTGGGTTTCTAGAGCTGAATAATGAATGGAGACCTGGGAGGGCTCAGGGTTGGGGAAAACATTTCATACTACAAGGAAAAGAGTGAGTAATAATTACGAAATGTGGAAATATGATTTGAATATGTAGGGTGAGGGTTTGTGTTTCTAAGTGGATGGGGAGAAAGTGCAGAGGTGAATGATAAATGCCGGGATTGATAGAAAGGGGCTAGGGAAGTAGTGAATGAGCAATGAAAGTGGAGTGTGAAGGTAGATGGAAAGGCATGGAAGTCCTTAAAGATAGTGACGTTACGGTAAACATAAAAAATATGGAGCATTGTTTTCATACGTTTACATTGTAGCACAAAGCGGCAGAATGAGTTATACAATCAGGGTTATCCAAAGAGATTCGAAAAGTCACCGCACGTTCGGTGACTTTTCGTTCTCTTCAATTCGGTTCCTTTTGCCGATCCCATTTCGGTGACCCTGCGGTGTATTCAGCAAGCACCACAGGGTCCCTGAATTGCAGGGAAAGGCTGCCGCAAACCTGACGAAAACTAACCGCAAAACCCACCGAATGCACGCCGAAAACCCTCAAACATCTGGATTAACCTGCGAAAACCACGGAAAAAGCCCGAGCAGGAGCCGATCACACACAGCCGAAGCAGCTGAGACACAGACGAGGGAGGTGAATAAATTAGCAAAACCGTTTGTATGATTGTGTGAAATTGAAATGCTGTTTGCAAAGAAACTACTGAGCGAAAATGTCTGAAATTTACACAGGAGGTCCAGAGAATGATAATAAAAAGGGCTGTTACAGAAAAAATAAGTAAAGTAAAAAACAAATTCTGAAAAATGCTTAAAGTATCCTAAAAAAATCTATAAATAAAGAGACTCTTTACTGCAGAATTTTATAATGAACGATTTAGAAACATAGAAACATAGAAAAATGTCGGCAGATAAGAACCTTTCGGCCCATCTAGTCTGCCCAATTACATGGATACTTGACCTGGATTTCTCTTTTGTTTAGGATAGCCTTATGCCTATCCCATGCTTGCTTAAATTCAATTAAACAATATGGGGAAAAAGATCTCCTGCGCTTTGCATGTCATCCTTCTATCCCTTGTCTCCAGTGTCAGAATCCTACAGATCCTGACGTTCTCTCGATGGAATATTGACCTGGGAGATCAGTGCTGGCTCCCGGTTCACAGATTTCACAGCAGTGCTCAGCGAGGCAGGGATTTTCTTTATCTTTTGGATCCCGATGTGTGTGGTTTTTTTCCGCTTTCTAATATGCTGAGACCAGGAGAGGGAAGATTTATTAGATATTGAATTAAAACGGGAATATTTTTAACATTGAAGCCTATGGGATTCTCCTGAATTAACTTGCCGAATTAAACCACCGAATGGCAGGGCATTAGGGGAACCTTTCACTGCTGGTTTGTGTTTTCTGAATAGCCGAAGCAGTGCTTCTCTATTGGGATTTCACTGCCCTCGAACAGGCACCGAACAGGCACCGTATGTGCAGGCAATTCGCCAGGATTTGGCGAATTGGCTGCTCTCTGGATAGCCGAATGGCCAGGAAATTTAACCGAACGCTGATTTTCAGCGTTCGGTTACCTTTCTCAAGCAATTTGGTTCTCTTTGGATAACCCTGAATGTAACTACATGACCCACCACTGTGACATGTTACAAGAGCTAAACTTACCGTCACTGGAATCTAGACGCACTCTTCACCTTTACAACCTGGTGTTTAAGAGACTTTCTGGGAAGCTACCACCCTACTTGAATAGGCTGCTTCCCCTAGCAGTTCCCTCATCCTATAACCTCCGATCCAGGACCTGCACCTTACTTGCAGTACCACAATACAAAAAGACAGTGGCTCGGTCCTCATTTTCCTACAGAGCGATTTTCATATTCGCGACATGGTGCGATAATGTCGCGCGACATCACTGTTTTGTGCAATTTTTGCAAAGCACCACCAATACAAAACGCAAAATCGCAGATAGCAAATCGCAAAAAAAGGGTCATGTACCTGCGACATGCTTCTGCGACGTGCGACATCGCGCGGCAAGATGTGAACAGCTCCATTGAAATGCATTGGAGAAGCTACACAGCGCGACGTGGCGCGGATTTTGCTGCGACGTCGCGGCAAAATCCACGCGATAAATCGCACAGTGTGAACAGGGCCTAGTTAATGGAATAACCTCCCAGACGCCATCAAATCTTCCCCCAGTCTTAAGCCACTCAAGAGCTCCCTATTAACATACCTAAATACGGAATGCACCTGTGAACATGTAACATAATGACTATATTACTTATATATTTATTTTCTGTGTTAATCTTTATATTTGTGTTTTGTTTTTAATATCTTGTATTTACTACTTTGTATTTCTGTAACAACTGTAAAATTTCAATGTTCTTGAACCCAGGACATACTTGAAAACGAGAGCAATCTCAATGTATCCTTCCTGGTAAAATTCTTTGCAAATAAATAAATAAATAAATAAATAAGGGAGGATGACAATAGAGGCCTGCAGTGATTGATTGACAAAGAGTGATAGGAACACAGGTGGAGAGGAGATGGGTGAGCAATGGGTTAATTGTGTGACGGCTGGATGGGCACGTGATTGCAGGGGTGGGTGTGCAACATCATCTGGGTACCTCACAGGTTAGGAAGGAAAAGGTGTTTAGAAATTAAATGCTGGATTAAAAAGGAGTTCTATGGCACATGGCATAACTCAACATAATCTCTCTCCATCCTAAAGACCTATTTTATGGTGTATCGCCCAATTCGTATATAAGCATGCTTTTTCATTTAACCTCCCTGGCGGTATAATTTTTTCAAAATTTTGTGTCTAAAAGCGTCTCAATGTTTTTTTTAAAGGAAACGTGTTTTGTACATAGTTAGCCTGTAATAATTAGGAATCACGCACTGAAATCTGTGCAAGCAAGAGTCCTTACTGGTAAAATCCTTTATAAATAAATAAATCAAAAAATAGTAAATACACTGAGTCCAATAAAGTTTGAAACACGACATAATAATTTATTATCCCAAAAATAATTATCCAAAATAATGCAAATAAATGATATTCAATAAAATACAACAAAAAACACTGAAATCTGTCTGAAAACAAGTGTTAGACTATGTATGGTCTGTTTCTTATCCTGTAGTGCCACCTAGTGGCCGTTCATAAGCATTGTACATTGGAAAACAGTGTATTATTAAAAAAAATTATGTTTGCTGCCTGGTCCCGCCCCCTGCTTCCTTACCAGGAAGCAACTCGCCACGATCACACTGCGGGGGACAGCCAGGGAGCGCAGGAGGAGGTGAGAATGCATCCAGCCCGAGCGTGGCTCAGGGTTACCGTTCGCAGTAGCGAAATTTAACCCCGAGTCACAATCGGGAATACCACCAGGGAGGTTAAAAGAAAGATATATGTATACATCTATATATATGAAGAAAATGTGTTTGCATCTAATCAGCTGCTTTGGGGCAGGCATGACATAATATATGTCAAAAGGGGGGCTGTGAATCGGATATATTGTAGAAAATACAAAAACAGCAAAACAGGAGATTGAAGAGTAATTGGACCCCAACTCCACACTATTTATTATTATTTTCATCATTTATATAGCGCCAACAGTTTCTGCAGAGCTTTACAATAACCAAATGGAATGAGATACAGATAAATGGACATAGGATGGAAACTCTAGGGGCCACATTACAATCTTGTTGCTAACGTTAGCGCTCACCTGCGTGAGCATTAACGTTAGCTGCGGTGTTTACCGCATATTACAATCCAAACGCAAATGGGCCAAGTAACGGGCCAAGTAGTTACTGTACTTTGCGCTCCCTATACTTAACATGGGGAGCGCAAAGTGTTAATCAGCGTTAGTATTACAAAGTCCTAACACTGATTAACGTCCGGCTCTGGTTAGCGGACACTTAACCAAAGCCAGGACTTGGTGTTAACGGATTCCGCTTCTGCAGAATCCGTTAACACCATCCAAAAAAAAATAAAAAGAATCAGATACTCACCTCCTGTCCCGCGGCTCCAACCGCCTCCTCCATCCAGCGGGAGCAGGGAGAGACTAGGGGAAAAAGTCCCCCCAGTCTCTCCCTGCGTATCACTACGCTGACCGTCAGGCGAGATCCGGCAGGTCATGTGACCGCCGGCGTCTGGCTCAATGGAGTCCTATGGACTCCATCGAGTGAATGCTCGTGGCTGCGCTCAGCGCTGCCGCGAGCTTCCAGGGACGTAGCGCGCGTTAACAATGCAGGCAGCTTTTTAAGCGCCTGCATTGTAATTCCACACTAAAACAGGGCGGGCGCAGGTTTTTCACCCTACCGCCCCCGTTTTAGCGTGGAGATTGTAATGTGGTCCTAGGTGTAGAGGGCCCTGCTCATAGGAATTTCCAGTCTAGAGCAGTGTTTCTCAAGTAGTGGCTCGTGACCCAAAAGTGGGTCGCAACCAGGGACGGATTGGATCGCGGGGCAAGTGCCCCCAGAAAGAGGGGTGAGGGAAAAGGAGGTTGAAGGGGGGAGAGAAAAGGAGCATGGAAGAGGAGAGTGGAGAGAGGTGCAAGCTGGGATCTCTGATCTTTGATCCCAGCTTGCGCCGGCTGCCACAGTACGATAGGAACAGACTGGACATTGAACATGACCTAAGAGTTGCTTTGTCTACCTTCACCCCAGACTTTGAGACACTTATTAAGAGCAAGAAGCATCCCCAGTTTTCCCATAAGTTCTAATTAATTTCTTATGTTTCAATTACAGTTTATTTTATTGGGTTTTGGCCGCAACAGCACTTTCATTTTCACTAGTTCTGTGATTACTGCACTATCCATTTTGGAAAGAATCCCTTTTTGTTTACAGAATTGTTTAAAAAGTGAATACATTGTAGAATATTGCACACGTTGTTTTGTGGAATAAATTATAAGGTTTCAGAAATTCAATTCTTTTTGGTTCGCGACTTAATGACCAAGGACAATTGTGCGTCCTGAAGGTCCACAGGTGGAGAACCACTGGTCTAGAGGGATTGGGGTTGAGGAAGACCAGGGGAAGTTTACTGGACGGCAGGATCATTAGTGCCAGTGGTTCAGGAATGGTGAGGCCATAGAAGCAGCTTCAATCTGGTGTGAGTAGGTGAGCAGAGGAATGAGTTGCATCAGTAATGTGGTACGCTAATCTAAAAAGATGGGTTTTGAGGGATTACTTGAAGGTTTGAAGATCAGGGGAGAGTTTGATAGGACGAGGCAAGTCATTCCACAGGACCTGAGCTGCCCTTGAAAAGTCTTGGAGCTGAGAGTTGGCAATGCGGGTGTAGACAGATGACAGGTGGAGATCACCCGCCGACCGGAGTTGTCCAGACGGGACGTGTTTGCGTAGCAACAAAGACATGTAGGGAGGGGTTGCGTTATTGAGCAATTTGAAGGTGAACATCAGTATTTTAAACTGTATCCTGAAACGTACAGGAAGCCAATGGAGGGACCAGCAGAGGGGGGAGGTACGTGAGATGCATCTTGTGAGAAAAATAAGCCTGGCACCTGCATTCATTACAGATTGCAAAGGGGCAATACGGGAGTTGAGGAGGCCAATAAGGAGCAAGTTGAAGTAAACAAGTCGTGAAATGAAAAGAGCATGAACCAGCACCTTCGTGGTATCTTGCGTCAGAAAGTGGTGGACGCGGGCGATGTTCTGGAGTTGATAGTAACAACATTTGGTCACTGTCTGGATGTGGGGAGAGAACGTTAGGTCAAAATCGAAAGTGACACAGAGAATTTCTGTTTTGTCAAAACGGAGTTTATAATAGCGGAAAGACATCCAAATCGAGACAGCGGAGAGACAGTCAGTGACTTGATCTAGGAGAGCAGAAGAAAGATCAGGGAAGGAGAGGTATATTTGAGTGTCATCAGCATATAGATGGTACTGGAATCCAAAAGAGCTGATCACTTTGCCTAGAGAGGCAGTATAGATTGAAAAGAGAAGAGGGACCAGTACTGAACCTTGGGGCACCCCATCAGAGACAGTCTGCCGGGAGGAAGTACTTCCCAAAAATGAGACACTAAACGATCGTTGGGACAGGTAGGAAGAGAACATGAAAAAACAGTACCTTGAAGGCCTATATCACTAAGAGTTTGAAGGAGCGAATTGTTAACTTTATCAAAGGCGGCAGAGAGGTCAAGAAGGATCAGCAGAGAGTAGCACCCATTAGATTTAGCAGTTAAAAGGTCATTGGTCAGTTTCGCAAGAGCAGTTTCTGTTGAGTGCAATGAGCAAAAGCCAGATTGCAGAGGGTCAAGGAGAGAGTGGGTGTTGAGGTAGTCAATCAGATGGGCATACACAAGCTTTTCAAGAAGTTTGAAGGCAAAAGGGAGTAGGGACACGGGGCGGTAGTTGGAGAGAGCAGTCGGATCCAGAGACAGCTTTTTTACAATCGGGACCACCGTCCCATGTTTAAGGACAGATTAAAGGTGTGGGTCAAGCACGGTACAAGAGAAACGGTACAAGAGAAACAGAAAAAGTGTTTTGGTAAGATATGAGAGAACGGGGTCGAGGGGGCAGGTAGCGGGATGAGAGGATCGTAATAGCTTAAAGACCTCTTGTTCAGTCCCTGAAGGGAACAAGTTAAACATGTAAGGATAGACATGATTAACATCTTCCTTCATGGGTGATAGCAACATTTTTGAGATTTCAGTTCTTATCTGTTCTATTTTTGCTGTGAAAAAGCACGCTAGGTCTTCGGCATTGAGGTCAGCGTGAGGAACAGTCACAACAGGACAGATAAGGGAGCTGAATGGAGCAAACAGGCGTTTTGGGTTCTGGGAGTGAGTGTGTACGATGGCTGTATAAAATGACTACTTAGCTAGATAGAGGGGAGATCTGTAGGTCAGGTGCAGAAATTTATAATGTAAAAAGTCAGAGTGGAAGTGGCTCTTTCTCCAATAGCGTTCAGCAGTTTCTAGAACATCTTTGAAGATACCAGATCAACTTGTTGTGTCAGGGTTGCAGGCTTTGTCGCCTTATTGACCAGATTTTTGACAGTGCTAACTTATCAAGGGTGGAGAAAAGAGTTGAGTTGTAGCGGGTGATGGCTTTATTAGGACAGGAGAGAGATAGGACAGACAAGAGTGGTACAGATATCAGCAGAGAATTGCTACAGATCCAGAGAGTGGAGATTTATTCGAGTCTTATAGTCTATTATGCTAGATTTCTGTGGTCTGGTCATGTTCCTATCTGGCTAGAGCTTCCTCCAAAGATGCAAAGCCCAGAGATTTACAGTGAATGTAGGAACTCGAAATGGATATATATATATTATTTTACTATTTTTAATTCGGTTATTTTGCATTTATGGTTTGTTGCATTCTTGTTGCTACATAATAAATGTGTTTTTCGTTTACTGTCTAGGCAAAAATAAGGGTAAATAAAACCAAAGGGCTTGCTAATCCCCACCTGGGTTTCTTTTTTGATAGTGTAATATTGTAATATTTTCAATAGCCACCCCTTGGTGTTGCAGAGACATCTGGAAACTTCTTCAGGAAATAATTTTAATCTCATTTATGTGAAGAAACATTTGGGCGACGCTGAAACTTTAATTAGTCTATGCAAACAAAGCCAAGATATTCCATTGTTTGCTCTGCAATAAAACTGTGATATTAATTTACACAGACGATGCCTACCACGGTGTACTGCAAACATCCTTTTTGATGTCTCTTGGGAAAAGAATTAATAGGCTCTTTCCTGTTGCAGTTTTTTGACAAAAAAGTTCTGTTAGAAAATATATAATGTATTCTGATGGTATTTAATCAACTTCCTTGTGTATTTGTCTTACCTTCTACTTTTGCCTTTTTTCTGTGTCCAGCCCCTTTCCTTCTATGCCTACCTTTGTGTCTTTACAGTCAGACATTGATGTGTCCTGCTTATCAGTCTCCCATTCTCTGTTATCCTTTAAGTATTCCATCTTTATTTTGTTTTCCATAGCCTCTTATGTTTATTTCCTTGTCCTAATATATTATCTTCCCTTGCAACATACCCCTGTATTGTATTTATTTTGGTTTTCACTACATATTGTGCTCAGCTCCCTTCTCACTCGTGACAGTCAGAGAGACATTTGAGATGTCATAGTCACTCAAGAGATGCCTAGTGCAGACTGTCCTACAGACCATTGTCTTGTGCAATGCAAGCTAGGTCCCCACTTCAAACCTAAACTGAAGAGTGGGTTTGCCTGACGGAAAAGGTTTCAGGTTGGTTATCTCCTGTCAGCAAAGGTAAATGCCAAATTCCAGGTGAGTTTTCAGTCGAGGCTCAAGGACTCTAGCTTTATTACGCTGTCAAGACGTCCAAGGCAGAGTCGTCTGGGATATCTTGAGGTTGTAGTTTTCATAATTACTGTCTGTTTGTCACACTCCAATTTCTGTTTATCAATGACTCTAGCTGTCTCACTGACTCCTCCACAGAAGCACTTTTGGGAACATCTGAAATCTTCCATTCTGGAGACTTCTGAAAAAGGTTTTAGGGTTCTCCACAGAGAAGAACAAAGATTTGTTTGATTGGTTTGAGAACAATCAAGAGAACCAAGAACTGCTGATGAACAAGAGATCTGCTCTCAAAGCGCACCTTGCACAGACATCCTGTCCTGTTATGAAAGCAGCCTTTCACCTTGCACGTAGAAGCCTTCAATTTTAAGCTTCGAGAGATGCTGTCAGGTCCCTTGCCCCTGATGTCAAAGGAGGTCCAGATCTGGGTCTGTGCCATCATTAGACCCGGCAACACTGGTCCAGAACCCGATTACCCTTTCAGCCCTTTACTGCGTCCAGCTCCCTATCCTTGAGCCCAGGGTTTCCTGAGAACTTGTAGAACCCGCAGGTGGAATCATTCCCCACCTGCTCAGATCTTCATATACCGGGTTATTCAGAGAGAGGTGAAAAGCAGGAGAATGACTGGAGAAGCGAAATAATTCTAGGTCAAAATAGCCAAACTAGGAAAATTCTAACCATTTATCTCACTTTCTAAATCGGCTATTTGGTCTAGATTGTTCTCTTCTCCTGCCATTCTCCTAGTTTTCACCTTTCTCTGAATAACCATGTATGCCCCTTGCCTCTCACTTCAGCATTGAAGTCTGACTGTTATGTCATATGCTGTGTGAACCTGTCTGTCCCTGGATTCCAGACCCCTTGCCTTCCTTACTGGACTTTTGTTTTCCAAGACCCCCTTGCTTTGTTTACCTGGATTTGTTATTTGGATTATCCCCTCATTTTGCCTACAGGACATTTGTTTCACCCAAAGACTTCCACCATTATTCCTATGGAGTCCTGATCTCTGAACCAAGACCCCTTTGTTATCACATCCACCACAGACCCTCTGCTATTTGTTTAACTGTCCCTGTGTCCTGCAATCTGCCTTTTGTTTATATGCTGTCTCCCCAAAAGTACCTACTTTGTTTAGTTCCTTATTCATGTCATGCCCCTCTGTCTTTAATCTGTTTTAGTGTATGCCTTGTCAGCTCCTTTCATGTCTCACCCCTACTTATAGCTCATTTTGTGTCTTGTCTCCTCCCTTGTGTTCAGTTCTGTACATTCAGCATTAGTTCTGCTTCTGTACTATTTTTTCTGTGATGCTTTTAAATAAAACCCAAGCTCATGCGCTGCAACCTGTGTGTCATCCTGTACTTACTGCAAACCGGACTCACCCGCTCACCACACACAGCGATTACCTGACAGATGCAGAACAAGTGGTGGACAAACCTCGCAGAGGAAACTCAGTTTTGCGTTTGCGTGGATGTGGGTGACTATAGAGGGGCTTATGAAGCCCTGAAAGCTGTGTATGACCATTTACACCATGTCCAGAGTCCCTTGCTGTAAGGCCGTGGATTATATGGTCACTGACCCTTTCTCACAAACCCAGGATATGTCCCGCATGTTTCATAATAAGACTCAGAGCAGACGTCCTCCTCGAAGATGGATCCGTGCGGTAGCCATGCCAACCTGACGTCGGAAAGTGTACGCCTGCACGAACAAGACCAGCCTCAGACGACATGTCAGATAAGACACCGACTCATCCAGACAAACGTTGATGACGAAGGACCTGGAAGCAGAGGACATCTCCTATAAAAAGAGGCCGGGCAGGTGAGTTCATTGCTCGTTTATTGATTTTGTATCTTGCTTGAGCCATTACCTTTGCCTATCTTGCCCTATTGACGGATCTCCCAGTTACAGTATCTCCTTGCTTCCTAAACGACCAAGCTACCAGTCGCCAGCCTCTGACCCTTGCTTTGCACATCGACCATTCTACCTATGATCTTCTGCTTCCTAACGACAAAGCCGCCAGCTTATCCTCCTCTACAGTACAATATGCTGATTCCTGTCTGCTTAACATCCTTGCCATCTCTTCCTCTGGACAGCTCACCTTTTCACCTACAGCTACCGGAATCTTACTATTGCCTTCTGGATCCAATATATGTATATATATGTGCCTACTACCCTATCCTATATAGAAGACCCCAGAGAGCTGAAGAGATCTGGACTATACCTGGCGACACAGCTACCAGTGTGCCAGGCAGTTATATATATATATTCCTCCTGAACCTGGTGACTGCTCCGGACAGGCGTACCACCTGCATATCTGGTTCCATGTTGCGGCAGAATATCATGCTAATCCTTACACTTGCGAATTGCAGGTGGTCAAAGGCTCCTCACAGACGAGGCATCCATCCTAGACTGGTGGTCAGAACATTTCCAGTTTCTTTTCAGAGCCAATTGTTTGGTCCATTTCTTTGCACTCCACCACATCCCACAACAGCCAAATAAAATTGAGTTGGAAGAGATCCCCACTCTTGAAGAGACTGTTGAGGCCATAAAGAAAGCTGAAAAGTGGCAAGGCATCAGGAGTTGATGGAATCTCAATTAAAATCTGGAAGCATGGGGGCCCAGCATAACACACAAAACTTCATGAGCTCTTTTGTCTGCTGCTGGGGACAAGGCAAGCTACCACAGGACCTCCATGGTGCAGTTATCACCACCCTGTACAAGGACAAGGGGAGAAAGTCTGACTTCTCCAACTACCGGGGGATAACTCTGCTCTCCATTGTAGGAAAAATTCTTGCAAGAGTACTTTTTTTTTTTTTTTTTTTTTTTTTTTTTGGGTGATGCAATATAATTTATTAATTCAATTGGTCTTGAACTGTAAGGGCTTTCTGAAATAGTAAGCTTAAAACAAAAATACAACAGTGCAGTACATTGTAAAAGGTGCGAAAACCCTTTTTATGAAGTTCTCCCCTGAGGAGATGGCACTTAAAAGCCAACTAAGAGGGCTTTTGGGATTTTTTTTTTGTAATCAAAGTTTTTATTAACATACAATAACACAGATATACATACACCACAACATCACATGTATCACCTGAAAATACAGTTCATCCGACAAGTACGACAAGGTGCATGACATGGTAAAGTTCAAACATTCTGATGATATTGTTCAAAAACCACCCCTGACTAATAGTCGGGCGGTAGGAGGAGCAACTGCACATGGCTGCCATATCATAGCTGATCAACCTCTGACAGAGATTACCAAAATCTTTAATGTCATCTTATGTACTGTTGTAGATCTAGTATGCCATCTCACAGAAAACAGAAACCTCGACAGACAAACACACAGAGAATACGGAACCTATAACAGGGACATTGACAAACAAACACACAGAGAGTACACGATGTAAAGCAAAGACATCGACAGACAGACAGAGACAAGAGAGAAAAAAAAAAAAAAAAAAAAAAAAAAAAAAGGGGGGGGGAAAGGAGGGGGGGGGGGGAAAGGAGCGTCCCCAGGTGCACGGTTATTGCAGACTTACCAGCAATGGGCTCCGCCAATACATCTTCACTCTTGCACCTCTACCTCCGCGAGACAGTATTCGTCCCTCACAATCATGTGTTAAGTCGCACCTATCCTCTCTCAGGCGCCGTGCCCACGTAATTATCCCAATGGAGCCAGTTCCGCACAAATTGTTCAACTTGGCCCAAGTCCCTCGCCACCAGATTGGCAAGAGTACTTTTGAACAGACTGGCACCCACCATTGCAGAACAACATCTTCCAGTGAGACAATGTGGCTTCAGAGCCAACAGGAGCACCACTGGCATTGTATTTGCCCTCAGACAACTGCAAGAGAAATGTCGGGAGCAGACCAAGGGTTTGCATGTGGCATTCATTGATCTCAAAGCATTTGACACTGTGCATAAAAGATTTGTGGCAAATCTTGGAACACCTAGGACAGGGGTCATCAAACCTGGCCATCCAGATGTTTTGGAACTACATCTCTCATGGGGCTCAGCTAACCTAATTGGTGTCTAAGCATCACGGGAGATGTAGTTCCAAAACATCTAGAGGGCCAGGTTTGATGATCCCTGACCTAGAATGTCCCCCAAAGTTCCTCAACATGATCATCCAGCTACATGAAGATCAATGTGGCCAAGTCAGACAGGGCAACAACCCAATAGGCAATGGCATCAAACAAGACTGCGTCCTCGCACCAACTCACTTCACAATTCTCTTCAGTATGATGCTACAAAAGGCCACTGCAGACCTTGATGACAAGGATGCTGTTTATATTCAATATGGCTGTCTATTCAATTTCAGGAGACTAAAGGCCCACACCAATGGCAGACTTAACCAGAGCTGTTATAAACTTAACAGCTCCATAGACTATAATGGCTCTGTACGTTTACAACAGCTCTGATTAATTTTGCATCAGCTTTGTAATACTGACCCAAAGACGGCAGAACAACCTATCTGTGAGTTGCTCTTTGCTGACGATGCTGCCCTTGTTTCCCACACGGTGACAGCCCTGCAGCGAATCACATCCTGCTTTGCAGAGGCTGCGGAACTCTTTGGACTAGAAGTTAGCCTGAAGAAGACAGAAGTTCATCAGCCTGCGTTTCAGGAAGATTATCATCACCCCTGTATCACCATTGGAGTATCAGAGCTACAGACAGTCCATCAGTTTAGCTGCCTTGGGTGCATCATCTCCTCAGTTTCCCTGGTTGACAAAGAGATAGAGAGCAGGCTTTCAAAGGCAAACAGTGCCTTTAGTAGACTGTACAAGAGAGTCTGGAACAACAAGCATCTGAAGAGAGGCACATAGATCAATGTGTACAGAACAATTGTACTGACCACTCTCCTTCACATCTTTGAGTCGTTTGTTACCTACCACCACTACCTGACACTACTTGGAACTATAGTATCTGGGGGGGTCAAAGTTTCTGTTTCTGTTGGGAACCAGAATGTGTATCTGTGGGGGCTCAGAGTGTGTGTGGGAGTCAATGTGCGTCAGTGAGGGGTCTGAGTGTATGTGAGATGAATATATTTCTGTGTTAGTGTGTGTTTGTTGGGGTGTCTCTTTATGTATGAGTTTTCTTTTTATTTAAAAAAAAACAACATTTTGGGGAGTGCAGGGGGGCCCCGTCCAGTCATTCAGTAAGGTCCCCAAGATATCTGGTGGTAGCCCTGGCTGTTCATATCTCGCTCCATCTGTTTTGCCCTTAAATAATTGGTCAAAGGCTGATAACGGCCTCTACCCATTATGTTTTATTTATTTTTCTTATTTTTTGGGTGATTTTACACACCTTTTGTCTTTCGCTGCGTGCTACTCCTCTTTGGCTCTAGGACTCCAGAACTGGAAATCCTTGAGACTTTTATGCGCAATTTGCACTCCTTATGCTACTTGTGTAGCGTAGGAAACATAAATTGCGCACTGCAACAGGGATTGTGAAACTTTACATACACAAGTTCCATAGCGGCTACACAGAACGATAGCTCCGATCCATCGCAGCCCCTCTGAGATTTATTGCTAGTGCTAAGAAACTCTACCACCCCACTGTTTTCTACCAATTTGGCTGGGCAGGGCACTCCTTTCATCTTGACCACTTCAATAAAAAAATGGGTATTTCTAATTTTAGAACAAAATTTCAAAACTATTTAGCCTTTTTTTGGTGGTTGAGATTTTGCAGATTAAAGTTAAAAAAAGTGTGTTTTTTTTCATCACATTTTCATAATTTTTTTATATTAAATTATAAGTTATGATGAAAATAATGGTATCTTTAGAAATATAGTATGTAATATGTATATATATATATGTATATAGTATGTAATATGTTTTGGTTGTATTTGTGCTGCCACCATGCAGCCTTAGGGACTAATTTGCCCCAGAAGTAAAGGAACTGCTTAGCCATACATATTTTATATGTCAGAATCAGAACAATTTAATTGGCCCCCTAGCGGTATCAGAGTGTGGCTCGGGGTTAAATGCATTGCAGAAAGCGTTAACCCCGAGCCACACTCGGGATGCCGCTGTGTACATACAGTTGTGTTCAAAATTATTCAACCCCCAATGCTGTAAAGGGTTTTAGGGAATTTAGTGTACATTTGTAATTGTATTCAGAATGAAATCCTACAAGGACTTTTTAAAGAACCATATGCAACTAAAATGACATCAATTGGTTTTGTAATACAGTAGTAAATGTTTCTTTTGTGAATTCTTCATTGACACAATTATTCAACCCCTTAAAGACTACCACTCTGAAGAACAGAGGTTCATTCAAGTGTTTTCAATCAGGTATTGAAAACACCTGTGGATGTCACGGAGCAGCAATAAAGTATAATAAGCACCAATTAGGCAGCTTTAAAATGACTGTGATACTCAGCTCCTTCTAGACATTTACTGGTGTGGTTACAAACATGGTGAAGTCAAGAGAATGGTCCAGGAAGACAAGAGAAGAGGCGATTATTCTTCACAGGAAGGGCAATGGCTATAAGAAGATTGCAAAGATGTTAAACATACCAAGAGAGACCATAGGAAGCATCATTCGCAAATTCAAGGCAAAGGGCACTGTTGAAACGCTACCTGGTCGTGGCAGAAAGAAGATGCTGACTTCGACTGCTGTGCGCTACCTGAAGCGTAGAGTGGAGAAAAGTCCCAGTGTGACTGCTGAGGAACTGAGAAAAGATTTGTCAGATGTGGGTACTGAAGTTTCAGCTCAGACAATACGGCGCACACTGCATAATGAATGCCTCCATGCCAGAACTCCCAGGCGCACCCCCTTGCTGTCTCCAAAGAATAAGAAGAGTCGACTGCAGTATGCCAAAAGTCATGTGGACAAACCACAGAAGTTTTGGGATAGTGTTCTGTGGACTGATGAAACAAAATTAGAACTGTTTGGGCCCATGGATCAACGCTATGTTTGGAGGAGGAAGAACAAGGCCTATGAAGAAAAGAACACCTTGCCTACTGTGAAGCATGGCGGGGGGTCAATCATGCTTTGGGGCTGTTTTGCTTCTGCAGGTACAGGGAAGCTTCAGCGTGTGCAAGGTACCATGAATTCTCTTCAGTACCAGGAGATATTGGATGACAATGTGATGCAGTCCGTCACAAACCTGAGGCTTGGGAGACGTTGGACCTTTCAACAGGACAATGATCCCAAGCATACCTCCAAGTCCACTAGAGCATGGTTGCAGATTAAAGGCTGGAACATTTTGGAGTGGCCATCACAGTCACCTGACTTAAATCCGATTGAGAACCTCTGGTGGGACTTAAAGAAAGCAGTTGCAGTGCGCAAGCCTAAGAATGTGACTGAACTGGAGGCTTTTGCCCATGACGAATGGGCGAAGATACCCGTAGATCGCTGCAAGACACTTGTGTCAAGCTATGCTTCACATTTAAATGCTGTTATAACTGTAAAAGGATGTTGTACTAAGTACTAAGATTGAATGTCACTTGGGGGTTGAATAAAACTGATAATGATGTGAGCACAGAAAAGACATTTGTGGTTATTTCATTATAAATGTTATGTTATATTTGTCTGACCTACACGTGCCTCTTTGATTTTATTGTAAGCAAGATGACTGAATGATCAAAATCAATGTCAAACTGGCCAAAACACTCAATTTCAGTGGGGGTTGAATAATTTTGAACACAACTGTACCTGTCCCTGCGCTCCCTCACTGTTCCCATTCTCCTCCGGCGAACATGAAATCCTATTTCCTGGTTCCCTTATCACGAGAAGGGAACCAGAAAGCAAAACGCAGCGATCGCCAGAGGAGAATGCGATCGCGGAGGTCAGCGAGGGAGCGCAGGACAGGTATGTATGCACCCCGAGTGTGGTTCGGGGTTACCGCTTTCGGCGATGAAAGTTAACCCCGAGCCACACTCAGGAATACCGTCAGGGAGGTTAATACTATAATTGGGCTCCGCTAATAGTAATTGGGGGCATGGAGGAGACTGCTGATATTGATTGGAGACTGTTAACATTAAATAAGGGTATAGAGAGGACTGCTAATATAAATTAAGGGCTGCTGATATTAATTGAGGGCAGTTACTATTGATTGTAAGCTGTTAATAATGTGAGCTTAAAAGGGCTTCTATTAATATTAATGTGGGCATAAAAGAGGCTGCTAATATTGATTGTGGGCATAAAGAGTGATGCCGATATTAATTGGGAGCTGTTTATATTAATTGTGGACATGCAGAAGGATGCTAATATTAATTTGGGGGCGCAGAGGGGGCTCCTATCTTTAATGTGGTGCATAAAGAGGGCTGCTAATGTCTGGGGACATTTACAGATCCACTTATAGGAATTGAGGACATGGGGGTGATGTTTGGAACAGTGCAAGCTGATTTAAGGTATAGAAGGGTGTGTGAGTCTGTTTGTATAAGTGTGTGAAGCTTTCTATGGGACTGTGGTGCTCTCTCAGTGTGTGTGTTTCTGTGTCACACTCAAATAATAATTTTCATCCTACTCAGTGAACTATATGCTCAGTCACATCTAACCCAGTCAGGCACATACTTATTCTCATCCTGCAACTCGCTCCTTATTGGCCTCCCCAATGCCCATATTGCCCTTTCCAATCTGTAATGAATGCAGGTGTCAGGCTTATCTTTCTCACCAGTCGCACATTGCGTCCCTCCCCCATCTGCCGGTCCCTCCATTGTCTTCCTGTATGTTTCAGAATATGGTTTAACATACTGATCCTCACGATAAAATCGCTCAATAACGCGACCCCTCCTTACATGTCTTTGTTTACTCCGTAAGCACGTCCCATCTAGACAACTCCAGTCAACAGGCAATCTCTGCCTGTCATCTGTCTACACCTGCACTGCCAACTCTTCTCAAGTGCGTCTCCGGTCCTGTGGAGTGACTTACCTCGCCCTATCAAACTCTCCCCTAATCTTCAGGCTTTCAAGAAATCCCTTAAAACCCGTCTCTTCAGATTAGCGTATCACATCACTGATACAACGCAGCCCTTGGCTACGGTTCTCACACAGGATTGAAGCTGCTTCCATGGCCCCACCAATCCCAAACCACTGCCACTATAATGATACTGCCATCCAGTAAAACTTCCCTGGTCTTCCTCAACCCCAATTCCTTTAGATTGTAAACTCCTATGAGTAGGGCCCACTACGCCTAGTGTTTCCATCCTATGTCCATTTATCTGTATCTTGCTCCTTTTGGTTATTGTAAAGTGCTGCGGAAACTGTTGGCGCTATATAAATGATGACAATAATAATAATAATCCTACTCAGTCACTCTCACCCTAGTGCCACACACACAACCTGCACACATCCACATTCCCACATATTTAGTATAGAGTATAGATTTTTTTAAGCTTAATGATTAATACTTATCTATTGAACTTGATATTAACGTTTTTATTATTAATTATTATTATTATTAATCTTTATTTATAATGTGCCAGCATATTCCGCAGCGCTGTACAATGGGCACAGTATAGACAGGGTTACAATACATTGAACAACATTTTGACAAACCAGTACAGAAGTAAACAAGGGTGCTGTTCCTGTGGGAACTCACAATCTAGAACGGCTGGGAGTGGAAACAGAAGAGGACTGCAAGGTGAGAGTGATGGACTGCATCTTGGAAAAAAGTGCCCCAGCATTTTACATCGCACCCGGCTCCACAAAATCTAGACCCGGCCCAGAAGGCTTCACTATAGCAGATCTGAGAGACTGGAGTAACACCTTGATTGTATTGCAATGCAGGCATCTGAACTTCAGTGGAGAAACATATCCTGGTAGTGAAGCTTCATTCATAGGTTAGCAAACGGCTGAGACTTGTCATCTACAATTCAAGATAGAGACACAACTTCTACCAAAGCACATATGGTTTCACAAAAGCACTTTTGTTAAAAATTTGCAAATAGTCAAGAAGATATGATTTTCTCTGCATTGCATTATTATCAGTGGTGACTGGAGACACTACTTTTCTTGTTCATGCTGTTGCACTTTCACAATGAGGGCATTGTTATTGGAGGTTTTTCTAGGTGTGCATTGTATTTGTGCTGCCACCATGCAGCCTTAGGGACTAATTTGCCCCAGAAGTAAAGGAACTGCTTAGCCATACTTGAAACATTTTCATTACCAGACCCATTGTGTTATTATATTTATTTTGCTCTGCCCCATGTGGAATCATTAAGCTAATTTTATTTGACAAAGGTCATTCAATGTAAAATTACAATGAAAGTCTACCCGATCCCTCTTATGGTCTTTGATAGACTGATTATTCTCTGCCCAGGTGGCTGTTCGGCTGCGTACAAACTTTCTCTCTCTGTGAGCTTGACTGTGTCTTCAGGCACATGAGAAGAAACTGGAGTCACACAGAGGAGTTGGTCTTATAAATGACACACTCCGCTCGTTTGTACTTCACAGCTCTTCTAAGAGAGCATCATCTTTATTTGTATTATATGCTTATCAAAGACTCAAAGTTGAAAATGGTGGACGAATCAGAAACATTCTACATGACATACTTCCTTAGAAATGCTGAATGCTCAATTTCATGAAATGAGCAATTAGCAAAAGGACACTTGCCATAAGACAAAATATATTTATTTTTATTTTATTTATAAAGGATTTTACCAGGAAGGATACATTGAGATTTCTCTCGTTTTCAAGTATGTCCTGGGTTCAAGAACATGGTTACAGAAATACAAAGTAGTAAAATGCAAGAAATTAACACAAAACAAATATACAGATTGACAGAAAATAAATATGTAGGAAATATAGTCACTATGTTACATGTTTACAGGTGCATTCCTTATTGAAGTATGTTAATATGGAGCTCTTAAGGGACTTTAGACTGGGGGAAGATTTGATGGCGTCTGGGTGGTTATTCCATAATTGTGGTGCTCTGTAGGAAAATGAGGATCGAGCCACTTGCTTTTTGTATTGTGGTATTGTAATTAAGGTGCCGGTCCTGGATCAGAGGTTATAGGATGAGGGAACTGCTGAGGGAAGCAGCCTATTCAGGTAGGGTGGTAGTGTTGTGGAAATTTTATTATGTGGACATTATAGTCTAGGATGTGTGTGTTTTTATAAGTTGTCATCTGTCTCCCTGTGTTGGATTTGAATGTGGTTTTAAAACCAAGCCACACCTCAGGGGGCCGGTCTGACATTCTAGTCCACACCTCTGTCCTTTTGATATGTAAATGTATTTACTGGACAAACTTGTTTTTCTGTTATACAGCCAGCCACTGGGCGTTGTTCTATTTGTGTAATAAATTAATCTGACCAGAAGCCAGGAGCTCACTTGGGACTGAGCACACTTTGGACTTGGCTCTTGGCTGAGGTGGTCAGATGAACTCCAGGTAGAAACAACGTGATGGTGTCTGTGACTCTTTTCTGCACGCGTGCAGGTACGTATGGCAGGGATGGCAGAGAGCTGCTTGTAAGTGCAGCGGATCAAACCACATTAGGGAATTGATAGTAGATTAATTTCCAAAACAGTAGCTTCCCAGAAAACCTCTTGAACACCAGGTTGGAAAGGTGAAGGGTGCGTTTAGATTCCAGCGATGGCCAGTTTAGTTCTTTTAACATGTCACAATGGTGGGTCGTGTAGTTACATTGTAGCACTAAGCGGCAGAATGAGTTATACAATGTAGTAAGTTTCTGGAGCTGTGTTTGCGGGGCCGCTGCATACACTACATGTCCGTATTCAATGGCTGGCATAAGCATTTGTTGTACAATCTGCTCTCTTACCGCGGGGCTCAGGCAGGATTTGTTTCTGTACACGGCACCTAGTTTGGGGTAAATTTTAGATGAATGTTTTTCAATGTGGGGGCCGAAGGATAGATTTGGGTCTAACCACATACCTAGATATTTGAAAAAAAGTGACTGTGGTCAGCGTGCCATTTGATTTTGTCCTGACACATAGATGGGGTGTTTGCAAATTGTGTAGTTTAGGTGCTGTTCCAAAGAGCATTGTAACAGTTTTGTCAGCATTTAGAAAAAGTTTGTTATCTTTGATCCACTTTTCTACCTCTGTGAATTGGTCTTGCAGCACGGCCTCCAGCTGCGGGAGATCTGGTTTGCTGGTATAGATTACAGTGTCGTCTGAGTACATGTGTACAGTTGAGGCTTTGCAGACATTGGGCAGATCATTTATAAATATTGTGAATAGCAGGGGGCCGAGTATCGAGCCTTGGGGTACACCGCACGTGACTGGGAAGTGCTGTCAGAAATGGACATATATGGATATATATCTTTGTTATTGTAACTTTTCTGACACATGTAGCTATATGCCATCTCTTCATGGTCAGCAGTAAAACATATTATCTCAAGGTTCTTGAAACAATTAATTTCATGTTCTACATTAGGATAGATGAGAAAAAGCAAAGTATAAGCGAAAATTTTCTCTACAGAAACTTCGGGCCATATTACATTCACCTGTGTGAGCAGTAAACTTAGTTCTGGTTGCCTTAGCGCGGGCACACCATATTACAATCCGAACTCTAATGGGTTAAAAAATCTGTTAGCGATTCGAAGCTTGCGCTTTTTAGCACGAGCTTACTGTACTATGTGCTCCCTATGCTTAACATGGGGAGCACATAGTCCAAATGCTAATTATGTCCTGCTGCGGTTAACTCAAAAGTTAACCACAGCTAGGATCTGGTGCAGAATCAGTCAGCACCAGCTGAAACCACCCATAAAATCAGATACTCACCTCTCATTCTGCCGTGAGAACGCTTGATCCACTTCTTCTTGCCACCTGGAGCAGAGAGAGACTGGGGGAAAAAAGTCCCCAGTCTACTTCTGCAAATCACTACGCTGACCTGACAGATCCTGCAGGTCATGTGACCGGCAGTGGAAGCCTCAATGGAGTCCTATGTACTACACTGAGTGGATGCTAGCGGTGGCGCTTAGCGCTGCCTCGAGCATCCCGAGGCTTAGTGCCGCATTACAGTGTAGGCTGCTGGATTAGCGCCTGCACCGTAATATCATGCTAAAACGTGGATGCTAAGGAGAAACCTGCAGGCACAGGTTTTCCTCCTTAACGTCCCTGTTTTAGCATTTAACATAATATGGTCCTTTCTCTTTAACCTCCCTGGCGGTCTATTTCTTCAGCAAATTCTGTACTGAAAACGGTCTAATTTTTTTTATTGCCCCCCCTAGCGGCATCCCGAGTGTGGCTCGGGGTTAAATTCCTATGTTGGAAGCGGTAACCCCGAGCAACACTCAGGATGCCGCTGGATACATTACCTCTCCCTGCACTTCCTCGATGTCCCCAGCTGCCTCCTCCGGCGACCTCATTACTTTCTGGTTTCCTCCTCGCGAGAAGGAATCCAGGAAGTAAAACGCTGCGATCGCCGGGGGAGGAGACTGCAGAGATCAGCGAGGGAGCGCACAGAGAGGTGATGTATACAGCCCGAGTGTGTCTGGGGGTTACCACTCTCAGCGGTGAAATTTAACCCCGAGACACACTCGGGAACACCGCCAGGGAGGTTAAACATTTTGCACTGCAAAGCAATATTAATTCTTTCAGTCTGCAAAGCATAAGGAAAGAAGTGATAACCCACAGCACGATAACATTGTGCAACAAACAGATAAAACAATAATAAAGATTGTAAGTTTATCTGAGCAGGACTCAGTACTTTGTGTTTTGGTTGTGTCATCTTAACCCTTTCACTACCAAAGGTTTGTATTCAGAGACATTGAAAACCATTATATGACATTTAGCCAATGAAATGCCACATACATACCTTTTTAATAGCAGGATTGGAGTTTTCTGTGTGAAGAAAATAAATTGACATTTTTATGTACTGTTGATATTTTTTGAAGCTGATTATGATCATCATGTACCCTTTAGCAGGATGTCTGGGCATTTTTCTTTTCTACCTCTATTAGATTGACTGTATTTGACACGAAGGCTATGTCTGTGTATGCTCACGATGCAGGCCCAAAATAACAATGTGCAAGTAAATAGACACAGTTTAGCTTTGAGGACCTTTCAACAAAACAATATCTCTGTAAAGAATAAACATATGAAATATGTAAAAAAAGAAGTACAAGTGTACATGATTTTAATCTATTAACTATTTTAGGAAAAAAATCTATACTCAAAATTAATAATTTAGCCAACATTTAATTGCTAACTGTGCATCCTGTATTTCCCAAAAATATTATGGTGACTTAATGGAAAAAACCCTTGGTAGTGAAAGGATCAAATTTATACTACGAGAAATTCTGTTACTATATAAATGATAATAATTCAATAGTGTGATGAAACATAACATTTGGAGCAGCGGCAGCAGCCATTTTTTACAAAATCTTATGCTTGATAGAGTAAATGTCAAGGTGTTGTTACCCAGCAGTATCACCAAAGCAAGGGCAGGACAAGCCCTAAAACCTAAATCATTAATCAAAATGGCTCTCTGACTAGTAAATACAGTATCTCACAGAAGTGAGTACACCCATCACATTTTCATAAATATTTTATTATACTTTTTCATGTGACAACACTGAAAATATGACACTTTGCTACAATGTAAAGTAGTGAGTGTACAGCTTGTGTAACAGTATAAAATTTGCTGCACCCTCAAAATAACTCAACAACCCAGCCATTAATGTCTAATCCGCTGGCAACAAAAGTGAGTACACCCGTAAGTGAAAATGTCCAAATTGGGCCCAATTAGCCATTTTCCCTCCCCAGTGTCATGTTGAAGTGGAAATAGACTGGAAGATGGCCACCATTATAAGCCAGGCAACCATCTTGTTCAGAATATTGGTTCACTTGAAAATAACTAGGCAAGTTTTTAGCTGAAACTAGAATGGCATATACGTAGAAACTTAGGAATGTGTTAGATTAGCAGAAAAAGTAATTAGAATTTGAGAAAGGTCTAGGCTGTTCCTGGCACGGAAGGACAGAAAGAGGAGTAGACACGCCAAGGTCGTTGAGGCCCACTGAGAGACAAGAGAGTATAGAGATCAGACCAGGTGTTAACTGCAACAAGTGATTGTAGGCGCTAGGGAGGGGGGCGCAGCCCGGGATGGGAAAAGTAACTAATTATGATTCACTGAAACTAACATAAAGTTTGCCAATTTACAGCCAATTTAATGGAATGTCTTTGTATTAGCCAAAGGGAGGTATTAACCCACGTGGGGTGGGAGAGTGTCATCGGGAGGTGGGCTGATTGGGATGTACCTAATTGTGTATTTGGGGTATAAGATTGGATGTCACGGGGGACTCGGGGCTCATTCTTTGCGATTGAATCCTGTTTGAGCATCTGTTGTGATATCACAATAAAGTTTGCCTTTCCTGAAGAGACTCGTGTTCAGACAATTCTTGCTCGTGTCCGGTCCGGCCTCGTCCCGAGTGAACCTAGCAGATTCCGGTTACAATGTGACTCAGTGTTACAAGGTCTTAGGTGTGAGTGGGGAGCAGGTGTGTTAAATTTTGTGTTATCGATCTCACTCTCTCATACTGGTCACTGGAAGTTCAACATGGCACCTCATGGCACCTCATGGCAAAGAACTTTCTGAGGATCTGAAAAAAAGAATTGTTGCTCTACATAAAGATGGCCTAGGTCAGGGGTCAGCAACCTTGGCTCCCTGATGTTCTGGGAACTACATTTCCCATGTGGCTCAGTCAGCCTAATGGGTGACTGAGCATCATGGGAGATGTAGTTCCCAAAACATCAGGGAGCCAAGGTTGCTGGCCCCTGGCCTAGGCTATAAGAAGGTTGCCAAAATGGAGCTGTAGCATGGTGGCCAAGACCATACAGTGTTTTAACAGGACATGTTCCACTCAGAATAGGCCTCACCATGGTCGACCAAAGAAGTTGATGGGGTGGGGGGTCAGCCTGTCAGTGCTCAGACCATACTCCGCACACTGCATCAAATTGGTCTGCATGGCTGTCACCCCAGAAGGAAGCCTCTTCTAAAGATGATACACAAGAAAGCCGGCAAACCGTTTGCTGAAGACAAGCAGACTAAGGACATGGTTTACTGCAACCATTGTTGTGGACAGGTAATATGTCTTTCAACACACCATGTCCTGTGGTCGGAGGAGACCAAGATAACCTTATTTGGTTCAGATGGTGTCAAACTTATGGTGGCAACCAGGTGAGGAGTATGAAGACAAGTGTGTTTTGCCTACAATTAAGTATGGTGGTGGGAATGTCATGGTCTGCATGAGTACTCCCGGCACTGGGGAGCTACAGTTCATTGCGGGAACCATGAATGCCAACATGTACTGTGACATACTGAAGCAGAGCATGATCCCCTATCTAAGGAGACTGGGCCGCAGGGCAGTATTCCAACATGATAATGACCTCAAACACACCTCCAAGATGACCACTGCCTTGCTAAAGAAGCTGAGGGTAAAGCTGATGGATTGGCCAAGCATGTGTCCAGACCTAAACCCTATTGAGCATCTGTGGGGCATCCACAAAAGGAAGGTGGAGTAACGCAAGGTCTCTAACATCCACCTGCTCTGTGATGTCGTCATGGAGGAGTGGAAGAGGACTCCAGTGGCAACCCGTGAAGCTCTGGTAGACTCCATGCCCAAGAGGGCTAAGGCAGGGCTGGAAAATAATGGTGACCACACAAAATATTGACACTTTGGGCCCACTTTGGACATTTTCTGTGTAATATGCTGACGCTAAATAATTAAAGAATAATAAATTTCACTTAGGGGGCACTCACTTTTATTGGCAGCGGTTTAGACATTAATGGCTGTGTGTTGTGTCATTTTAAGGGGACGGCAAATTTACACTGTTATACAAGCTGTACATTCACTACTTTACATTGTAGCAAAGTGTCATTTCTTCAGTGTTGTGACATGAAAAGATATAAAATATTTACAAAAATGTGTAGGGTGTACACTCACTTCTGTGAGATACTGTACATTCTACATTAACATTGTAACAAAATGTTGGTAGGCTACAAAATCAAAAGCAGATAGGAAAATAACATTTTAATATAGAAAGAAAAGACAAATGTCTGTACAAAATTATAGCTTTTGCCTTCACGGATAGTATCTACCACATATAGTAGATTTCTGTGTCCTTGTTGGATATTTGTTCTGGCACGGGTTATAACTGTTTTGCTTGCTTGCCAATGTGTACCTCCCAACTGCACAAACGTATGCGCTGAATAAGGTTAGGAGTAATTGGTGAATATACTCATTTTCTTCTATAATACAAAATATGTTAGATAATTAAAATTTATTCTTTAACTTCCTGCTTTCAGTTTATTTACTAAGAAAGCAAGAGTCTTAAATAAATGCCAAAGTTAACATAAGCTTCATTCATTGTTAACATCCGCATTTTAAATTCTTTCAAGAATTAATGGGGTCCTAAAGATTAGGAGGGACGCAGTGTATATATATAGGCTTTCTATGGCGGAGAATGAAGTGAAAGCGTCATATATCTGATATGAGGGCAAAATACCTTTAAAAACGAATATTGTTAGTATATTAACATACTTTTAACATATTAATGTATCTTGCAGACGAAGCACAAGCATTGAATTGCATCTAGTAAAATCAGTTGCATTCAATGCTAGTTCTGTTATAGAAATCTAAAAATACTTTTCCACACCACTAATTCCAGAATGTTGCACATTTCACAGTACACAAAATGCATTTTGACACATCAAACATTATCAGGCCTATTCAATTAAGGTGAAACCCATGAGAATTTGCAGGAGAAGTGAAAAATCCAAGTCAAAATAGCCGAACCAGAAAAATTCTCCCATTTATCTCACTTTCCAAACCGGCTATTTGGTCTAGATTGATCTCTTCTCCTGCTAATTCTCCTGAGTTTCACTTTTTATTGAATAGACCTAAATGTGTGTTTCTGTGATGAGGTAAACCTAATAAAGTGTATTTTACTTAGATTGCTTAAAAGTATAAAGTGATAGATAAGTTGCACAAGTGTGTCACGACAGACGAATGATTGACCGATGAATAAATACAAACGTTTATGTATGTGGACCATGACATTTAATTTGCCTCAAGATAAAAGATCCTTACACTCTTCTAATGGGCTAAGAGGTTGTCAAAACCTTTATGAAGTCCTTGCAACAGCTTACCATAAACCTTTATAATGAAAGTTATTATTATTACCCTTTATTTATATGGATAGTTATATAGAAAGTTAACCTTAAACTGAAAAACATTTGATTAGTAAACTGAAAAAGGTGCCTTAATGCTTCCTGAAGAAGATCATTTTTGGCATAAGTATACAAAGGCCTAGATTGGCCATTGTGCATACTGGGCAAATGGGTGGTGTGACATGCTGGTCAGGACCTACAAAAATCTCCCCATTTTGATAATTCAAGGGCGCTATGCTGGTCAAAAGAGCTTCCTGCTAATTCTGTGCCTCCGCCTTGGGGCAATGTGTCCACTAATGAACATATCAAGCCATAAATAACAGGTAAACACTAAGGGCCCTATTACAATCTTCGCGTTAAACACTCGCGCAGCATGTGAATTTGTGCGCCAAGCGGTAAACGTTAACGCGCGTAAATCACTGCTGAAATTACAATCCTCGCAAATTTTTTGATCCGTCGAGCAATAACGCGCGCTAAATGGATGCACACAAATGCGCGTGCAGCAACGTTTAGCGCAGAAATCAGTGTGCACACGGTTTTCTTCACGCGATTCAGCCAATCAGAATTAAGAACCACAATTATCTCAGATTAAGTTTTTGTGCCTGTCAAAGTCAATCTGTGTATATATGCTGCAGCAATAATAAATGCACACACAACTTCTCAAATTTATTGCTTTGGTATGAGTAGAATGTGTAACTATACTTTGCTGCATTTTTTTTTGGGCTGGTGTATTTGGGTTCGGCCAGGTTGATAGAATTTGCCATTAACACCAGCTTTCAGGAGTTGCTAAAATTATGCGCGCAAAGGCTATGCGTTAAATCCTGCGCATAGATTGTAATACCATCCAGCGCAAAACGCATTTGCGCTCACAATGTTAAGTATAGGACACGCGCAGTACAGTAAGCGCGCGCAGGTTCACCCGCGGTAGACGATAACGCGCATTTGTTGCGCTGACATTGTAATACAACGTTCAGCGCAAAGAGTTTTACCCCTCGCGTTAACGTGTTTTTGCACCGGCGCAGACGTTTGCACGAACAGTGTAATAGGGCCCTAAAAGGGTTATTCTATAAGCACAAACCTACACCATTGTTACAAACAATGGTAAACATCACAGTCGCTGCAACTATGGTGGACATCAGCATTATACAATGGCAGGGGAAGTTACTGCAAACAGTGCTGAACTGTGATGAACAATAATATCATGTTGCTCTTCCTTAAAAAGCATACACTACAGCTATTGTCTGTTTACTGCTGTTTCACCAGTGAATATACTTTGGTGATTTTTAAGGTGCAATTCTCCATAGACAATACAAACCATGGTGAAAACAAAGGTTGGAAACAACGCTGAAATCTATGCTAAAATACTACAGAAACTACAGTTACAGTTGCAGTATTTCTAAAGCGCTAACATCTTCCATAGCGCTGTACAATGGGTGAGACAAAATAACAAATATACATAGAATTAAACACACAGGACAGTAGGAGAGAGGACCTGCTTGAGAGCTTACAATCGAGGAGAGGGGTGGCACATTAGGTGAGGGTAATTAGAGAACCTGAAGTAGTGGGTGAAGGGATTTCACCCTTGATTCCCCTCCCCTACACGGTTAAAACATCCAAAAGCCTTTATGTATCTAAATAATAAAACTCATGTTTTACGCAAGATAACTGTAGTTAAGGAATGCGGCTCACGGCTGTATCTCTGAAAGGTTGCGCGTTGTCTTATCATTTTTGCAAACAGCTCATGTCCTTGTATCCGTACACGCCAAGGCAGTAATCAGTTTAACTATAAACACATAGAAAAGTCCGGTCACTGTGTCCGTACAATTGAAACCATAATATGAACTTTAGAAAATGTGCATTTCTCAGAATTTCTGCAAGCGCTTACGTGTGAAAGTAACCAACAATAATTTGTTTATGCCGCATGAGATATGTTACCTCCGCCTCAGTGTGTCACGACTGATTAACGTGGTATTTTGTATATGTTGCAAGATGTATGACGTATATTGCTTTTCCACTTGCGTAAGTGGTTTTTACAATATAAGGCTAGCGTCTTGAAATATTAAAGTCAGAGAGATTCTGCCAACTGAGCATCGGTTATCTGTCTGTGTTCTTTCTGGTCCAATCTCTCTCTCCCAGCGCTGGACGAGTGTTTCCTCTACCGAGTGTCCATCCCACCAAAGGGTCAAGTGACCAGTTAACCCCTTCATTTGGAGGCACTGCTGAGATCTCCGACAGGCTCTGCTCATTTAACCGGGTGAGTACCATATGTACTCCGGTATGTGACAGAGACCGCTGTGAGATAAAACGAACTCGGGGTTAACACTAAAGTTCTAAAGTTCTAAAGTTTTAAAGACAATAAGGGAGGTCTGGGACTACCTTATCTAAAGAATCCAAAGACAAAGAGATTGTTATATTTGGGAGGACGCTCGGTGTGGAACCTCGTGAATCATTGTTTTATTTGTTTGTTTGTCTATGATTTAAAGTATAAGTGTATGGTATAATCAGGTGAATTAGTAGATGGTAAGACGAACATTCCCTGACTGTTGTTATATTTTGTCTGTTTGTAACTTGTTTGTATAAAGCATAAGAATATGGGGTATAATAGCAGTTATAATGAATATCCACCCCCAGAGACAGGAGAACTATGCAAGGATTATGTAATTAGAGTAGGGGGCACAGATAGATACCTGGTAGATCCATGTAGTACCTGGTAGATCCAGAGTTGTGATCCCTTCCCACGAGAAGGGGACAACAGTCCATTTCATATGGATATGGTAAAAGGTCTCTGTCTTGGAGACTCAGAAGCATTTCCATATTACGAAGGAGATCCGGAGTGGGATAAACAGTATATGCAATTAGGAGGAGAACAATGGCTTCTAACCCCAACTCACTGGTAAATGGCGAGATGACCCAATGATTACTTTGTATATACATGGCAAATCTATCGCATTTATGGCAGATACAAGTGCAACCACCAGTACTCTGGAGGCTTGTCACTACACGGGTCCCCTTTCTGAGTCAGAACCTTCCACGGGTATCAATGGCGTATCCACACCTACATACACCACTGTTCCTCTCCTTTTAACCCCCGATGACGGCACAACCTTGTTACAACATTGTTTTACATTTACGATTATCAAAGATTGCCCTGTTAGCCTACTGGGGAGGGATGTACTGGCTCTTTTACAACTGTCCATACACAACACACCAGATGGCATCCACATTGAAAGCCCGGTAATCCCGACTTTATGCAGGACACGTCACTTTTTCCTAACCACAGACACCGCGCCCCCTGAATTGAAGGAGTTCACCTCCCTATGGTCACAAGGTCCTTTCGACACCGGAATGATACCATGCACCCCTTATAAGGCCCGAGTGCACACGAATGTTGACCCCGTATACCAAAAACAGTACCCGTTGTCCCAAGAAAAGATTGAGGGTATCAGACCTATGCTGCAACAGTTTCTGACAGAAGGTATCCTGGAAGAGGTTGTGTCCCCCTTTTCCACTCCCATCAATCCTGTTCGCAAACCCGATGGGTCAGTTAGGTTTGTCCAAGACCTGCGCGCCATAAACTCACTACTAATCCCCATTGCTCCCATAGTTCCTGACGTTACAACGCTTCTTTCCTCTGTTCCCGCAACACACAGTCATTTCACAGTCATCGACCTAAAGAACGCATTTTTTAGCATTCCTGTGGACCCTGACACGGCACTACTATTTGTTTTTTCTTTTGAGGGTTGTTAGTATACACGGAAGCGCCTCCCTCAGGGGTATATTAATGCCCCAGTGGTTTTTGCCATCGTGCTTCAAACCACTTTAAAATCATGGCACCCCAGCCAAGGTTCAGTCCTGCTACAGTACGTGGACGATCTCCTCCTCTGTAGTCCATCAGGCGAAGCCGCCAAGGCTGACGGACTGTCACTCCTACAATGGTTACAAGATTGTGGTCATAAGGTTTCACTTGAAAAATTACAATGGTGTCAAACGCAGGTTGAATATCTAGGTTTTGTTTTACGGCAGGGGGAAAGGAGTATCAGTCACAAAAGGATCCAGACTGTCATGGGCCTGGTCACCCCAAGTACCAGAAAAGAAATGCTATCTTTCCTGGGAATGATAAACTACTGTAGACAATGGATACCTGACTGCTCCTACTATGATAACATCCTGAGACAACACACTGTGGGGAATCCAGGCAAGCTCACCTGGACCCCTGAGATGACAAACGCATATAATGCTCTTAAAGAACGCTCTTATGTCCAGTCCAGCCTTGGGGCTCCCTGATTACATGTTACTATTTTTATTTGTTTGCAAGGGACAACTGTAAAACCATGGCCGGCGTTCTCACCCAGGAACATGGGGGCCGCTTGCGTCCCATAGCTTTTTTCTCTAAAGTCATGCCAACTTCAGTCCAAGGTATGCCCTCTTGCCTACGCTCTCTGGCAGCTAGCTCGATGGCGGTGCAAATGGCTACTCAGTTCACTTTAGGACATGAAATCCATTTACACACCTCCGATGACGTACTAACCCTCCTTAAAGGTATACACACCCAACATATGACATCACAAAGACTCTCAGGCTATGAAGTGACTCTTCTCAGCAACCCGACCCTACATATCGAGTATAGTATCTCCATTGTAGGTCCTTCCGCTATCCTTAACGCTCTCCTGGGACGTAAGGGCACTGGTGACAATACCCCACCACCCCACCGGAACATGACTGTCTTCTCACCATTGACTCTGATACATCCCCCCGCCCAGACATGTGCACAACCCCCGTTCCAGAAGCTGACGTAGTATTCGTAGACGGTTTATGTACCCGTCCCACAGACACCACCTACCATGCAGGTTATGCCATAGTCTCCCTGCCTAATATTATCCACGAGGCAGAACCTATCCCCTACCGCTCTGCACAAGCTGCCGAGCTCATTGCTCTCACACGCGCTTGCATTCTGTACACAGGTATGCCCGTTACTATCTACACTGATTCTAAATACGCCTTCGGCGTTGTCCACGACCATGGTCGGATATGGCAGAAACGCGGCTACGTAGCAGCGGATGGTAAACCCATATCACACTCATCCCTTGTGGATGATCTCCTAAGTGACCTAATGCTCCCCTCTGCCCTCACTGTTCTGCACTGTAGAGCACACACACGTAACAATGATGTCGTCCCCCAGGGGACCAAGTTAGCTGACATGGCTGCTAAACGTGCGGCCTCCACCGGCAATAGCCACCTACACCTTCCCATGTTAAAACCCCTTTCTATTGCTAATGAGTTTCTCTTCTGTGAGCTACAGCGGTACGCCATAGACACAGAGTTAGAAGACTGGTGCTATCCCACTCTACACAAAAATTTCACCTCTGGTTTGATTACCAAGGACGGTAAAGTATGCATACCCCAATCCAGTGCCACACTTTTCATCGATCGATTTCACGGCGCCAGCCACCACAGCATCAACACTACCAGACGGTTGCTAGAGTCTCATTTTTATATCACTGATCTTCTAGCCCTCACGAAGGATTATGTTTCCCGCTGTCTCACTTGTCTCCGCATCCATCCCAACAACCCTCACCGTATCGCACATCAGTATCTAGAGTACCCCACGACTTTTTTCACACATCTGCAGATTGATTTCACACATATCCCCAGGGTTGCTGGTAGGGCTCAGGAGTACGCACTTGTCATGGTAGACATGTTCTCCCGCTGGCCAGAAGTATTTCCCACTAGGGCAGAGGATGCTACGACAGTGGTTCGTATTTTGACTCGAGAGATAATCCCCCGGTGGGGGATTCCTCTCCAGCTCAATTCTGACAGAGGCCCCGCATTTACCTCCAGATTGACGAAGAGCCTTTGTAAGGCCCTTCAGGTGGACTGGAAGTATCATATCCCTTGGCACCCGCAGAGTTCTGGCCTTGTCAAGCGCATGAACCGAGCAAACAAAGATTGTCTGCGGAAAGCTACGGGGGGCACCTTTCATAACTGGAAGTCTGTCCTCCCGATAGTTTTGGCGGAAATCCGTATGTCCGTCAATCGGAATACAGGGTTTTCTCCATTTGAGATCCTAATGGGTAGACCGTTCCCCAGCCCCTGGGCCCGTCATCAGGTACTCACTGACCTCGGGGACCTCCAGCAGGTTAGGGATGAGTATGTCAGGCAGTTGATTACTTCTTGGAAATCCACCAGAGACGAAGTTACGTTCAGATCTCTTTCCCAGGTACACCGACCCATCCTTTCCAGGAGGGGGACCGGATCCTCCTCAAGCACCTACAGGAGGGGAAACGTCCCGAGGATTTCGCCTACGGACCTCCCACCACTATTGTCGCCTTCACCAGAACCGCCATTCTACGGAGGCCAGCCCCACCTGGATCCATGCCTCCCGTGCCCAGCTAGTGCCTCCGAAAGACAAAGAGAAAGACAAAGAGAAAGACAAAGAGAAAGACAAAGAGAAAGACAAAGCCAAAGACAAAGCCAAAGGAAAGTCAAGCCCACGACAGCACCAAAGAGGTACTAGCGGTCACCCCAGCACCCGATAACGGGGACCTAAAGGTCCCGACCTCCTACGCCATGATGGGACAAAGGGAGAGTATCGAGACCTCCGAAGATACAGAACCGCCAACTACGGCCCATACCCCTAGACAGGATGATGACACACCCCATGCCACCCAGCCTCACCAGTCGTCCACTGGTTGGGTGGAAACTATTATCATGTACCTTCTTTTGGCCCTTTTTGCATCCCTACGTTGATCCTCACCAATAGACGATTATGTTGCCCTCCGCTGACACATACGCAACCTCTCCAACCTCCAACGACAGGGAAACGATCTAGTGGGATGCTACCACAACCAGGAGCACCCGGAGTAGATGCATTTGCGTGTTACCCCTTCCGCAAATGATATTTCCCACTATTCCGATGTGCTCCACTTGACGTATGTGAGGTTTCCTGGTGAAATCCCATATGTCACCATCTCGCTAGATTCATCATATGTTCTTAATTAACATATGAGGAAAAGAGGGGATTGAAGGGATTTCACCCTTGATTCCCCTCCCCTACACGGTTAAAACATCCAAAAGCCTTTATGTATCTAAATAATAAAACTCATGTTTTACGCAAGATAACTGTAGTTTAGGAATGCGGCTCACGGCTGTATCTCTGAAAGGTTGCGCGTTGTCTTATCATTTTTGCAAACAGCTCATGTCCTTGTATCCGTACACGCCAAGGCAGTAATCAGTTTAACTATAAACACATAGAAAAGTCCGGTCACTGTGTCCGTACAATTGAAACCATAATATGAACTTTAGAAAATGTGCATTTCTCAGAATTTCTGCAAGCGCTTACGTGTGAAAGTAACCAACAATAATTTGTTTATGCCGCATGAGATATGTTACCTCCGCCTCAGTGTGTCACGACTGATTAACGTGGTATTTTGTATATGTTGCAAGATGTATGACGTATATTGCTTTTCCACTTGCGTAAGTGGCTTTTACAATATAAGGCTAGCGTCTTGAAATATTAAAGTCAGAGAGATTCTGCCAACTGAGCATCGGTTATCTGTCTGTGTTCTTTCTGGTCCAATCTCTCTCCCAGCGCTGGACGAGTGTTTCCTCTACCGAGTGTCCATCCCACCAAAGGGTCAAGTGACCAGTTAACCCCTTCATGTGGGCAGGGTGGGAAGATGGCGCAAGAATGTACAGCGAGGGAGTCATGGAGTGAGCCAATGTGTTTTCAAAGACTTCTTGAAGGACTGGAGAGACGGGGAGAGTCTGATGTTCCATAGAAAGGGGGAAAACACTATTGAAACCTAAAATTAGAACTATGCTCATCAACTGAGGCAGAAATTATGGTGAAAAGAGCTTCAGTAGTAGCTATGGTAGTAGTTCCCGAACTAGCAAATTGATCATAGCTTGCCATGAGTTTGACAACCTTGAAATAACCCTTTAGGAACACAGTGAGTTGTAAAGAGATTACAGATTGGCGGAGATGCAAGCCACATGGAACATTTTCAAGATGTTCCTGCAAGCCTAGGCAATTGCAAACTGGGTACAGAAGCAATTGTCCCTCAAGGCTGTGTCCATAGCAGACCGCTCTTGCAGTTAAAAATGTGGTGGCCTCCAGTTCAACAAAAATGCAACTGTTGATTAGGGATGAGCCGAACATACCCCGAGTTCGGTTCGAGCCCGAACCCGAACTTCCCATTTGTTCGGGTCCGAACCTGAACCCGAACCCCCATGCAAGTCAATGGGGCTGAAAATTTGGTTTTTTAGAGTGCCCTCCAAGAGGGCATATATGCTACATATTTGCCATAAAAGGTGTATGGGGGTCCGGGTAGTGCCCTGGGGGACAGGAAACAAGGACAAAAAGTTTAAAAAAAAAAACGTTTTTAAAGGGACAGTGAGTTTTCCATGAAATAAGGGTTAAAAATAAAAATGAAAAATTCCTTCAAATATCGTGCCTAGGAGGTCCCCATAACCTGCCCGTGAAGTGGCGGATTTCTAGGATGTATAGAAATATGTAAAAACCAAAAAATGACATTTCAAATGACGGTAAATGCTTTTCCTTTAATCTATCCATAAACAACTGCTTGGGGCGGCAGTCTGTATGAAAAGAGGAGACATTTTCGGACACGCAGAAAAAGTTTACTGATTTTTTGGCGGTGAAAAGCAGGAGAATGGAAACTTCTAGACCAAAAAGCCGATTTGGAAAGTGAGATAAATGGGAGAATTTTTCTGGTTTGGCTATTTTGACCTAGAATTTTCCATTCTCCAGTCATTCTCCTGAGTTTCACCTTTCTCTGAATAACCCTGTCAGGGTTATTCAGAGAGCGTTGAAGAGCAGGAGAATGACTGGAGAATGGAAAATTCTAGGTCAAAATAGCCAAACCAGAAAAATTCTCCCATTTAGGCTAGGGTCAGACTAGCGAATTTTTAACGTGCGTTTAGGCGCACTTAATCACGGCCACACTAGCAGCAAATAACGGGTAATGACGGCCAGTGGCGACTCTAGGAACAATATTTAGGGGGGGCACAGAAGATACCGCAGTCAAAACTGGGGGGGCACTAATAATTTTCACCACTAAATCATACCACTGAATAAAAGTAAGGGCCCTATCACCTGGTGTGAGCTAAAACACCATCACTAAAGGAAAAATTTAGTGCGAGTCGCTAAAACTTACAGGGTTATTCAGAGAGAGGTGAAAAGCAGGAGAATGACTGGAGAATGGAAAATTCTTGGTCAAAGAATCGGCTATTTTGACCTAGAATTTTCCATTCTCCAGTCATTCTCCTGCTTTTCACCGCTTTCTGAATAACCCTGTTAGTGTCTGACGACCTACTAACAGATCACCTTGACTGCAGTAGTCCATGAACAAGGTCGTTTGGCGCACGCTAGGGAAACTCTAAGACCCAAGTTGAGACCCAGCGCTAATGCGGTTGTGTACAGGATAGAACGTTTTTTCTTTTCCATACCTATCCCCCACCCTCACAAGCTTGAATATGAACACATCCAGTGAATAACCTCTCACCCCTGCATTATTAAAATCCTCCACGGTGGCCGTATCATCCATGTTTTGATGCACACATATATTAAGGCTGATGGGCATTGCATGATAAATGCCTCCCAGCAGCATGTTGAATCATTACACTGCATTTAATAGATCCAAAAGGAAGGCCAGGTGAGCGACAAAAATTTCCCTGCTACAGCATATAAACAATACATGTTTCAGGGCAAGACTTATCCATGTGTTCCTTTAAACATGGTCCACACAGTCACCCTAATAATCAACTGCTTACATACTATGAATAGCCCCCAGCATAAAATGTTTAAAATTAGGCAATATATTAGAATTAGGATATATGTGGATAAAGGATACATTTATAATAGAGCCGACTGCAACAGCAGCGACATTGCTGACCATATCCATTACTATGGTGTATGGGGCCAAGAGAACACCTGTGTTGCATTCCTTTCAATTGCCTGTTAATTTTGGACGAGGACCTGTTTTTTCAGTTTTTTTGGAGTTAGCACCAGGGCTGAGCAGTAGGTAAAATGTTGCAATTAGTGCCCCTCAAAAAATTTAGTGCTGGCACCAAGTGATCTGTAAAGATATCTAGCACTCTCCGTGTTAAGTATAGGACGCGGAAAGTACAGTAAGCTCGCGGTACAAATCGCTAATAGCGACGCGCTCAGTGATTTTTCCCATTTGTAGCGGGAGGCAAACGATCTGTTGGTCAGGCGCTAGACTGAATTAACCTGGCGCTAACACAAAATCACGCCGACGCAAGGGTTGGCTCACACCAGGTAATAGTGCCCTAAATAAGTATATATATAAATAAGATTACAAAACCCCAGAGTAATGTGATGCAATGATGCCTTTTTGTTGTACTAACCTGATACTTAAATTCCATATTTTATTTGACGCAATTTGGCAGTTTCCGCTGAATGTCTGATAACTGCTTCAGCGACTCCACTTTTAGCAAATTACAGTGACCATTCGCTAAATAGGGAATTCACCTTATTTTCTGCAAAATAAATTCCCCGAAATGTGATGGAAAGCAGAGGATCTACAGATCATTAGACGCTTTAGATTCTAACTTCCATAATAACCCCTAAAATGCCTTAAACCCAGAGAAATGCAATAAAAATAATAAACAATGTGGCATTTAGCTACCCCTTAACCCCTAAAATGCCATTAATCAAGGGAAAACATGAAATGAATACACTGAGGCATGTAGCCAACTCATTAACCCCTAAAATGCCATTAATCAAGGAAAAAACAAATGAATACTGTGAGGGATGAAGCCTGCCCATTAACCCTTAATATACAACTAAACCAAGGCATAAACTAACGTAATACACAATGTAATGTATAGTCTGAACATTAACCATTTCACTGCTGAGCCATTTCAACCCTGTGAAAATGTTTACGTTTAAAGGCACGTTTTTATTTGATGTTTTATGACTTTTACATCACACTGAATATGGTCATGTGGGGTATCATTGGAAAGGCCAGAATCTGCCCTTTCAAGTGACACCTAGTTCATCCATGTACGATGCATAGCTACGGAGATACGTTGGTCCGAACAAGTGTGGGAAGCTGGATGATGATTTTTGGGGGGGGCACATGGGGGGGCAAGGAATAACCTAGGGGGGGCAATTGCCCCCCCTTGCCCCCCTGTAGAGTCGCCTATGATGACGGCCAATATACGAAGTACGGTCGCACGAAAGTCCGGCTGCGCAACGCAAGTGGAAAATGAAAGCATTTTTTAGAGAACGCAGAACCGCTAGTATGGACGTACAGAGTGTAAGAGAAGAGAACAATCTAGACCAAATAGCCGATTTGGAAAGTGAGATAAATGGGAGAATTTTTCTGGTTTGGCTATTTTGACCTAGAATTTTCACTTCTCCAGTTATTCTCCTGCTTTTCACCGCTCTCTGAATAACCCTGTGAATGTTTAATCCTGAGGTGAAAAATAACATTGCTTTAGATTTTTTTCAAACACCAGTTAAATGCAGCATATTAGGATGTTTTGGGGAAATTAATTCTCAAATCTCAATCAGAAGCAGACACCAGACACCACCCCACCCTCAGTATATTGTACAATGTATCAAATTGATTACCAGACTAAAACCACCTGGTGTTATGCCCGTTTGTGAACAGAGGTCATTTAGGCTGGGGTCAGACCAGCACACTTTTAACATGCGTTCTGGCGCACATAATTACGGCCGCACTAGCAGCAGATGACGGGCAATGACGGGCAATATACGATGTACGGCCGCACAAAAGTCCGGCCGTGCAACGCAAGTGGAATTTGAACGCATTTTTTTGAGAACGCTGAACCGATAGTACTGACGTACTGAGTGCGCAGCTGCGGCATAGCAGCGTGTGTGCGTGATTAGGAGATGTCAGACACTGCTAATGTCCAGCCTACATAATGTCCAGACGCAAAAAGAGTTTTATTGACGATACGTACAAAATCACGCCCGAAAATGCACGTCGTCTGACCGTTTTTGCGCATTCCGTGAAAAAATACGTCAATGCGTTCGGACGCACTTTTTCACGTTCGCGGGGAAAAATGCTTTCGTCTGACCCTAGCCTAAGAGTTGATAATCTTTCCACATACACATTAGTTTTTAATTCAATATCTAATAAACCGTTGCTTATAATATTCTGCAGTAAAGAGTCTCTTTATTTCTAGATTTTTTAGTATTTTTTTAAGCATTTTCTATACTTTTTTCAAAATTTCTTTTTTTTTTTCGAACCCGAACCGAACACGCCCAAAAAGTTCGAAATTTGCGAACTTTCGAACTGCCAAAGTTCGGGTTGAACTCCGAACCGTCCGAACCCGAACAGCTCATCCCTACTGTTGATATACCAGCAGTTCAAATACACATCTTGTTTATCCAGTAGGACACAAAGAGCAGAAAAACAGGCCATTGGAAGCCCCTGGCATGCTACCTGAGACGTAAAAAAGGGACTGAGAAGGGGCAACCTGGAGAGTACATCAAAGATCTCAAGAATATTCTATAAATTATAATTGTAATTTAAGTGAAAAAATGCTGTAGGGAGAGCTAAAATGTTGTTCCTGTTTTAAAGAAAATACAGCGAGGATAAGGTTTTAAAAGTCCTGAGAATGTGTTCATTCAACTATGATAAATATATTTACATGAGTTATTTATTATATATATATATATATATACACATATATATATATATATATATATATAAATACAGGCCCGGACTGAGACAAAAAATAGGGTGAGCAGCCCACCGCTGATGATCTGCCGACCACTGCATGCCACCAAATATAGCCACTGAACGGTGGTAAAAAAATAAATAAAAAAAATTGCTTTTCTTTAACCCCTTCACTGCTAAGGCATTTCACCGCTGTGTGCTGAGCTCATTTTTACCGCTTTCGCTCATGTTTAAACGCGATTTGAAGCCACATTTTATTAAATGATCCAGATATATTATATATCGTTCTTTCCAGCAGACTCGGCAGATTTTTTTTTTTTTTGATTTTTTTTCCCATTCAAATTTTTTTATTTTGAGATAGTCAGCAATACATCATACGTATAACAGGTAACAAAAGCAAAATGTCATCAGATCACATCAGCAATAGTACAGCGAGCGTAAAAAAGACAATAAAAAGTGTCGTCGTAAAGCGAAGCGAATAAAGTGTCCCCAGCCAGGGAACTTCAGCATACACTCTGCTAGAACAAGAACAGCAAATCCTCAGCATATATATCTAAAAATCGGAAATTTTCGGTCTTTCGGATTGTCTGTTCTCGTTGTTTCAAAGGGTCTATTTCGTTTTGACTTAGACAAATGGTATTTCGGATGCTCCGATATTTCGGTCGATACGTCCAAAAGAACGAATCGGCAGAATTACCGTATGTTTTTTTTTTTAATTCTTTATTTTAGAAGTTTTGCATAGTCAGACAAAAAAACAGCGTTGAGAAAGTGGCCACGCAGGGCCGCATAAAGCCATCTAAGTAAATACAGGGCATCGGTATAAATAAAACAACATCTACCAATGGTCATAATAAGTCATCTGCAATAACACGCTGAAGGGCTAACATGTCCTTGATAGAGGACAGACTCATAGAAATAAAAGCATACTCAAAAAGTGCCCAATACGTCTCATAATAAGGGGGGGGGAGCAGGAGAAGGACATCAAAAGAACTAGAGTACGCATCATATTAAAAGGGAGGAGGAGGGAAAAGGAGAAAAAAAAAATGATGATAGACTAAGAAAAATAAAAAAGCCAATAGGCAGGACAACAAATCAAAAAGTCAAAAACGTCCTCGAACACAGGGCCAAAGCATATCAGCGGCAGGACATGTAATATAAAAAAAATGATATAATATAATATAAGTCATCTTAGGGCGGTGAATAGGCCGCGTTATCAAAATGAAAAAGAAAGAAAACAGCTCAGCAGGGAAAAATAAAAGTCCTTTAGGAGAGAGAGGAAAAAAAAAGGGGAAAAAAGGGGGGGGGAGGGAATCTCTCAGGTGCAATTAACCAGGTGGAAAACAGCAAAGGCAACAGCTAAATACAAACAGTCAGGAGAGGGTATCAAAAAAGATGGGGTGTCTCAAAAAAGAGGAGGGCAAAACAAGGTCAGCCGGTGTCCAGCAAAGGAGGCTGGACCGTCACAGGCAGGCACATGCAGGATTTCCCAGATCTCTGTGTCTCCTTGTGTGGGTAGGCTCGGCAAAGAAAAGAATTCTGGGGCAGAACCTCACGGCACATCGGTGCGCACATCCGCGCCATCTTAACCGCTAGCTGGGGGTTATATCCTCGGAGGGCCCAGACCATTTTGCGATCTCCAGTTCTCCTCCGTAGATCTACTCGATGTTGCCGTGTGCGCATCTCATCAACACGGGTAGCCACTTTCCGAACAGATTTCACAAGTTTCCGCTTGGGTGTAGCTCTCGCTGTAGCCTTCGTACGAAAAATCACTCGTGGCCCCAGCGGGTGCATCCGCACCTTCTTATCAGCCAGCCGGGGGGTGCGATCTTCTGCTCCCAGTCTCCGTCGAGGGGTCACTGACTTCGGGTTTGGTGTCCCCGTCTCCCCTCGGGGCATACAAGGTGTGCGTCCACCTCCAGCTCTCACCTTCGGGGGTAGGCTCCGGGGCCAGAAGACACGGACCGGCATCTCCTCCAGTCCGCAGTGTGCCACGGAGCTCCCCACGGCAGCACCTGCTAGCAGGCAGGTCTCAGCAGAGTACTGGGCAGGAACAGTCCCAAGTGCAGCCCTCTTCGAATCCTTCTTCCCCCTGCAACCTCTCAGCGCGACCATCACCCGCCTCCAGACTCCCTTGGTGAAAGGGCTGTCTGCATCTTCCGCCGCCAGCAATATTAAGCAGGCATCCAGGCCTGAGAGTACTGCGTCTTCACCGTCGGCGGGGGGAGGGGTTCCATCCAGCCATCGACCCTGAGATCCGACCGCTATCCCCATAGAACCGTCTGCTATGGTATGTGAGAGACACGGGCCCTGCGTCTCCACTGTCTTCATTGAGGATTCGGGTCGGGTGGGAGCGGTCAGTCCAGGGAAATTGCGAGTCATCTAGGAGATAGGCCCCAAAATGGCCGCCGTCCTTACACTTCAGCCACGATGCAAGGAGCTCCAGAGCAGTCTCCGGTCCGGAGGGGGGACTAAACGGTCTCCGGAGTGCTCAAAACCGGTGGCCAGCCTTTCAGGAATCACAAGCTTCATAAAATGCCACAGGCAGAGTCGTCTGAGTGTCCCAAATAAGAGAGGACGTGCGGAGCTCCTCAAAAATACGTCTTCTTCCCCTGACAGCCGGCCACGCCCCCCCCGGCAGATTTATAATATATAATTTTTATATGTATACGTCATGTCCTGCCTGTATATTATAACAAAGAATGCAATAAAATTTGAATTTTTAATCATCTGCAGCGTGTAAAGTGATTTTTTTTCACATTTTATCACATGAGCATTTGCAGTTTTATTTTCTATGGGGTGCGCTTGTACAAAAATTAGAAATGGGTACTTGTTAAATTTTTTGGGGGGGAATTACGTGATTTTTAGCAAACGCACCCCATAGAAAAAAAACATTAGTGCAGTATCATTGTTCACATTATAACTGAAATGTGAACAATATTGCTGCATTAATAATAACAACACACAAAAAAACCATGTTTTTATTTATTTTTATTTATTTATTTATTTTTAAAAAAACAAATTATTTACTTTACATGCTCAGGCCTTTCGAATGACACCCTCCATGACCCCCTAGCTACCATGGTTCTGGAGATATCGGGGTTCAAAGGAACCCCGTATCTCCACCAGGGATTTCCTTGGGAAATCCCCGTGCAGCTAGGGGTTCCCCGGCTATCTGACATCATCACGCTATGCGCGATGACGTCGGGCAGCAAGGGGGGACCCGGGATGAAGCCGCCATCCAAGATGGTGGCCCCCACCGGAGCTAGGCCGCAATTCAGTGCCGCAAGGCGCTGAAGTGCGACCCGGTGCCTGAGGGGTTAAAGCCAGGCACCGCTTAAAAGGGGAGACTCTCCCCTTTTAAGCGGTGCCTGGCTTTTGACGCTGCTCCTTCCCGATCGGGAGGGAGAGAGGGATCCGAACGGATCCCCCCTCCCTTCCAGGAAATCTCCCGGCATTGCCGGGGGGTCGCCTGGAAATGACGTCATTGCGCATGGTGCGATGACGTCATTGATGTCGGTGGACGCTGAAGTCAGACCGCCGCGGTACCCCAGACAGAGAGGTGAGTATCTCCGCCGGGGCTCCCGTAAGCGGATGATGTGTGGGGCACGTCATCCGCAGCGAAGGGGTTAAAAGGCGTTTAAAACAATAAAAATGCATAAAAATAATAAAAGGTCCTATTAAAAAAAAAGGATCTGTTACAGAATAAAAAAACATCATAAAAAAATAAAATGGAATCAAAAATTTCCCCTAAAAAATCCAGAAAATTATCTAAAAAATAAAAAAGTATTTTTACCTAAAACTTAAAAGAATAAAAGGTTGAATAAAAAAATAATACAAACGATAATTTTTTTTTTACATTGAATCCTATGGGATTCACCTATTTAAACCTGTCGAACTGAATCACTGAAAAATTGGTAGCGAAAAAAATGGGAGTTTCGGAAACATTGCAGTTCAGCGTCTCTGAATAGAGTAACCGTTACTTCTCTATGGGCAATTTCACTGCCACCAAAGGACGCCGAATTGCGGTGATCTGAGGCGAACTACACCGTATTTCGCTGTCAATTAGCCAGTAATTGGAGAATTTACAGCTCTCTGAATAGTCGAACGGCCACAAAATTGCACCGTACAATGGGATTTACAATTCAGCGCTCTTTAGGGGGTTATTCAAAAAGCACCAAATTGGCCACGAAATTACAGCGAACAGTGAATTTTCCCATAAGGTGCAATTTCGTGGCCATTCAACTATTCAAAGGCAAATTGCCAACTAAATACGATGCTGTTCGACGGCAGTGAAAGTCCCCATAGAGAAGTAATGGTCAATCTATTCAGAGAGACCGAACAGCAGAGAAATGTCAGAGAAATGCCCTGATTTTCGGTGATTTCATTCAGCAAGTATAATCATATGAATCCCATAGGTTTCAACATTAAAAAATTCCTGTTTTCTTAAATATTTATTCATCTGTTTATTCTTTTCATTTGCAGCAAAACGTCTACTTATTTTTTTAGGCATTTTCGGGATATTTTTCCGAAAAATATTTTTTTCAGATTTTTCTTTAAATGGGGTTTTTCTTGCGGGTGCATTCGGTGGATCGTCGGCTGCGTTTGGCGGCTGCGTTCAGCGGTTTGTTCGGCGGGTTGCAGACGTGTTCATGAATAACTGGGGGGAAATTTTTTTTTTTTTTATTCACGGTGGGGGGCAAACCTTATTTTTGAGGGGAGGCAAATTATTATTTTTTTATTATTATTTCATGGGGAGGTAAATAATACGGGGAGTGTGAGCGGAGCCTGAGAGGTGTAGGACGCACGTTGGAGCTGTCAAGGATCACGACCAGGCCGGAGTGGAGACGCTGTCTTATTCGGGCTGGAGATCGGGACAGAGATCGTGCTGTGACCTACATACTCAGCGCTGAGAGATTTGGAGGACAAGCTGGTTCTGGCAGGACCTCAAGTTAGGAGGCCACGACGATCGATTGGGAGTGCAGGCGGCGGATCGTTTGTCCCAGTTGCGGAGATTCGGCAAGCGGGGAGCAGATTCGTTGGCACAAAGTCCCAATTCAACGTGGAGAAAGATCCTTTGGTCGAGGCATCGAGTGCTGGACAGTTCGTTCGACGGATGGGTGAGAGGCATCCAGGCCCACGGTTCCGAAATGAAAACGCACACTTGTTTATATTGCTTCAATTCACAGGGCCTCAACGGTGACTAGTCGAAGAGTGCTCTTTTCGTTCACTGGCCAGTTGAACACAGTACCCGGGTACCCTAGGCACCACATATATATATTTTTGAGCTATTTCATGGGACTTACACTCCAGAACTGAGGGGGCTAACCGTTTCTTTTCCACCGCGTGTTTTTCCCGCGTTACGAATTCCTGCCATTCAAATACTGTATATGTGTATTATATGCTGCTTTATTGGGATCAGTAAAGTATATAATATAGAAAAATCCACAACAGTGCTGGTGTATAGTGATTTCCTAGTGCGGTGAGACTATCCCGAGGTTTGTTCAGCGGCTCCTCCGGGGGTGAGTGCTACAATATAATTACATTTTACGTTTTGGTGCTTGAGCAATCAATAAAATAGTTTGTTTTATTTTAAACAGTTATAATTTATGGATGAGAAATAATGATTCCCATGTGTCCCCCTCCTGACGACCCAGCTTCCAGTTAACCCCAGGCAAAATCTTGGGCCCAAGACAAACTTTGAGGTCTGGTTATGTTCCTCCTTAATAAAAACAGCAGTGAGGGTTAAAGGAAAAAAAAGCAAATAAACGTAAATACGTAGTTTGCTAGTGAAGACTCCTAAGGGATGGCTCCTCTTCATCCATCAATAATATATAAATAAGAATATAAGGAGTCTCACTGTAAGACAAATGAAAAAACATAGGGCAGAACTGCATATATAAATGATACAGAAACCCCTGCTTATATAACATGGTCACAGTATATTAATGCAAAAAGGGCACATCAATATTTGATTGAGGTGCCCTTGTTGCATTAATATACTGTGAGCATGTTATATGAGCAGGGGTTTCTGTATCATTTATATATGCAGTTCTGTCCTATGTTTTTTCATGCAAGCTGAGGACAAGGGGCAGGACACAGAGACGGTTGACCAGACACAGGCAGGAATATACTGAGGATTGTAGGAATAGTAGTCACTGGGAACTTGGATGCTGAAGACAGTGCTGAAGGATCTGGATGCTGAAGCCACAGAATTTGGAAAGCAAGGCCGGATGCATGGTGTTTAAACACAGGTCTCAGGATGAGAAACTCACAGGACTAGTCTGACAGCGCAAATGCTGAAGCACTAGCTGATGGGAGGTGTAGCCTTTATTGGCATGGCTTCAGTCAATGCTTAATTGCTCAGGACAAAGAGTGCAATTAAGCAGGGAATTCCAGAACTGAAGTACTGAGGTCCAGGAATGGAAGTACCAGGCTAAACCAAAACCTGAGCTGGAATGTGCTGAAACAAGAGGATTCCATGGTTCTCCAGGTTGGTGGAATAACACCTCTGCTCCAATCCTACTGTCCATAACATATGCTTGCATCTATGTATTAATTGATGGCTGACTACTTTTCTTTTTAAAAATTTCCGTCCGTTTTTGTTAAACTCTCATCATCAATTTGCTCCCCATCCCCTCCCCATGTTGTGAATACCTCTTATACACAGCCCATCCTCCCTAACTCTGTCTCTTCATACAGAGAAATGCTCGCCATCCACAGCCATCACCATTTCAAGCTCCTGCATTTTCACTCTGCAGTCCCAGGCCTAAATTTATAGCTCTCCCTTTCAGTTGCTCCCACTTTTCTTTATAATTACCCTTTTCAAGCCCAAACTGTAATCCCTGCTATTTTTTTTTGGCCTCCAGCTCCATCCCCACCCCCCTGCTCCCTCTTGTTTCACATACCTCTGTCCCTTAGATTGTAAGCTCACTGAATGTTTGGCTGAGCACTTGTATACAGTGCTGTGTTATCAGGACAATTTATCATGTGGCCAGGGCCATCTGTTTCTAATGTATCATTATTTATTAACTCTCATGTTTGTGCTTACCCATTGTCGACGCTACAGAATTTGTTGGCACTATATACTGTAATTGTATCTATTGGACAGCAGACGCCACCCAAAAAGGAATGTCATTTTACCTCTGCCAATATATTCACACCCAGTCAAACAGAAGTGCCAGCAGTGCCTTCCCAGTGTGCATACTTACACAGGACCAGTGGATCCATTATTCCAATTAGGCAGTTGCCTAGGGCGCCTTTAAGAGGGGGGTGACGCTCTGATCTAATAGAACAGTGAGCGTTATTGCAGAATTTATGTTCTGTCTGTGTATTGCTGCTGTGGAGGTTGCTGAAGTGGCCTCCTGCTATTAGTCCAACACAGGTGATAGCCACAACAGCTCGCCGATGGCAAGTGCCTTCTGCCTACGAGGTGGAAGAAGAAAAACATTAGGAGGTTAGGGAAATAGGTGTGTAGGTGGAAAGAGATTAGAAGAGAGACAATAAAGGTGGATGAAATGGGAGAGAGGAATAAGAGTATGAGGGGAACAAAGATCATATTAGTGTGGAAACAATGGGGTGTGTGTGTGAGGGGGCGCGATATGTTTTAAGTCTATCGTGGCAGAAACCCTTGCACAGCCCTGTATAGGCTGGTCTTAAGTTTATTACAGCTATGACCTAGATGCGCACCAGTAACATCATAAACATCTTAATGTTGTACTTGGTAGCTCTGGCTTCTTTCCTTGAACTGTACACGTACCGACACGGGGCCACATTACAATCTTGGTGCTAATGTTAGCGCTCACCTGCATGAGTGTTAACGTTAGCCCTGGTGGCCCTAACGCGTGTGCACCATATTACAATCCAAACACTAACGGGTTAAGAAACTCGTTATCGTTTGGAACCTTGCGCTATTCTGCGCGAGGTTACTGTACTTTACGCTCCCTAAACTTTTTAACATGGGGAGCGCAAAGAGTTATTTAGCATTAGTATTACAATGTACTAACGCTAATTAACGTCTGCTGCGGTTAGCAAAAAGTTAGCACCAAGTCCTGGCTGTGGTTAACGGATTACGCTGCTGCAGAATCCGTCAGTACCAGCAGTAACCCCCCAAAATTAATCAGATACTTACCTCCTATCCCGCGATGATGACAACGGGTCCAACTGCCTCCTCCGTCCGGCGGGAGCAGGGAGAGATGGGGGGAAAAGTTCCCCAATCTCCCCCTGCAGATCACTACGCCGACCTGCCGGATCTCGTGAGGCGAGATCCGGCAGGTCATGTGACTGGCGCTGTCTGCTCAATGGAGTCCTATGGATTCCATGGAGAGGATGCGCGTGGCGGCGCATAGCGCTGCCGCGCGCATCACGGGGCTTACCGCCCGATAACAATGCAGGCAGCTTTCTAAGCGCCTGCATTGTAATACCGCGCTAAAATGGGGGCGCAAAGGAGAAACCTGCAGGCGCAGGTTTTTCTCCTTTGCGTCCCCATTTTAACGCAATTAATGTAATGTAGCCCACAGTATTTTAAATAGCTGCTAGAGCTTATTAAGGTTAAAGTACTAGTCTACTGATGTCTCACTCTCATTGTGTAACTGGCCGCTAACGTTATTTTTGGACTTTTGCAGGTGCACCCGTCACGGCCTTTTCCTATGTCTGTCAGATTCACCCCTGGAGAAGAATTCGGTTTTGATACTTTTAATTTTTTATTTAATGTTATTCTATTCTGCGGCTTGCCTGTCTCTTGCTACCTCCTGAGCTTTAAGACACTGCCTAACCTGGAGGAGACTGTTCTCCTTCCTTTGATGTATGTGACAGGCAACCAGCTTGCACCACCATTACAAGGAACATATGTTCTTATGATGCCTATAAAGATGCAACACAAAAGTCAGATGTATAGTTTTACCCTTGCTGTGTCAAACATTCATATCATACAAAGCAGAACATGGCACTTTCTATTTCAAACCTTGTGGGAAATCAATACATGCGTGCCTCGGTTCAAAGAGAAGACTTAATAATAGAGAGTAAAATGAAGGAGCATTTCAAGTCCCGTGTGCATTTGGCAATGTTTCCAAAGCCACTCCATACAATAGGTAGATCCCCAATGCTTGGCACCTGCTTCAACACTTATATACCATTGTCTTCATCACTGAGAAATTAGTGTAATAGCTGATCCCATATGTTCTGCTAATTCTAACATCTCACATCATTCCCTAAAGGTTTGAGCAGCAGAAATGCCCATCGCGGGGTTACATAATACATTTTTATGTAAAAAAGCTAGACTTCCCTGACAGATAGTTTAGTTATCATTAAAATCGCAGATTAAGCAGAACACCTGCACAATTATATCATGAAATTCTTTTGTAGTCAACATTTTCAGTATTTATTTCCTGACTCAGTGATGGCGTGTCAAGATGAAAAATGTGTATTTATATCAGGTACATGAATCTTGTTATTCTCAGACACATGGTATATTCATAATGTCAGCTACTGGACATTTAATGAGTCATTCAATTAAACTGTGTTATTAAAAATTGACTGAACTGCCATAACACATTGCACCTATATGATGAAACATTGGGCTGCCAAAAGAAATCTTGGGGTCCCTTATAGAACCAGTGGTCGGCCACCCCTGCCACCTATTTCATTAAATTACTTAAACATAAACCATCTGTCTGCCTCTCTTGATTACCTTTTTTTTGGGGGGGGGGCTATATCCTTGATGGTCCAGCATAGGCCTGAGAGATCAGTTTGCACCTGCAGCTGGTTCAAACCATACTAATCGTTCCCTCGCAGTACTGGCGCTCAGTGATGTGTCAGAGTGCATGGAGAGGCTCTTACACCAGGTGTCAGGATCCCTGGCTGTAGCCATCCTGAAACCCCCCCTGGTGGTTCACTTCCATCCTGTTCCTGCCCTGCAGCCAGCAACCAGCATCCAGCAGTGTAAGAGTTAACACCAAAACACAGGTGACTCACAAAATAAAGGGCTCTGCCCCTCAATGACACATTGCTGGTTCATTACAGCTCATGCTCACGAAGAGTGAACATCGGTGCTTTGTTGCTACCTGATCCCCCATTTCTGGTTCCTGCAATTACAACCATCATCCCCATCATCCTCTGCAATCAACCTGGTTAGTCTTTATTTCCATCCACCTTCCACTATCCATATCCTCTGTTTATCAGTACAGACCACTGCATCCTGGCTCATACCCCTGCCATCCAGGTGCCATCCCCATGTTCCTGACAGAATGAACCAGCCTAATACAAATGAGCCCGCAGTGCTGCACTTTATGGTGAAGTTACTGAAAACGACCTTCCAGGAACTATTTAAAAACCTGACTGATTCCCTGGTGAAATTGCTGCAGGAGATGTGGGGCTCCTCGACTAAGGAGTGCACTCCTGCAGCTAACAAGCACAGAGAACCACTGTCCCCCGAAGAACGTGCCAGGAGACTGGCAGACAATCTCTGCCTGTACTGCGGGAAAGGATCACATTGGATATCAAATTGCCCAGAAAAAAACCCCAGATCTGCGGTTGTCAAACCAGCACTGGTTTCTAAGTCTGCTGCCAATCCCAAAGACGCTCCAGTGCTTAGAACTCTGAAGCAAACCCAGGCTTCCAGGCCCGCTTCTAGGCCTAAACCTGCTTCAAAGAGACCTACCATCCTTAAGCCGGTACCCTTACCCAAACCGGCCCCCAGAAGATCTCTAGAACCCAAACCTGCATCCAGAACAACTCCTGTACCTACACCTGTCCCCAGACGAACTGTACCTGCTGTATCCAGGCATGTGACCTCTCTGGAGGTCAGTTCAGAAGAGGAGTATGCGAACCCTGTAATGCCTATGGAGACTGATTACACTGTGCCCATAGAACCTGTCCTTCCCATGGATCTGGAGACCACCGTACCTGTGGAGACAGATCTACCAACCCCTATGGATATCATGTCCATGCCAGTTTCTACTGTGACACAGATCCCTTTCAAACAGGTAATGAAGGCCAGGCTGAAGAAAGCCCAGAAGATTAAGAGCTCCCTTATGGCAATTACAACTCCCATCACTCCCAGCCAGCACGATCCGCCGCTGTCTTCCTGGGTTTCTTCCCTGTCTGAATATGACCCAGAGGACATCGCTGTCTCTGAGGAGAGCCCACCAAGACAGACGGCCCGACGCTCAAAGGGACCCCCAGGTCAACACCAGGGGTCTGACACCCCTTTTGAAGGCATGGCGAGGCTTCTGTTCTTCATCCAGCGATGGTTCTGTATCAGAAAGGGATTGTGGCGATGAAGAGCAAGAAGAAGAGGACGAGGGCATGAAGTCCTGGCTGTGCGACTATCCTTCCCTTAGTGATGGATCAGGTTTAGGAGGGGAACTGGGAGAAATGGAGAAGATGCCTACCCCGATGCCTTCTTCCTATGTGGGCACCAGGTTCGAAGGTGACTCTGCCTCCTACTTGTCTCCTTCGGTCGCCAAGGCCAGATGCTCCAAGGACACTCCTGTTCATCAAGACCCCTTACCCGAGGATCCATGTCCCTATACGGTACAGGGATGTTTTGCTCTACCTACCTTGGTACCATCTGGATACATGGGCACCCTCCTTCCTGATGCTTCTGCTGACCTTCCTGTTCCTGCCCTGCAGCCAGCATCCAGCAGTGTAAGAGTTAACACCAAAATACACGTGACTCACAAAATAAAGGGCTCTGCCCCTCAATGACACATTGCTGGTTCATTACAGCTCATGCTCACGAAGAGTGAACATTGTTGCTACCTGATTCCCCATTTCTGGTTCCTGCAATTACAACCATCATCCCCATCATCCTCTGCAATCAACCTGGTTAGTCTTTAATTCCATCCACCCTCCACTATCCATATCCTCTGTTTATCAGTACAGACCACTGCATCCTGGGCTCATACCCCTGCCATCCAGGTGCCATCCAGGTACCATCCCCACGTTCCTGACACCAGGTGATGGTGGCACATAGAAGAGCTGCCACCAGGTTTGGCGGCGGCCATGATGCTCTGTAGTGGTGAGGCATCTGAACAAATCATGTGCTGTCATCCCAAGTGACGGAGGCCCCGTATATATATATATATATATATATATATATATAGTTGCAAGACAAAGTATGTGAACCCTTTGGGATTACGTGGAGCTTTGCATGAATTGGTCATAAAATGTGCTCTGGTCTTCATCTAAGTCACAACAATTTGAAAAACACAGTCTGCTTAAAATAATACAACACAAACATATGTTTTTATTGAACGGAACATGTAAACATTCACAGTGCAGGGTGGAAAAAGTATGTGAACCTTTGGACTTAATAACTGGTTGACCCTCCTTTGGCCGCAATAACCTCAACCAAACGTTTCCTGTTGTTGCAGCTCAGACCTGCACAACGATCTGGAGTAATTTTGGAACACTCCTCTTCACAAAACTGTTTCAGTGTAGCAATATTCTTGGGATGTCTGGTGTGAATCGCTCTCTTAAGGTCATGCCACAGCATTTCAATCAGGTTGAGGTCAGGACTCTGACTGGGCCACTCCAGAAGGCGTATTTTGTTTTGTTGAAGCCATTCTTTTGTTGAATTACTTGTATGCTTTGGGTTATTGTCCTGTTGCATCACCCATCCTCGGCGAACAGATGGTCTTACGTTTTACTGCAAAATGTCTTCATAAACTCTGGATTTCATTTTTCCATCAATGACAACAATCTGTCCAGGCTCTGAGGCAGCAAAGCATCCCCAAACCATGATGCTCCCTCCGCCATGTTTTACAGTGGGGATGAGGTTTTGATGTTGGTGTGCTGTGCCTTTTTTTCTCCACACATAGTGTTGTGTGTTTTTTCCAAAAAACTCAATTTTGGTTTCATCTGTCCACAGAATATTTTGCCAGTAGTGCTGTGGAACATCCAGGTGCTCTTTTGCAAACTTCAAACGTGCTGCAATATTCTTTTTGGACAGCAATGGCTCCCTCCGTGGTGTCCTCCCATGTACTCCATTCTTGTTTAATGTTTTCCTTATTGTAGATGTGTCAACAAAAATGTTAGCATGTGCCAGAGATTTCTGTAAGTCTTTAGCTGACACTCTAGGATTCTTCTTTACCTCATTAAGCATTCTGCGCTGTGCTCTGCAGTCATCTTTACAGGATGACCACGCCTAGGAAGAGTAGCAACAGTGCTGAACTTTCTCCATTTGTAGACAGTCTGTCTTACCGTGGACACATGAACATCAAGGCTTTTGGAGTTACTTTTGTAACCCTTTCCAGCTTCATGCAAGTCAACAATTCTTGATCTTAGGTCTTCTGAGAGCTATTTTCTGCGAGGCATGGTTCACATCAGGCAGTGCTTCTTGAAACCAGTAAACCCAAATCTGGTGTGTGTTTTTAAAGGGCAGGACAGCTTTCAGCAACACATCCAATAATATCACACTGCTTGGACTCAAGGTTGGCTCACTCCTGGCTCCAATTAGCTCTTGGAGAAGTCATTAGGCTAGGGGTTCACATACTTTTTCCACCCTGCACTGTGAATGTTTACATGTTATGTTCAATAAACACATGAAAACATATAATGTTTGTGTTGTATTATTTTAAGCAGACTTAAAGGGTAATTCAAAGAGATCCGATTTGCTTGAGAAAGGTTACCGAACGCTGAAAATCAGCATTCGGTTACCTTTCTTGGCCATTCGGCTATTCAGAGAGCAGGCAATTCGCCAAATCCTGGCGAATTGCCTGCACATATGGTGCCTGTTCCGGAAAAGACCAGAAAAGGTAACCTGAAACTTATTTTGATTATAGGATACCTTAAGCAGAGCCTTCCATATCTCCCGTGTTTGATCAGCTTGGATTGCTTGCCATGTACTACATGCCCGATCTTGAGCTAATAAATGTGGTGGTGTTCAAAACATAACTAATAAATTATCTGACAAGGTAGCAATCCGACATCACCTCTGATGGCCAATTGCACAACATCGCGTCACAGCCCTCGGCAAGCTCTGCTTACATGGAGGCATACAAAGTCAGAACTGGGTAAGTATTAGATTCGATATCTCATCAAGTGATGATGAGTAGGGATGAGCCGAACACCCCCCGAGTTCGGTTCGGACCCGAACCCGAACTTTCCAAATGTTCGGATCCGAACCCGAACTCAAACTCAATACAAGTCAATGGGGCTGAAAATTCGGTTTTTAGAGTGCCCTCCAAGAGGGCATATATGCTAGATATTAGCCATAAAAGGTGTATGGGGGTCCGGTAGTGCCCTGGGGGACAGGAAACAAGGACAAAAAGGTTAAAAAAAACGTTTTTAAAGGGACAGTGAGTTTTCCATGAAATAAGGGTTAAAAATAAAAACCAAAAATTCCTTCAAATATCGTGCCTAGGAGGTCCCCATAACCTGCCCGTGAAGTGGCGGATTTCTAGGATGTATAGAAATATGTAAAAACCAAAAAATGACATTTCAAATGACGGTAAATGCTTTTCCTTTAATCTATCCTTAAACAACTGCTTGGGACGGCAGTCTGTATGAAAAGAGGAGACATTTTCGGACACGCAGAAAAAGTTTACTGATTTTTTGGCGGTGAAAAGCAGGAGAATGACTGGAGAATGGAAAATTCTAGACCAAATAGCCGATTTGGAAAGTGAGATAAATGGGAGAATTTTTCTGGTTTGGCTATTTTGACCTAGAATTTTCTCTTCAGTCATTCTCCTGAGTTTCACCTTTCTCTGAATAACCCTGTCAGGGTTATTCAGAGAGTGGTGAAGAGCAGGAGAATGACTGGAGAATGGAAAATTCTAGGTCAAAATAGCCAAACCAGAAAAATTCTCCCATTTAGGCTAGGGTCAGACTAGCAAATTTTTAACGTGCGTTTAGCCACACTTAATCACGGCCGCACTAGCAGCAAATGATGGGCAATGACGGCCAATATACGAAGTACGGTTGCACGAAAGTCCGGCTGCCCAACGCAAGTGGAAAATGAACGCATTTTTTCGAGACCGCAGAACCGCTAGTACGGACGTACAGAGTGCGCTGCGTCCACTAGCGGTGTGTGTGCGTGATTTGGAGACATCAGACCCTGCGAATGTCCAGCCAACATAACGTCCAGACACCCAAAGTTTCCTGGTTTGGAACCGTAAAAAATCACACACAAAAATGCGCATCGTATGACCGTTTTCGCGCATTCCGTGAAAAAATACGGCAATGCGTTCAGACGCACTTTTTGACGGTCGCTGCGAAAAATGCGTTAGTCTGACCCTAGCCTTATCTCACTTTCCAAATTGGCTATTTGGTCCAGATTGTTCTATTTTCCTGCCATTCTCCTGGTTTTCACCTTTCTCTGAACAACCCTGAGAGAGAGGTGAAAGCCAGGAGAACTGGCAGGAGAAGAGCACAATCTAGACCAAATAGCCGCTTTGGAAAGTGAGATAAATGGCAGAATTTTTCTGGTTTGGCTATTTTGACCTAGAATTTTCACTTCTCCAGTTATTCTCCTGCTTTTCACCGCTCTCTGAATAACCCTGTGAATGTTTAATTCCGAGGTGAGAAATAACATTGCATTAGATGTTAAAAGTGGGAAATGAGCAAATTTTGTATTTTTTTCTACATGATCGTGTTTGGTCTCATTAGAAAGGCAGCACATTAGAGAGAAATTAACACTTCTCAAAAGCAGACACCACACCCCTCAGTATAGTCTACATACATACAAAGTATCAAATTCATTAGAACAGACTAAAAACACCTGGTGTTTATGCCCGTTTGTGAACAGAGGTCATTTAGAGTTGAGAATCTTTGCACGTACACATTAGTTTTTAATTCAATATCTAATAAACCGTTGCTTATAATATTCTGCAGTAAAGAGTCTCTTTATTTCTAGATTTTTTTGTATTTTTTTAAGCATTTTCTATACTTTTTTCAAAATTTATTTTTTTCGAACTCGAACCGAACAAACCCAAAAAGTTCGAAGTTCGCGAACTTTTGAACAACCAAAGTTTGGGCCGAACTCCGAACCGTCCGAACCGAACAGCTCATCCCTAATGATGAGATCTTTAAGAGCAATCCATCCCCTGAAGGGATATCACAGTCAAAGTAAGCCTAAACATTACGGCGGCACTTTAAAGTATTACAGGTCCTGGTTCTTTAACCCTTGCTGCCACAGGGTGTGCTATGTGCCACCCCGGTTGTAGGTGTTAAATTCTAGATTTCCATTATAATTACCATAAACCTTTTTCAAGTTTCTTCTTATATATCAAAACCGAAGTAAGGCGCTGCGCGACTCTGATCAGAGGAGACGATAGACACAACCACACCGAGCTATGGCAGATTATCATCTGATTAGTCCGTGGTCTGTCAGTTTCGTTTATTGTTTCAACATCCAATAGAAATGTTCGTTATATATAAAAACTTCCTGCAGTTTTCACTCCCAACATAGGAATGTGATACAACAATGTCGGGTATATTAGAGAGGAAAGGATTTAAAATGGATGCCTGTAGCCATTTTGTTTTTAAAGACAGTTTTTCTTTCAAAATTTCTCTAGGTTTAGAAATGAACGAGATTTTTTTTTACAGAGTTCATTCCTGGGTGAAGTCTTTTATATTTTTTTTAAGAAGTGCCAGACATGAAGGAATCTAGAATGTGTGTGTATGATAAGGTTAGGTTTAAGTGCTAAGACGTGTCATAATTAAATTTATTGGTCTGTCTTAAGTTTCTAAAACAAAAGATATTTTGTCTTTTGGGTATAGGAATAAGAGTTAATATTCTCTAATATAGATTTATATTCACAAAATATATGTTTATAATCAAGGTATATTTTATTATATTTACAGTATGAAATATACTCCAATAAATATTGTAGAAAGTATGTAATTGGTAAATAATAAAATTTACTAAAGAATAGATTCTGTGAGTTAACCAGAATAGAATTCAGCTGAAAGGACTGATCAAAAGGGAGTGAGGATATAAATCAGGTATGACAAGATGGAGACACTGTGTCTAGTGGCTGAGAGAGAAGGTCTTTGTTACGTCAGGTTGACCTTTTTGACCCGAGATAAGAAAATTAAAAAGAAATGGGTGAAATTTTTAAGAAGTGCAATACTGCCCTCTAGAGGATAGTAAATATTATAATTCATAATATTAAAAATATTGCGTGACGTCAAATTGGCTATAATAAGCGACAATGTTGGTTACAAGTCAGTCGGAGATTCCAGCGGTCAGACTCACATCGCAATGCATTCAGACGTCCAGTACACATGACACTCTGAAGTCGGAGATTTCAGCAGTCAGACTCACACCGCAATGCTTTCAGACATCGCAATGCATTACACATGACCCTCTGAAGTCGGAGATTCCAGCAGTCAGACTCACACTGCAATGCATTAGACATGACACTCTGAGAGTCCAAGATTCCAACACTCAGACTCACACCACGATGCAGGCAGATCCCAAGACATGAGGCAATCAAGATTCTCACTAAATTTCTGACTCTCACCAAATCTCTAACTCAAATGCATTGATTATCTGATATCGATAATTTTCACACATTCCAAAAAAATTACTACATCAGGAATTCCAAGGCAGACTTATCAACATCCAAATTGGACAGGTAATGTATGAAATAAGGAATTAATGTAAAAATATATTTGTAGAGATTCTTGCAACGTAGACTGAGACTTCTCGGATACGGTTAAATCCAAATTCTAATTATTTCTATTCTGCAGATAGAAATATGAAGAAGTGGATATAAGGATTTATTCCTAAAAGAAATGTTGTAAGATTGATACCAATATATATATTGAATTTGGAAATTACTGTGATTAAAATTAATAAGCAAGGAATTATATAACTACAAAATAAAAAGCAAAAGATTAGAAGTTTAATTCTCGAGATTAGGGGAGGATTCACTAAATAAGTTTTTATTACTTATCATTAAATTAGCTCATCTTTTGTTGATCCATGTAGCATAGAGATATATATATATATATATATATAAGAGCTGGCTGGTTAAACATTGTTTGCTGGGAAATGCATGTTGTATTAAGCAGAAATGTTTATTAACCATCTGTGTATTAGTTACTAACTGATAAGGTAAATGATATTAATCATATATGCAGTTACTAACCGGAGATACATATATTGTGAAGCTAGTTTTTATATGCTGATGGATTGTGGTTTATAAATTGTTGTTTATGATATGAGATTTGAAATTTTTTTGTATACGTAATAAATATATATATTTTTATCCGATTATTGATTATTGTATTTTTTAAAGCAAAACACAGACAATTAAAAGAATTCAGGATAATTTCTAAGAAATATAAACGATTGATATTTGTGTCTTGTATAAATTTCTTATGAAATAATAATCCCTGATATATTGGAGGCAACTGCCGAGGTAGGTCCAGTAAGTCCAATATAGACATATTGGAGGCTTGGCTGATAAATCCAATATATATAAACGTGTTGTATTCACGTGCAGAGATTATATCCGACAACAACCAATCAGAGCAGATACATTTCTACGTCAGAGTTTAACCAACAGTGAGACAAAATTACTACATTTGATTCAGAGATTACTTTTTTCCTAGCTTACTGTCAGGATCGCCCCCTGGCGCCACCCGGTACCCGCCGGACCCGACGCTAACGCTGTCCGTCCCGTCCTCGACGAACCACTACCGGACACCATGGTTACCACACCTTCATCCTCCAGCACCCTATCCCCTAGACAGCGGCCGGTGCGCACCTGCGCGCTATATTGATGAGGACCTCGGCGCCGGGAGATGACATCAGACGCCAGGTATGGCGGGACCCGGTTTAAAAGAGGCTACAGAACTGTGAGTAAATGCCCAATTATTGAGTATGATTCCTAGCACATGGACTGTGTTTCATTGCCTCCAAGTCATACAGTGGCCGCTCTCCAGCCTTTACAGCTGTCCCGCCGAGCCTCAAGCCTCCGGCCTGCTACAGCGCATCCAGCACCTCAATCTGCTTTGGCTCTCCAGTCTTTACAGACGTTCTGCCGAGCCTCAAGCCTCCGGCCTGCTACAGCGTATCCAGCACCTCAGTCCGCTTTGGCTCTCTAGCCTTTACAGCCGTCCCGCCGAGCCTCATACCTCCGGCCTGCTACAGCGCATCCAGCACCTCAATCCGCTTTGGCTCTCCAGTCCTTACAGACATCCCGCCGAGCCTCAGACCTCCGACCTGCTACAGCGTATCCAGCACCTCAATCCGCTTTGGCTCTCCAGCCTTTACAGCCGTCTCACCCAGCCTCAGGCCTCCAGCCTACTACAGCGTATCCAGCACCTCAATCCGCTTTGGCTCTCCAGTCCTTACAGACGTCCCGCCGAGCCTCAGACCTCCGACCTGCTACAGCGTATCCAGCACCTCAATCCGGTCTGGCTCTCCAGCCTTTACAGCCGTCTCACCCAGCCTCAGGCCTCCGGCCTGCTACAGCGTACCCAGCACCTCAATCCGCTTTGGCTCTTCAGCCGTTACAGCCGTCTAAACCAAGCCTCAGATCCTCGGCCTGCTACAGCGCATCCAGCACCTCAATCCGCTTTAGCTCTCCAGCCGTTACAGCAGCCTAAACCAAGTCTCAGACCCTCGGCCTGCTACAGCGTATCCAGTACCTCAATCCGCTTTGGCTCTCCAGCCTTCACAGCCGTCTCACCGAGCCTCAGACCTCCGGCCTGCTACAGTGTACCACAGTATCTTACGTCCCTTCCGTGCCTTGAGATAACTATCATCTACCGTGAGTACTACAATCCCCTACGGGCCTGTTACTATATTATGGTGTCTTCATATACTGAGTACTACCCGTCGTGTCAAGCCTTCAGTATTCCTGTGCCTATCTCTCCATACCCATCAACACCTGACGTCTCGGCCACTGTCACGAATAGGGTTGTACCATTCCATCTCACCCTTCGTGTAGTGGCTCTCACGATCTGGTATACTCTGCCTCTTGGGTTCCCATCGTTCCAGTACTACAGTTTCCCCGTGGCAAGTCCTGACACTTACACTGTTGACACACCCTTTCCTGCACACAAAGGAAATGGCTAAATTGCACAGGCTAACATCCTATGCAAGTAAAAGACTTGCAGGGTTTGACACTTATAATGCGGGGGGGGGTGGATTTCACACTAATGCAAAAATTAAAAAACTACCTATCATATTAAAATACCTTTCAATCGTCTCATTGATCACATATACAATCGTGATCACAAAAATGGATGAAACAAACTAGACAATTAAACTAATTATACCTGGGGCCATAGTATCCTCGCCTAATACCTTTACGATATACGAAAGGGATTCCCCAAGGAGGCCCTTTATGAGCATAAAATATACTTATCTATCTAGATTCACTCTACCAGCAAACCACACTTGGAGCGTAGGCAAAAATACCTAATCTAGACATTAAATAACTATTTATTCCCATTTCCCAAAATATAATTCACCGAACAAGAAAAGTATAATAACTTGAATGTAAAAGGTTATTTATCTAATAATCAACATGAGTCAGATCTATATCTGTGTGTTTTCCTATGTTCAGCTTCACTCCACAGACCGCATACACACCTGCATTCATACACACTCAAGAAATACAGTCTAATTTTCCCAAATACATTCCTTTCTCACACTTATCTAGGGGATTAAATAAAAAAAAAAATATTCCATAATCTAATACCGTAGTCCACAGTGCGAGATCAAGGTCTGGTCTTTTTCAACATCCCAGCTTGAAACGCATAATCATTAAATGTCATCAGAGCTCCCACCATAGGGACTCCTGAACAAGCTGTCTCTTTGCGCTGGTTGCTTATTACCTGTGACCTTTGACCTTGACACAAAATGTCCATGAGTCGTTCCATATGCAGTCATAGTGACTGTCAGGTTTCTTGATGATGCGATACGGTTGTAGCAACAATAAAGAAAAGAAAAAAAGAAAGAAAATATGGTATTCCCCGCTAATCATATACATCCATTCATTCATTATCACTCTCAAGTACACGAAAACAATAAAATTGTTAATTTACACAAGAAGAGACACAGATAATAAAGTTTAAAATTTCCCCTCAAAGAAAATTATATTACTTCTGACCCATTGTTAGAGAAAAAAATATATATGCAACTTTGGCTCAAAAGGGAAATAGCCGAAGTGCATACTCCACCCATTCTAAATAACAAAAAAAATATTTAACTACTATCCTATTCGGTCTTGTTCGGTGTTTTGAAACAAACCTGGTGTTTATAAAACACACCAATCCTCAAAATAAAATCCAAAAAATAAAAACAACTTTAATTTTACCGAATTAAAACTTTCCTTTTACCACTATATATGTCATGAAACGTATTTATGCAAATGCATTAAATTATATGTTCCTAAATACATTAATTAACTTTAATTTTAATTGGATGTGATCTTCAATAATCCTAAATGTGTCAGGGAATTTGAACAATATTGATTGTAACCGAACAACAAAAATAATAAAATATAAAATAATAAAAGACACAAAATAATTATCACTTAGACGACAACACAAAGACAATCCATCAGCATATAAAAATACATTATCTTCTTCTTTCTTTGTCTTCTGTCTTATTGGTTGAAAATAACGGTTTTGTAAAACTGACATGTCTTAAGTTATATTTCCAAATCAATGATCTTCTTTAATCGCATGATTTATTGATGAGTTGTTGATAAATTTGGTGTCTGATAATTCCTTATTATCCGGTTGATGAAACATTGCAATGTGAAATGATAATGTGTTTGAGTAAATTTCCTTCAATTCCAACAGCTTTATCAATATTGGTATTCAATAATCTTCCATCTAGCTTGAGCAAAGTTGGCATGCATGGGTAATTTTCACCTAAAGTAAAAAACTTGGGAAAAAATGTATTATTAACCTGTTCAAACTTTAAAATTTATATGGTTAAAATACTTTTAAAATGGAGAAAAAAAATGCAACACATTTTTGGACACAAAGAAAAAGGAGTGGTCATGAGAGAGAGAAAATGGAGGGGCTGGGAGAAAAATGTGAAAACTGTTTTTTTGTTTTTTTTTTTACTTCTGCAACGGTCACCAATTTTCTCAAAATGCTCTTCAATTCAAATAAAAAAATTAAAAAAATAACAAAAATATCATGAACTGGGAAAGAAAGTATAGAAGGGCATGTTAAAAACTTGACGTGTTAACTAGCACAAAGTTCTCAGAGGAAACTCAGAGAAAATGATTCTTAATAAACATCTAAAACTACAATCATTATTAAGGATATTGGTTAAAAACAAACATTCAAACGTGAGGTGTTTGTGCAGCTATTTTACAACCTGTTTTATTCCCTCCAAGAATATTCAATGGGGGCATAGTCATACATTATTGCACTTCACACCAAAAGACAAAAACATCAGACAGCAAAAAATAAAACTAGACATCTGGCTACCACTGCAGAAAAAAGAAAACAAACAAACAATACTCAAGATAACAAACTACAACCTTCCATCTCCCTTAGTCAACTAAAATAAAACAAAAAAAAACCCACCTTCTCTCATTTGAAATCTGCCTAATTTCCTTTGTACAGCGCTACTAAACCTGTAGGCGCTTCCTTTAAACTTTCACTCAAATCCTTCAGCTTTATATCACTTCATCCTCTTAGATTCCAAACAACTAAACATGAACCTACATATATATTCCATTATACAAGTTACAAAAACTGTAAATGATCTCAGTCAGCCATTTTGACAAAACATATAACCTATATTAAGGTGTGGTCAATCCCTTAGTGCTGGACTCAAACAAAGACCAGAGGAAAATAACCGACCACGCCTCTTTTGGGAAAATGTATAACTTATATTAAGGCAGATTGAGCCAATCACCTTGATACACTAATTTTTTATATATCATACATCAACTTATAACATAACATTCACGTGTAACCTGCCTTGTCAAAGTATTGACTTTCTATGTTCATCTTTCAAACATAAGCTAAGAATAAAAAAAGGAGTCATTTTTGAAATTTACTGTAAAAGTAAAGCCCTATTGTCTCCATTTCCTGTGCCTTTTTTTTTTTACACGACGCAAGGCAGTAAAGACACAAAAACAAAGCAACCTGTTTTAAGAGAAGCAGTCCCTATACATAAATTACATATAAAAAAACACTATCAAAACTACGAAATACAAAACATCAAAGATAAACACATATATTAATAGTTAGTAAAGACAAACATTTAAATAAACAGACGTAATCAATGGCAAGAAACAAAATAAAAAAAATAAATAAAACAAAAACAAACGTGAAATCTGAAAGAAAAAACAGTTTGCAAATCCTTTAGAATCAGTTAAATTATAAAATAAGACAGCGCGAACATACAGCAAAGCAAAAAATAAAAAATAAATAACAAAAACAAAAAAAATGGGAAGAATGCAAGAGAAAAATTGCTCTCAATGGAAGCAACGCTATTTTGTTTTCTAATCAATTAAAATAAAATGCTACGAGCCAGAACTCCAGAACACAAAAGAGCTACACTATGGACACAAAGACAAACACATTTACTCAACGCTAGAAACATCTTTCAGTTTCCCGGGTGAGTGACATAACGAATACTCAGCACCAGAACTTCATCAGGGTAAATCAACATAACGAGTGAGTCACCGCTCATTAACAGTTCTCTATCAGGCGAGTTAAGATAAACAAACAATAAGCAAAGAAAAACAAACAGAGCATCCTACAACAACACAGTGGCTCTCACAGGCAGCCTCCCCATGGAAGCAAAGATTCTTCTATCTATATAGGCAATTGTTTAACATGAAATAAATCATATCAGACAATTGAATTATTAAATCCCACTTTTGACACCAACTGTTAAATTCTAGATTTCCATTATAATTACCAAAAAGCTTTTTCAAGTTTCTTCTTCTATATCAAAACCGAAGTAAGGCGCTGCATGACTCTGATCAGAGGAGACGATAGACACAACCACACCGAGATATGGCAGATTATCATCTGATCAGTCCGTGGTCTGTCAGTTTAGTTTATTGTTTCAACATCCAATAGAAATGTTCGTTATATATAAAAACTTCCTGCAGTTTTCACTCCCAACATAGGAATGTGATACAACAACCAATCAGAGCAGATACATTTCTACGTCAGAGTTTAACCAACAGTGAGACAAAATTACTACATTTGATTCAGAGATTACTTTTTTCCTAGTTTACACTGTTGACACACCCTTTCCTGCACACAAAGGAAATGGCTAAATTCCACAGGCTAACATCCTATGCAAGTAAAAGACTTGCAGGGTTTGACACCTATAATGCGGGGGGGGGGTAGATTTCACACTAATGCAAAAATTAAAAAACTACCTATCATATTAAAATACATTTCAGTAGGTGGGCCTGAATGCCGAGGGATGGCATGACACCCCCCTCTCAGCTTTCTGAGAACTCCCCCCACCCCACCTCCCTTGCTAGCTGCAATTGGCTACAGGCGGGCTGCTTGCGTTCAGGAAATCCCTTCTGAGGCTAATTGCTGTGATCGGTTGCAGGGAGGGGAGGCGGGCCTAGGGAATTGCAAAAGAGCCGCAGGTCGTGCTATGCCGCCCCGTGGAATTCAGGCCTTTCTGCTTCCCTGCAGACTCCAGCGTTATTGGGTTAAAGTTCTATAAAAGGCATGCAGCCGGTTTGTTCTTTTAGGAGCACAAACATACACATATAGAGAGGTCAAGTCCAGGGAGAATGCCTGGGAACGCAGTTCTGAGACTATTTTTTTCAGAGGAACTAACACGGTTATTCAGAGAAAGGTGAAAATCAGTAGAACTGGCAGGAGAAGAGAACAATCTAGACCATATAGCTGATTTGGAAAGTGAGATAAATTGGAGATTTTCTGGTTTGGCTATTTTGACCTAGAATTATCACTTCTAGAGTCATTCTCCTGAGTTTCACCTTTCTTTGAATAGACCTACCTGTTCCCATTTGTCCCATACACTATCAGGTCTATTAAGAGAAAGGTGAAAACCAGGAGAATGACTGGAGAAGTGAAAATTCGAGGTCAAAATAGCCAAACCATAAAAATTCTCCCATTTATCTTACTCTCTTTTGGGCTAGAATAGATTGTTCTCTTTTACTGCCAGTTCTCCTGGTTTTCACCTTTCTCTGAATAACCTTGTAGAAGTCTTCTATTCAGGTGTACAGTCACATCTTTCCCTGTTAAATCGCAATAAATATGGGATTTATCATATATTGTTGCTAATATCCATAAATATACATAAATATATCAGATTTGAGTGTGTGATTATGTTAAGTGCACCATGATAACCTCTAATTGGGGAACAGAAATCTTGGTGAGTTCTTGCACTTTTTTTGTAGGGTTGGACCCCTGTACATATATATTTATATATGTAATTATATATATATAAATATATATATATATATATATATATATAATCAAGTTTAAAATTGTGTAAGACATTTACACATCCTAGCAATTCAGAGAACTGCTTTACAGAGCTCATGTGCTATATATGAAGCAAGGAACTCAGGGAAGGAAATGCAAATGAAGTCTGCAATTTCCCACGTTTTTGCATCCTGGGTCTGTTTTAACACAGAACCCTCCTTGCCAGTGCAATGCCATAATAGATGGCTTTTTTTTTTAGCAAAGGTCAGATTATGCAATGAGTGACAGCCACTCCTGCAGGGTTATTCAAAGAGAATTGAAAAGTTACCGTACGTTCGGTGACTTTTCGTTCCCTGCACTTCGGGGTGATTTGGCGATCCTATTTTGCCGACCCTGCGGTGTATTCAGCAAGCACCGCAGGGCAAACCCGCTGAACACTCGCCGAACACTCACCGAAACCTGCAGAAAACAGCTGGCTTAACCACGCCGAACACGCCGGAGAAACCCGACTAGCCACCGATCACAGCACAGAGCAGCCGCTGGAGAAAGCCGACACGCAGACGAAAGAGGTGAAAAAAAACAGTACGCTTGAAAGTTTGAAAATTGAAACGCTGTTTGCAAAAAAACTACTGAACGAAAATGTCTGGAATTTACATATAAGATCCAATGAATGATAATAAAAAGGTCTGTTACAGAAAAATGAAAAAAAAACGGAAATAAAGTTTTTAAAATAAATTCCAAAAAAATGCCTAAAAGATCCTAAATAGTCTAAAAATAAAGAGACTTTTAATTGCAGAATAAAATAATAAACAGCTTATTAGATATTGAATTAAAACTGGAATATTTTTAACATTGAAGCCTATGGGATTCTCCTGAATAAATCTGTCAAACAGCAGGGCAATTTGGCAACTTTTCACTGCTGTTCGGTGTTCTCTGAATAGACAAAGCATTGCTTCTCTATGGGGGAATTCACTGCCCTTGAACAGGCACCGTATTTGGCGGACTGCCTGCTCTCTGAGTAGCCGAATGGCCAGAAAATGTCACCGTACGCTGAATTTCAGTGTCTGGTTACATTTCGGGGCCAGATCGGCTCTGTTTGAATAACCCTGTTGGACAGCTGTTTCGGGCTTATTAGGCCCTCATCAGAAGATAGGTTCCTTACTTTTATTCTCACTTTCACTGTTCTCCCCATTAGAAAACATATATTTTTTATTTTCATTTGTTTTACAAAGTCACAATAACAAGACGGTTCGCTGCAGGAGTCCTGTAATTGCCAAACCGCAAAGCATGACTTGTCTGTCTTTCATAGAAATAAGTTTGCCAATGTCATCTACTCGGCTCTACTCCCTGTACTACCCACTATTAAACCCATTAATCAAACATTAACCATGAAAACAGGAAGGTTAGTACCATGCTCAATAAAAATGTCCTGTTGTCATATGATGTTAAGGAGCAGAAGAAAGTCAGATGCGTGGGGAGAGCTTTAGTCTAATTTCTCTGTTTGTAATAAGTATGTTCTGTCTGAGTAATTTTTGGGAATTTACTTGGAGACAGCAAACAACACCCAACTTCACTAATCATTAGTCAGCTATAGTGTTACAGTTTAACACAATTCTCCATATACAAAAATACCCACATTAATATATTATCACATATACAGTATCTCACAGAAGTGAGTACATCCCTCACATTTTTGTAAATATTTTATTATACTTTTTCATGTGACAACACTGAAGAAATGACACTTTGCTACAATGTAAAGTAGTGAGTGTACAGCTTGTATAACAGTGTAAATGTGCTGTCCCCGCAAAATAACTCAACACCCAGCCATTAATGTCTAAACCGCTGCCAACAAAAGTGAGTACACCCGTAAGTGAAAAAGGCCAAATTGGGCCCAAAGTGTCAATATTTTGCGCGACCATCATTATTTTCCAGCACTGCATTAACCCTCTTGGGCATGGTGTTCACCAAAGCTTCACAGGTTGCCACTGGAGTCCTCTTCCACTCCTCCATGACGACATCACAGAGCTGTGGATGTTAGAGACCTTGCGCTCCTCCACCTTCCGTTTGACGTTGTCCCACAGATGCTCAATAGGGTTAAGGCTAATGTCAGATGAACGCAGTCTAAGCGCACTCTGCGTGCATGCATAACGGACAGACGTACTGACAGAAGATACTGTAGACACCACACAGTCCGTTTTTTTTTGACGGATGTAGAAAAAAAGGGAATTATGGGAAACAAAATTTATAAAAATTGGAAAATGATATGAAAAGCCATTTTGTGCGTCAAGGTGCTAGACGTCGCAAATGCGCTCTGACTTCGTGTCATCACGCACACAGAACGCTATCCGGACGTGGCACACTCTGCAAGTCCGTCTTAGCGGTTTTACGCTCTTGCCTAAATTGCGTCCGTTTACCATCTGCGTGGTGTGTCCGCACTTCGGTGCGCACGTACTTCGTGTGTGGGTCTCTATTGATCAAGATTCTATGCTACGTCGGACGTTAAACTGATTAAACCGCTGTAGGTCTTGGCCAACGCGCTGCAGCACATTTTCAGGGTCTTGCCAATCTTCTTATAGCCTCGGCCATCTTTGTGTAGAGAAACAATTCTTTTTTTCAGATCCTCAGAGAGTTCTTTGCCATGAAGTGCTATATTGAACTTCTAGTGACCAGTATGAGAGTGAGAGCGATAACACCAAATTTAACATACCTGCTCCCCATTCACACCTGAGACCTTGTAACACTGATGAGTCACATGACACTGGGGAGTGAAAATGGCTTATTGGGCCCATTTTGGACATTTCACTTAGGGGGTGTACTCACTTTTGTTACCAGTGGTTTAGACATTAATGACTGTGTATTGCGTCATTTTGAGGGGACAGCAAATTTACACTGTTATACAAGCTGTACACTCTCTACTTTACATTGTAGCAAAGTGTCATTTCTTCAGTGTTGTCACATGAAAAGATATATTAAAATATTTACAAAAATGTGAGGGATGTACTCACTTCTGTGAGATACTGTATATTTGAGAATATATTAATGTGGGGATTCTTGTATATGGAGAATTGTGTTAAACTGTAACTCTATAGCTGACTAATGATTAGTGAGGGTGGGTGTTGTTTGCTGTCTCCAAGTAAATTCCCAAAAATTACTCAGACAGAACATTTATTTATTTATAATATTTTACCAGGAAGGATGCATTGAGATTTCTCTCGTTTTCAAGTATGTCCTGGGTTCAAGAACATTGAAGTGTTACAGTCATTACAGAAATACAAAGTAATACAATGCAAGATATAAAAAAAAAAACACAAATATACATATTAACAGAAAATAAATATGTAGGAAATAGTCATTATGTTACATGTTCACAGGTGCATTCTGTATTGAGGTATGTTAACCCTTTCCATGCGGAGGATGCGCTCAGCGCGTCCTGCCGCATGGCTACTTCGCTGCGGAGGATGTGATGTGAAACTCTGCTGGGCATAATGTGATGGGCATGTGAAACTCTGCTGGGCATGATGTGATATGATGGGCATGTGAAACTCTGCTGGGCATGATGTGATGTGATGGGTATGTGAAACTGCTGGGCATGATGTGATGGGCATGTGAAACTCTGCTGGGCATGATGTGATGGGAAGTGAAACTCTGCTGGGCATGATGTGATGGGCATGTGAAAAACCACTGGGCAAGATGTGATGTGATGGGCATGTGAAACTGCTGGGCATGATGTGATGGGCATGTGAAACTCTGCTGGGCATGATGTGATGGGAAGTGAAACTCTGCTGGGCATGATGTGATGTGAAGTGAAACTCTGCTGGGCATGATGTGATGGGAAGTGAAACTCTGCTGGGCATGATGGGATGTGCTGGGCATGTGAAACTCTGCTGGGCATGATGGGATGTGCTGGGCATATGAAACTCTGCTGGGCATGATGTGATGGGAAGTGAAACTCTCCTGGGCATGATGGGATGTGCTGGGCATGTGAAACTCTGCTGGGCATGATGTGATGTGATGGGCATGTGAAAATGCTGGGCATGATGTGATGGGCATGTGAAACTCTGCTGGGCATGATGTGATGGGAAGTGAAACTCTGCTGGGCATGATGTGATGGGCATGTGAAAAACCGCTGGGCAAGATGTGATGTGATGGGCATGTGAAACTCTGCTGGGCATGATGTGATGTGATGGGCATGTGAAACTGCTGGGCATGATGTGATGGGCATGTGAAACTCTGCTGGGCATGATGTGATGGGAAGTGAAACTCTGCTGGGCATGATGTGATGTGATGGGAAGCAGTGGCGTAGCGTGGGTTGTTAGCGCCCGGGGCCAGCCAAAAATTGTGCGCCCCCCCCCCAACCTGTGGACACGTTATCGATATTGCCCCAGCTCACACATGGATATTGCCCCAGCTCATGAATTTGCCCCAGCTCACACATGGATTTGCCCCAGCTCATGGATTTGCCCCAGCTCACACATGGATATTGCCCCAGCTCATGGATTTGCCCCCAGCTCATGGATTTGCCCCCAGCTCATGGATTTGCCCCAGCTTACACATGGATTTGCCCCCAGCTTACACATGGATTTGCCCCCAGCTTACACATGGATTTGCCCCCAGCTCATGGACATGCCCCAGCTCATGGATTTGCCCCCAGCTCACTCATGGATTTGCCCCCAGCTCATGGATTTGCCCCAGCTCACTCATGGATTTGCCCCAGCTCACTCATGGATTTGCCCCCAGCTCACTCATGGATTTGCCCCCAGCTCACTCATGGATTTGCCCCAGCTCACTCATGGATTTGCCCCAGCTCATGGATTTGCCCCCAGCTCATGGATTTGCCCCCAGCTCACTCATGGATTTGCCCCAGCTCATGGATTTGCCCCAGCTCACTCATGGATTTGCCCCAGCTCACTCATGGATTTGCCCCAGCTCATGGATTTGCCCCAGCTCATGGATTTGCCCCCAGCTCATGGATTTTCCCCAGCTCACTCATGGATTTCCCCCAGCTCACTCATGGATTTGCCCCAGCTCACTCATGGATTTGCCCCCAGCTCACTCATGGATTTGCCCCAGCTCACTCATGGATTTGCCCCAGCTCATGGATTTGACCCCAGCTCATGGATTTGCCCCAGCTCACTCATGGATTTGCCCCCAGCTCATGGATTTGCCCCAACTCACTCATGGATTTGCCCCCAGCTCATGGATTTGCCCCAGCTCACTCATGGATTTGCCCCAGCTCATGGATTTGCCCCCAGCTCACTCATGGATTTGCCCCAGCTCACTCATGGATTTGCCCCAGCTCATGGATTTGCCCCAGCTCATGGATTTGCCCCCAGCTCACTCATGGATTTGCCCCAGCTCATGGATTTGCCCCCAGCTCACTCATGGATTTGCCCCCAGCTCATGGATTTGCCCCAGCTCACTCATGGATTTGCCCCAGCTCACTCATGGATTTGCCCCCAGCTCACTCATGGATTTGCCCCCAGCTCACTCATGGATTTGCCCCAGCTCACTCATGGATTTGCCCCAGCTCATGGATTTGCCCCCAGCTCATGGATTTGCCCCAGCTCACTCATGGATTTGCCCCAGCTCATGGATTTGCCCCAGCTCACTCATGGATTTGCCCCAGCTCACTCATGGATTTGCCCCAGCTCATGGATTTGCCCCAGCTCATGGATTTGCCCCCAGCTCATGGATTTTCCCCAGCTCACTCATGGATTTGCCCCAGCTCACTCATGGATTTGCCCCAGCTCACTCATGGATTTGCCCCAGCTCACTCATGGATTTGCCCCAGCTCACTCATGGATTTGCCCCAGCTCATGGATTTGCCCCAGCTCACTCATGGATTTGCCCCCAGCTCATGGATTTGCCCCAGCTCACTCATGGATTTGCCCCAGCTCATGGATTTGCCCCAGCTCACTCATGGATTTGCCCCAGCTCATGGATTTGCCCCAGCTCACTCATGGATTTGCCCCAGCTCACTCATGGATTTGCCCCAGCTCATGGATTTGCCCCAGCTCATGGATTTGCCCCCAGCTCACTCATGGATTTGCCCCCAGCTCATGGATTTGCCCCAGCTCACTCATGGATTTGCCCCAGCTCACTCATGGATTTGCCCCAGCTCACTCATGGATTTGCCCAGCTCACTCATGGATTTGCCCCAGCTCATGGATTTGCCCCAGCTCACTCATGGATTTGCCCCAGCTCATGGATTTGCCCCCAGCTCATGGATTTGCCCCCAGCTCACTCATGGATTTGCCCCAGCTCACTCATGGATTTGCCCCCAGCTCATGGATTTGCCCCAGCTCACTCATGGATTTGCCCCAGCTCACTCATGGATTTGCCCCCAGCTCACTCATGGATTTGCCCCCAGCTCACTCATGGATTTGCCCCCAGCTCACTCATGGATTTGCCCCAGCTCACTCATGGATTTGCCCCAGCTCATGGATTTGCCCCAGCTCACTCATGGATTTGCCCCCAGCTCATGGATTTGCCCCAGCTCACTCATGGATTTGCCCCCAGCTCATGGATTTGCCCCAGCTCACTCATGGATTTGCCCCAGCTCATGGATTTGCCCCAGCTCACTCATGGATTTGCCCCAGCTCACTCATGGATTTGCCCCAGCTCATGGATTTGCCCCAGCTCATGGATTTGCCCCAGCTCATGGATTTGCCCCCAGCTCACTCATGGATTTGCCCCCAGCTCATGGATTTGCCCCAGCTCACTCATGGATTTGCCCCAGCTCACTCATGGATTTGCACCCAGCTCACTCATGGATTTGCCCCAGCTCATGGATTTGCCCCAGCTCATGGATTTGCCCCAGCTCATGGATTTGCCCCCAGCTCATGGATTTGCCCCAGCTCACTCATGGATTTGCCCCAGCTCACTCATGGATTTGCCCAGCTCATGGATTTGCCCCAGCTCATGGATTTGCCCCAGCTCACTCATGGATTTGCCCCAGCTCACTCATGGATTTGCCCCCAGCTCACTCATGGATTTGCCCCCAGCTCATGGATTTGCCCCAGCTCACTCATGGATTTGCCCCCAGCTCATGGATTTGCCCCAGCTCACTCATGGATTTGCCCCAGCTCACTCATGGATTTGCCCCCAGCTCACTCATGGATTTGCCCAGCTCACTCTTGGATTTGCCCCCAGCTCATGGATTTGCCCCCAGCTCATGGATTTGCCCCCAGGTCACACATGGATTTGCCCCCAGGTCATGGATTTGCCCCCAGGTCACACATGGATTTGCCCCCAGGTCATGGATTTGCCCCAGCTCTCACCTGGATTGTTGCCCCAGCTCCGGCAGGGGGTTGAGGGACCCAGATGCCGGGCAGCGCGGGAGCGCCTGCCCCGTCTTGAACAGTCCGTCCTGTGAAGTGGATGCGGCTGTGTGCGTGCGCAGCCGCTCACGCGGTCCGGCCAGTCAGGTGGTACAGAGACTCAGTACCACCTGATTAGCCGGACCACGTGACCGGCTGCGCACGCACACAGCCGCATCCACTTCACAGGACGAACTGTTCAAGACGGGGCAGGCGCTCCCGCGCTGCCCGGCATCTGGGTCCCTCAACCCCCGGGCCAGTTTTAGGGGCGCGAATGCGCCCCTAACAAAACTGCGCCCGGGGCCACGGCCCCCCCAGCCCCCACGCTACGCCACTGATGGGAAGTGAAACTCTGCTGGGCATGATGTGATGGGAAGTGAAACTCTGCTGGGCATGATGGGATGTGATGGGAAGTGAAACTCTGCTGGGCATGATGGGATGTGCTGGGCATGTGAAACTCTGCTGGGCATGATGGGATGTGCTGGGCATATGAAACTCTGCTGGGCATGATGTAATGGGAAGTGAAACTCTGCTGGGCATGATGGGATGTACTGGGCATGTGAAACTCTGCTGGGCATGATGTGATGGGAAGTGAAACTCTGTTGGGCATGATATGATGTGATGGGCATGTGAAACTCTGCTGGGCATGATGTGATGTGATGGGAAGTGAAACTCTGCTGGGTATGATGTGACGGGAAGTCAAACTGCTGCGCATGATGTGATGGGCATGTGAAACTCTGCTGGGCATGATGTGATGGGAAGTGAAAGTCTGCTGGGCATGATGTGATGGGAAGTGAAACTCTGCTGGGCATGATGGGATGTGATGGGAAGTGAAACTCTGCTGGCATGATGGGATGTGCTGGGCATGTGAAACTCTGCTGGGCATGATGGGATGTGCTGGGCATATGAAACTCTGCTGGGCATGATGTAATGGGAAGTGAAACTCTGCTGGGCATGATGGGATGTACTGGGCATGTGAAACTCTGCTGGGCATGATGTGATGGGAAGTGAAACTCTGTTGGGCATGATATGATGTGATGGGCATGTGAAACTCTGCTGGGCATGATGTGATGTGATGGGAAGTGAAACTCTGCTGGGTATGATGTGACGGGAAGTCAAACTGCTGCGCATGATGTGATGGGCATGTGAAACTCTGCTGGGCATGATGTGATGGGAAGTGAAAGTCTGCTGGGCATGATGTGATGGGAAGTGAAACTCTGCTGGGCATGATGTGATGGGCATGTGAAACTCTGCTGGGCATGATGTGATGGGCATGTGAAACTCTGCTGGGCATGATGTGATGACATGAGAAACTCTGCTGGGCATGATGTGATGGGAAGTGAAACTCTGCTGGGCATGATGTGATGGGAAATGAAACTCTGCTGGGCATGATGGGATGTGCTGGGCATGTGAAACTCTGCAGGGCATGTGATGTGCTGGGCATGTGAAACCCTGCTGGGTATGTGAAACCCTGCTGGGTATGTCAGATTTTGGCCTCTGCTGGGTATGTTAGATTTTGGGCTCTGCTGGGTATGTCAGATGGATTTACAAGTCTTCCAGTTGAAGTGGTAGAGGCCAAAACAGTAATTGAATTTAAGCAAGCATGGGATAGGCATAAGGCTATCCTAAACAAAAGATAAATCCAGGTAAAGTATCCATGTAATTGGGCAGACTAGATGGGCCGAAAGGTTCTTATCTGCCGACATTTTTCTATGTTTCTATTCTGGCCTCTGCTGGGTATGTCAGATTCTGGGCTCTGCTGGGTATATCAGATTCTGGGCTCTGCTGGGTACATAAAATTCTGTGAGTTTAACTTCCTATTAGCAGTACAACTATGAGTATAAAAGTTAAAATCTAACACTATGCAGCGCTGTTGTTCACTGGTGCCCGGTTGTCTGATTTACTAGCTCAGTTATACACTTATACACACCTCACATTACTGTATCACAGAGCTCCACAGCAATAAATTTCTAATGTACGGTGTGTACGAGTGTTTGAATTTTATTGCTGTGGCGCACTGTGATACGCTCATACATGCTGTGATTTTTTTTGGGGGGCAGCATTTCATCCTTAATAAATAAATACCCACAGAGATATTGTGTTTTTACAGTATGCGTAGGATGTGTAATTGTAAAAAAAAAATTGTAAAATATAATGATTTAGTTGATTTTAGTTTTAGGAGACAAGTCTATGTGTGTGGCTTTTTTTTTGGATGTTGGAGTGGAGAGCAAAATTTCAAGGGGGGGGCCCAAGAAAATATTCGCCAAGGGCTCAGTCAATATTTAAAGATGGCCCTGAATGTGTAGGCTACATGCCTCAGTCTATTCATTTAATGTTTTCCCTTTGTCACGTACCGCCGGCGCCCGGCAGCATCCTCTGCGCTGTTCGCTGTCTTAACATCGGATGAAATACAAGCCCGTGCGGGCCACGTGTCAAGCAGAGGGGCAGGGCACGCAGCTATGACACGGCACCATCGGCTTTAAATGTTTGCAGTCAGCGGTGTTCGGCGCACTGACGTGGTTTCTACTCCTCACAGTGCTACCTAGCGTTTTCTTAACTAATCTATTCAGTGTATGACCTCCTGGCAGGGGCGGATCCAGGGGGGGGGCAATGGGGCAATTCCCCCCCCCCCGAGCAGTGCAGATGCCAGGCTGACTTCCAGAACTCAAATTGCGATGTGTGCAGTGAATGCAGACATCGCGATTTGCAGAGGCACACACTGCGCAGAAGCACTGAGGATTGCCCCTCCCAGTCATGTGTCAGGGGCATGTCACGTGGTGATCCTTTTCCCGGTGACCATGTGGCTGAGCCTGTCTCCTTCTATGCCTGCCTGACAGCCACAGGAAAGGGCTGGATCTGAGGCTGCACTGAGCAACAGGATCAGAGGAGAGAGGCTGGAGCCTCCATGCAGGGACACCAGGGAGGTAAGTAATGGGTGCCTGAGAGTGTGATCCTTCCTCCAGAGTGTATAAGAAAGCTAGAGCTGCACAGTAATAAACCTCTCAGATATGAGTCTGTAACTGCGCCTCTAGATTGTAAACTCCTGGGTGCCCTCTGCTCCTCTAGATTGTAAGCTCCTGGGTGTCCTCTGCTCCTCTAGATTGTAAACTCATGTGTGCCCTCTGCTCTTCTAGATTGTAAACTCCTGGGTGTCCTCTGCTCCTCTAGATTGTAAACTCCTGGGTGCCCTCTGCTCCTCTAGATTGTAAGCTCCTGGGTGTCCTCTGCTCCTCTAGATTGTAAATTCATGTGTGCCCTCTGCTCCTCTAGATTGTAAACTCCTGGGTGCCCTCTGCTCCTCTAGATTGTAAGCTCCTGGGTGCCCTCTGCTCCTCTAGATTGTAAGCTCTTGGGTGCCCTCTGCTCCTCTAGATTGTAAACCCATGTGTGCCCTCTGCTCCTCTAGATTATAAACTCCTGGGTGCCCTCTGCTCCTCTAGATAGTAAACTCCTGGGTGTCCTCTGCTCCTCTAGATTGTAAACTCATGTGTGCCCTCTGCTCCTCTAGATTGTAAACTCATGTGTGCCATCTGCTCCTATAGATTGTAAGCTCCTGGGTGTCCTCTGCTCCTCTAGATTGTAAACTCCTGGGTGTCCTCTGCTCCTCTAGATTGTAAATTCATGTGTGCCCTCTGCTCCTCTAGATTGTAAACTCATGGGTGCCCTCTGCTCCTCTAGATTGTAAGCTCCTGGTGCCCTCTGCTCCTCTAGATTGTAAGATCCTGGGTGCCCTCTGCTCCTTTAGATTGTAAGCTCCTTGGTGCCCTCTGCTCCTCTAGATTGTAAGCTCCTGGGTGTCCTCTGCTCCTCTAGATTGTAAACTCATGTGTTCCCTCTGCTCCTCTAGATTGTAAACTCCTGGGTGCCCTCTGCTCCTCTAGATTGTAAACTCCTGGGTGCCCTCTGCTCCGCTAGATTGTAAACTCCTGGGTGTCCTCTGCTCCTCTAGATTGTAAACTCATGTGTGCCCTCTGCTCCTCTAGATTGTAAGCTCCTGGGTGTCCTCTGTTCCTCTAGATTGTAAGGTCATGTGTGCCCTCTGCTCCTCTAGATTGTAAACTCATGTGTGCCATCTGCTCCTCTAGATTGTAAACTCCTGGGTGCCCTCTGCTCCTCTAGATTGTAAACTCCTGGGTGCGCTCTACTCCTCTAGATTGTAAACTCCTGGGTGTCCTCTGCTCCTCTAGATTGTAAGATCCTGGGTGCCCTCTGCTCCTCTAGATTGTAAACTCATGTGTGCCCTCTGCTCCTCTAGATTGTAAACTCATGTGTGCCCTCTGCTCCTCTAGATTGTAAACTCCTGGGTGCCCTCTGCTCCTCTAGATTGTAAGCTCCTGGGTGTCCTCTGCTCCTCTAGATTGTAAACTCCCGTGAGCCGGACCCTCTGCTCCTCTAGATTGTAAGCTCCTGTGAGCTGGGCCCTCTGTAAATTCTCGTGAGTTGGGCTCTCTGCTAAAACACCTTATTTTCTGTCAGTGCCCCTCTCGAGACTAGTCTCTGGATCCGCCCCTGCCTCCTGGCTTTGGCAATTGACGATTCTGTTATCTGACCCTTTGGCTTTGGCAATTAACGATTCTGGTATTCGTCCCCCTGGCTTTGGTAATTGATGATTCTGGTATTCTGAACCTCTGGCTCTGGCAATTAAACAATTCTGGTTTCTGAACCTCTGGCGATTAACGATTCTCACATTATTCCCTGGTGTTTTCTGATTACTCCATCTACTCATTTAGTTTATATTATACCGACCACTCTAAGGATCGGAAAGCATTGGGGCAACTCAGCGTACAGGGACCGGTTTTCATACATCCGTGGAGAATCCGTGACACCCATGATTAATGGCATTTTAGGGGTTATTGGGTAGCCTACATGCCACACTGTTTATATATTTTTTATTTCCCTGCTTTTATGACATTTTAGGGGTTGTTATGGAAGTTAGAAAACAATAGGTCTATTCATCTTTAGATCCTTTGCTTTTTGTCACATTTTGGGGAGTCAATTTCAGCGAAAATATGGTGAATTCCCTATTTAGCGAATGGTCACCGTAATTTGCAAAAATTGGAGTCGCTGAAGCAGTTATCAAACATTGGCAAAAAACGCTGAATTGCAGCGAATAAAATATTGAATTTCTGTACCAGGTTAGTACTCCAAAAAGGTATCATTGCATCACATTAATCTGGGATTGTGGAATCTTAATTATATATACTAATTTAGGTTTTTCAGTGGTATGATTTAGTGGTGAAAATTATTACCCCCCCCCCCTGTTTTGACTGTGGTATCTTATGTTCCCCCCTATCTAAACAATAACCTATCAAACCCTAGAAATTTTTGGAGAACCATAAGTAACATACAAGCACCCCCAGTCCACTCCCAGCCGGTGTCACGTCTCGGCCTTGCCCCCTGGTGGTGAAGGGTATTCATGTTTGTTTTTCCCCTATGGTGTGTCTGGCTGTGCTGTTTAGGGCTGATCTGGGGTTCTGTTGTGATCTCCTGGTCTGGGGTCACATGGCCCAATCACACAGACCCACTCCCTATATATTCCCAGCAGCACAGAGCCTCATTGACTGTTTGTGGAGTTTGATGGTGGTTCTGTCTGGTTCGTGTTTCCTGAGTTGCTGCAAAGCATTCCTGTTCAAGTATTTTCTGGTTCTGACCTCGGCTCTATTTTTGACTATCCCTTCTACTCCCCCCTGGTACCGTATATTTCTGATCTGTTGCCAACCTCTGCCTGATTGACGATTCTTGTATGTTTCATGTTTTATGTACCTTGTCTGTCTTAGTTTAGTATTATATTCAGAGGCCGCTTATAAGGACCTCTTTTAGTATAGTCTGTCTGTTTTGTTTACTGTCCTGCAGCCTGCTCCCTTCACGGATTGTCAAGTGTATCTTTGTGTTTCTGAGTGTCCTAAGTTGTCTGTCGGTCTTGAAGCCTTCGGAGCTTAGTGGCAATTCTGTTCTGTTTTTTGGTGCTCCTTGGTTTTGGAGAAATCCGTCTGTCCTTGTGTCCAGTCAGTTACTCACCTGCCTTAAGGGCTTCATCTCATGTTCCAAGCCACCACGATGGCCCAAGTAGGGGCTAACCGTTACAGCCGGCTGCTATCAAGGTAACCAACCAAACCCTGCAACACCCCCTAGATGTTGCAAATGCCTTTAATAATTATTTTGTTGGTTGCGCCACCACACTAATTGCTAAGCTAGCAATTGACACACCTACAGAAAGACCACACACAGGTCAGGCCCCTCCAACCGTGCAGAGACCCCATATCGCAGATAAATTCAACTTTAGACCAGTGCCTGTCAGTGTAGTTACTAAACTGCTCCGTAATCAAAAAATGAAATACCAATCTGGACCTGATCAAATCCCAGCAATGCTGCTGAAAATCCGTGCCCCAGCAATTGGAAAAACCTGTCGCAACACTCATCAATGAATCACTGGCAACTGGATACATACCCAAACTATGGAAGACTGCAAGAGTGGTACCTATCCACAAAAGTGGTGACAGTACTTTGGTATCCAACTACAGTCCAATCTCATTGCTCCCCGTTATGTCAAAAATTTTGGAAAAATGCATGTACACACAATTACGTGATTATTATCAATCTTCAAACTATTTAACCCCAGATCAATCCGGCTTTCGTCCAAATCACTCAACTACAACCGCCCTTTTAAAAGTTTGCAATGATACCCAAGCTGGCATGGAACAAGGAGACCTAACTGGAGCCATCTTTCTTGATTTTGCCAAGGCCTTTGACACAGTAGACCATGGCATCTTATTACAAAACTTAAAAACTCTGGTATTGGTGATCACACGCTAACCTGGTTTGAATCATATGTATCCGACCGATCGCAACATATGTCCATCTCTGGCAGCTCCTCCCTCCCCCTCCCAGTCACGTGCGGTGTACCCCAAGGCTCAATACTCGGCCCCCTGCTATTCACATTATTCATAAATGATCTGCCCAACGTCTGCAAATCCTCAACTGTACAACATGTATGCAGATGACACCTTAACCTATACCAGCAAACCAAATCTCCCGCAGCTGGAGGCCGTGCTGCAAGAACAATTCACAGAGGTAGAAAAGTGGATCGCAGATAACAAACTATTTCTAAATACTGACAAAACTGTAACAATGCTCTTTGGAACAGCACCTAAACTACATAAACTGCAAAATCCCCATCTACATGTCAGGACAAAATCAAATGGCACGCTGACCACAGTCACTTCTCTCAAATATCTAGGTATGTGGTTAGACCCAAATCTATCCTTTGGCCCCCACATAGAAAAACTCTCATCCAAACTTTACCCCAAACTAGGTGCCCTATACAGAAACAAATCCTGCCTGAGCCCCGCGGTAAGAAAGCAGATTGTACAACAAATGCTTATGCCGGCTATTGAATACGGAGATGTAGTGTATGCAGCGGCCCCCTTACACACCTTCAGAAACTTACTACATTGTATAACTCATTCTGCCGCTTTGTGCTACAATGTAACTACATGACCCACCATTGTGACATGTTAAAAGAACTAAACTGGCCGTCGCTGGAATCTAGACGCTCCCTTCACCTTTCCAACCTGGTGTTTAAGAGCTTCTCTGGGAAGCTGCCACCCTACCTGAATAGTCTGCTTCCCCTAGCAGTTCCCTCATCCTATGATCTCCAATCCAGGACCAGCACCTTACTTGCAATACCACAATACAAAAAGAAAGTGGCTTGATCCTCATTTTCCTACAGAGCACTGCAATTATGGAATAACCTTCCAGACACCAACAAATCTTCCCCCAGTCTTAAGTCACTCAAGAGCTCCATACTAGGATACCTCGTTACAGAATGTGCCTGTAAACATGTAACATAGTAACTATATTACTTACATATTTATTTTCCGTGTTAATCTGTATATTTGTGTTTTGTTTTTAATATCTTGCATTTATTACTTTGTATTTCTGTAACAACTGTAAAGTTTCAATGCTCTTGAACCCAGGACATACTTGAAAACGAGAGAAATCTCAATGTATCCTTCCTGGTAAAATCCTTTATAAATAAATAAATAAATAAATAAATATATTGTTCCTAGTCGCCACTGAGATACTGTATGTATGTAATATATATTTATATACACACACACTTTTTCTACATGCAGAGGTCACATACCCGCAGGTTCTGCATGGTAGCAGCCTTCTGTACATCTGACAGCAGAGTTAGGACAGAAGTCAAGCACTGGCATGTTGTAGTAAGAAGAGAAGAAGAGAGGGAGCAAAGGACTTCTGGTCTGAGAACTGGAATCAGGGAATGGAAACTGCAAATCATACAGAGGCGTAAATAGAAACCTAAGAGCCCAGGTGCAGGAATTCATGAAGGCCCCCCGGGCAACACCATATTTTGAAACCCCATCCCCATGCATTGGACCACTCCAGGTCCACAATGTTGACTCCAGACAATCAGTGTCCCATTTTTTTCCAGGTCCACTATGACCACTTCAATCCATCCCATTTTTAAAGTAATGTGTGCTATGTATATCACAGAGCCCCACTGCAATAAAGCTCACAGTAATGTGTCATGTGTATGAGCGTATCACAGAGCTGCACAGAAATAAAACCCACAGTAACTTGCTGTGTGTATGAGAGTATCACAGAACTCCACAGCAATAAAACTCACGCTCATACACACCACACATTATTGCGAGTTTTATTACTATGGAGCTCTGTGATATGCTCATACACATTGCACATTACTGTATCACAGAGCTCCACAGTAATAAAACTCACAGTATTTTGCAGTGTGTTTAAGCGTGAGTTTTATTGCTGTGGAGCTATGTGATACGCTCATACACACCACACATTACTGTATCAGAGAGCTCCACAGCAATACAATTCAGAGTAATGTGCGTTGTGTATGAGTTTATCACAGAGTTCCAAAGTACAACTCACAAATAAGTTAAAAAATAAAATAATTTTGAAATAAATATTAAAATATTAATATTTAATTAATTTAAATAAAATTAAGTTAAATATAAAATTATATTACCATAATTTATATTAAATATATACTTACCTTTCCTAACTTGTTTTGCAGGGTGGAGGCTGAATTAATCTTCATCGTGTGGTCGGACCTGCGACCCAGGCAAGCCACCGGCTGGACATTTGGCCCAGGCGAGGCCCCAGCTGGACCTGCAGCCCAGACAAGCCACCGGCCAGACATGCGGCCCAGGCGAGGCCCTGGACGGACCTGCGGCCCAGGCGAGGCCCCGATGGACCTGCAGCCCAGGCAAGTTTTCAACCAGACCTGCGGCCCAGGCGTGGCCCTGGCCGGACCTGCAATTTTGCCCCCCCCCCAGGTATGGGTGCAATGGCAATCCCTGCACCCGTGGTAGTTCTGCCCCTGATTACATATATTCTGTAGAGTCAAGGCCACGACACCTGGGCAAATGTCTGGTTTACCTGATGGCCAGTCGGAGCCTGCTGTAGATATTTGAAGGTACTCAAGTCACCTGTGCATTGTATACTCATCCATGACTTAAAAAACATCTACACCTACACCCTACAAAACACAATCACCTTTATGGATTTTGGGCCCTATTACAATCTCTGCGCAAAAACTCTCGCGCAGTGCGTTAATTTGTGCACGAAGTGTTAAACGTTAACGCGCGTAAATTAACGCTGGTATTACAATCCGCGCGCATTTTTTCATCCGTGAAAAAATTGTGTCCGTAAAATGGACGCGCAAAAACGCGCGTGCACTAACGCTGCGTGCAGAAATCGGTGTGCGGACTGTTTTTTCACGCGATTCAGCCAATCAGAATTAAGAACCACAATTGTCTCCCATTAAGTTTTTGCGCCTGTCAAAGTCAATCTGCGTATATATGCTGCATCAATAAAAAAAACACGCACAACTTCTCCATTTTATTGTTTGGGTATGCGTAGAATGTGTAGCTATACTTTGCTGTATTTTTTTGTGAGCTGGTGTATTTGGGTTCGGCCAGGACGTTCAGATTTGCCGTTACCACCAGCTTTTAGGAGCCCTTAAAATTATGTGCGCAAACGCTGTGCGTTAAAAACTGCGGATAGATTGCATTACCATCCGCGTACCAGCGCACAAATGCATTTGCGCTCACAATGTTAAGTATAGGACGCACGCAGTACAGTACACTCGCGCAGGGTTCGCGCAGGTCCACCCGCGTTAGATGAATGCGCTTGTTTGTTGCACTGACATTGTAATATGACGTTCAGCGCAAAGGGTTTTGCCCTTAGCGTTAATGCGTTTTTGCGCATGCGTTAACGTTTGCGTGAAGATTGTAATAGGGCCCTTTATTTTTAATTTTGCAGCATTTTCTAACTCCTGCAAAACTAACAGAGATAGATATATTGTTTTGTTATTTTGTGAGCTGGCGTCTGTTCAGCGATCTGGTTTTAGGTGTTTCACGGTTACGCACATTGTTTATTCTGCCCTGAGGGTGTTGTCTGCTAGGTCTATGGTTGTGTCCTGGCGACGAAAAAATACTTCAGGCTGTAATCTGACATACAATTTTTTTATTTAAAAAAAATTATTTTATTGGAGAGTAAGAAATATACACAAACTTAAGCAGTGCAGTTCAATAACAAACAATACCTTCCGAGTTTTACGAAGAAAATATAAACTACAGAAAAGCAAAAGAAGAGAGAAAAGAGTGGAAACGGGGCCTGCACAAGCCCGAGAGAAAAGAAGAAAAGGAAAAAGAGAAGAAAGGTATAGAAGAAAGAACAAAGCGTCCTCCATGTCCAAACACATGGTCAACAGGTAAACCACAACAGCATCACAGAGCAGCAATATGCATATGTCCTCTCAGTCGCCCATTTGAGCAATCCACGGGGACCACATTTTAGAATAAGACGGCAAAGTATGGTTGGTCAATGCAGTCAGTTCATCCATTACTTGGGCATCCCTTATTTTGTGGTGCATACGAGCAGACGACGACACCGTCGGACAGTTCCATCCCTCGGCCAACACCCTGCGCCCTGCCAATGTCAGTTTAGCCACCAGCTTGTTTTCGCTTCTGTCAATTTCTGGAATGGGTCATGAGAGCAAGAAGGTCCAGGGATCCAGGGGGACCTCCCGAGATAGCACCGTCACAGGGAATGTGTGAACCTCCCACCCAAAACAAAATGAGCCTTGGGACAGGACCACCACATATGAAGATATGTCCCCCGGGCTCCACATCCCCTCCAGCAGGTGTTTGGTGTAGATGGGGACATGCGCGAAACTTGAACCGGAGTGACATACCAGCGAAAAATTGTCTTAATCAGCAGCTCCTGGTGCGTCGTGTAAATGGAAACTGACTTCATCACCTCCCATATATCAGCCCAGTCTTCCGCCTCCAAAGACTCCCCTAGATCGGATTCCCATGCAGCTATATAGCGGAGTTCCTTCCAGTCCAGGAGAGTTAACATATAATTTTTAAAAAAAATTAAATGATTACGGGCTGGACCTAATTTGGCCCAATCACTGAAACTGGCAGCTTTTTTGACACATTTTTCAATTTGTGAGATTAAAATAAATGCATACTAGCATTCTGATTCCCAGTGTAAGTTTGGCTCCATTATTGGCACTTGCGCCTTAACCTATTAATTGAAATTTCTGCTTTAGTGTAGTGGTAATTTATTGGTAAGGAGATAATTGAAAAAATACCAAGTGATGAAAGGTGTTGGTAAATGGCTATTTGGATAGAGAAACAGGGAAAAATCACACTGCAAATCTTGAATTTAATATTAGTGTCGATTTAGCACTAAAATCCTAACCTTAAAAATAACCCTAACTCAAAAAGAAAAAAACTGTTAACACTTAGGCTAGGGTCAGACGAACGCATTTTTCCCCGCGAACGTGAAAAAGTGCGGTCGAACGAACGGACGTATTTTTTCACGGAATGCGCGAAAGCGGTCATACGATGCGCATTTGCGTTCGTGTTTTTGTACGGATCATCAATAAAACACTTGCATCTGGACGTTATGTTGGCCGGACATTAGCAGTGTCTGACATCTCCCAATCACGCAAACACGCCGCTATGCAGCCGCAGCGCACTCTGTACGTCAGTAGTAGCGGTTTGACATTCTCGAAAAAATGCGTTCTTTTGCAACTTGCGTTGCGCGGACGAACTTTCGTGCGGCCGTACTTCGTATGTTCCCCGGCATTGGACGTCATTTGCTGCTAGTACGGCCGTGATTTCGTGCGGCTAAACGCACGTTAAAACTGCGCTAGTCTGACCCTAGCCTAAAGGCATCCTTAACCCTAAGGTTACTTTTAGGGTAATAAGAGGGGTTATTTTGATAGAAAATCAGGTTCCTTTTTAAGCTTATTAATAGCCGAATATAATAAATAAGCAGCTTTTTTTTAGATTGAATCAGTTGATATTTCGAAAAAATATCAGTCGAAATGTACTGATATTATTTCGAAAAATCTGTTGATTAAGGCTAGGGTCAGACGAACGCATTTTTCACGTCGTCCGTGAAAAAGTTCGGTCGAACGAACGTACGTATTTTCCCCCGGAATACGCGATAGCGGTCATACGATGCGCCTTTTCGTCCGTGATTTTGTACGGATCATCAATAAAACACTTTTTGAGTCTGGACGTTATGTTGGCCGGACATTAGCAGCGTCTGACGTCTCCTAATCACGCACACACGCCGCTATGCGGCCGCAGCGCACTCTGTACGTCAGTAGTAGCGGTTTGACGTTCTCGAAAAAATGCGTTCGTTGGCCACTTGCGTTGCGCGGACGAACTTTCGTGCGGCCGTTCGTCGTATGTTCCCCGGCATTGGACGTCATTTGCTGCTAGTACGGCCGTGATTTCGTGCGGCTAAACGCACGTTAAAACTGCGCTAGTCTGACCCTAGCCTAAATTGAGCCCCAAATTCTTTCACCTCTGCGCGCTGAGCTAATGTTTACAATTTTGTGCTCATCATTTTTAAACGCAATTTGAATACGTCATGTCTTGCCAGAATGCAACAAAAATGCTAAATAAAAATGTGAATTTCCATTAAAATTTCAACCATACACAGTGTGTAAAATTATTTTTTTCACATTTTTATCATGTAGAATGTAACTTCGCTCTGCCAATGATCTGATGCTATCTGTTCCTCATACCCGCGCCCCCAACTCCAGCCGGCAGGACTTCTCTCGAACTGCCCTTTTCTATGGAACTCACTCCCTTGCAAAATCAGACTCTCCCCATCTCTCCAGTCCTTCAAAAAAGCTCTAAAAACACATTACTTTAGAGAAGCCTATAGGCTCACACCATGATCCCCCCACTGTCATTTCCTGCTCCTCTTCCCGTTCAGCACTTCTGCAACCCACCACTTCACCTACCCTATTCACCCTCATCTAATGGGTCACCCCTCTCTTAGAATGTAAGTTCTTGAGCAGGGTCCTCCTCCTTCTGTTCCATGTGTGTAACATGTATGTATATTTGTTATCCTGTCTCTCCCATTGTACAGCGCTAAGGAATTTGTTGACGCTTTATAAATACTTGTAACTGTAACTGTTACTGTATTTTTCTGAGAAAATACGCAATTTTTAGCTACAACTGAAACAACAAAACCTTTCGTTAGTGCAGCATCATTGTTCATATTTTATTTGAAAAGTGAACAAAAGTGCTGCATTATAAATAAAAAACACATGTTTATTTATTAATATTTTTATTTGTTTATTAACTTTTTTTAAACGAAACCTGATCTCAATTGGTATCATTGGAAAGGCCATCCTCTGACGTTTCAAATGATATCAAATATGACCCTCTAGCTGCCAGGCCACCAGATGAACCCACTATCTCCTCCATAGGAATCCCTGGGCAGCTAGGGGTTAATTCCCTAACTAAGATCATTGCGTCCATGCACAATGACGTCAGAACGGTGGAGGGAGGCTCAGGAAGCCATCTCCTCGAGAAGTCTGTAATTTTTGGTGTTTCAATTCGACATGTTTAAACAGGTGAGTCCAATAGGTTTCAATGCATTAACCCCTTCCCATCGCAGGACGTTCTATGCCGTCATCACGGCAGGTGGGCTTTGAAGCTGCAGGACGTACATGTATGCCCAATGGGATGCCTCCTCCTCTCCTGGGATCCCCCTGCAGCAAATGACGGGCGTCGGCCCGAAATCAGCAGCTCATAGCGGAACCTGTCCGCGGTGCAAACCTGTCCGCCTCGCCAGCATAAACCCCCACCTATCGTAAAGGGGTTAAATGGAATATCATTTTTAACAGAGAAAGAAAGCGGTGATATTACCAGCGGCGCTGGAGAATAGAACAATGAAGAAAATAAATTGTTTGTTTTTTTACTTTATGACAATGTATGTCTGCTGCAAGCCCTTGGGGATATGTCTGACACCCTGCAGACATTATAGAATAGACAATTAGGCGCAACCATGCAATATTCTGTTTGTTCATGTATACAGAAATCTATTTTTTTTTTTTTTATTGTTTAAGGATGCAAATAGGGACATTTAAAAGTGTCTACCAGAGAAAATTGCATAGATGAGTATACATAAATCCGAAATATCGTTAAAGATATAAACTTGTTCTTCAGGTCCTTCCAATGATTCTAGACTCAGAGCCTCGTCTCCCGGCTTTGAGGATAGATGGCCTGTGAGACCCTTAAGGTGACCTCCAACCTTCTTGCACTGCGTAGAGTCCCTGGATACCAGTACGATTGATCAAGGGGAAGAAAAAGCCTGGATCCGGTACTAGTTAGCAGTATCAAATTTATTCATAAATAAAATCAATTACTGACTGATGAAGCCAGACTGTACTGGTGAAAAGCGTCTCAGGATTTATGTAATTTTTAATTTTGTTTTAAACTGTTTTTATTTATTTTATTTATGAATAAATTTAACACTGCTAACTAGTACCGGATCCAGTCTTTTTCTTCCCCTTGATCAATCGTACTGGTATCCAGGGACTCTACCCGGAATATCATTTTTATATTTGTTTAAAAAAAACATTTTTTTTTTTTTTTTTTTTTTGCAAAAAACCTTTTTGTATGTTTCAAAAGACATTTTTTTAACACTTTTAAAATTTTGTAGCAGACTTTTTTATAATGTTTTAACCCCATAGTGACCAGGCTGTTTTACCATTATCTGCCGAACGTACCAACTGCTGTTTTTACATTTCTGCGCTGTTTGTGTTTAGCTCTAATTTTCCTCTAAGGCTAGGGTCAGACGAAAGCATTTTTCCCCGCGAACGTGAAAAAGTGCGTCCGAATGCATTGACGCATTTTTTCACAGAATGCGCAAAAACGGTCAGACGACGTGCATTTTCAGCGTGATTTTGTATGGATCGTCAATAAAACTCTTTTTGCGTCTGGACGTTATGTAGGCTGGACATTAGCAGCGTCTGACATCTCCTAATCACGCACACACGCCGCTATGCCGCAGCTGCGCACTCAGTACGTCAGTACTAGCGGTTCAGCGTTCTCAGAAAAATGCGTTCAAATTCCACTTGCGTTGCACGGCCAGACCTTTGTGCGGCCGTACATCGTATATTGGCCGTCATTGCCCATCATCTGCTGCTAGTGCGGCCGTGATTAAGTGCGCCAGAACGCACGTTAAAAGTGCGCTGGTCTGACCCCAGCCTTAGGCTAGGGTCAGACTGAGGCAGTGCGAACGCGCGTGCAGCCGCACATAATCACGGCCGTGCTAGCAGCAGATGACGGGCAATGACGGCCAATATACGAAGTACGGTCGCACAAAAGTGCGGCCGCGCAACGCAAGCGGCAAACAAACGCATTTTTTCGAGAACGTGAAACCACTAGTACTGACGTACAGAGTGCGCTGCGTCCGCTAGCGGCGTGTGTGCGTGATTAGGAGACGTCAGACGCTGCTAATGTCCGGCCAACATAACGTCCAGACCCAAAAAGTGTTTTATTGATGATCCGTACAAAATCACGGATGAAACTGTGCATCGTATGACCGCTATTGCGTATTCCGTGAAAAAATAAGTCCATTCGTTCGAACGCACTTTTTCACGGACAACGTGAAAAATGCGTTAGTCTGACCCTAGCCTTACTCGTTTATGGAACCCAAACATATTATATACTGCTTTTCTCACCATTAAATGTACTTTCTAAATATAACATTATTTTTATCATAACCTATAATTTACTATAAAAATATTTATGAAATATGAACAAAATGGGGGAAAAAAACACTTTTTCAAAGTTTGACCCCAAAATCAACAATGGCCAAAAAAGACATGGCTAAACAGTTTCTAACTTTTATTCTGAGTTTAAAAATAACCAATGTTTACATGTTTTTTGCTTTTTAACACCTTCACTGCTGAGCCATTTCACCTGTGTGCTGACCGTTTTGTGCTCATCATGTTTAAATGCAATTTGAAGTCCTGTTTTATTATACGACCCAGACAAAAAAAATCTAAAAAAACATGTTTTTTGTTTTTTTTACACCAAAAATGGTCATAATTGGTATCATTGTATCAGGGATCAGTACCTGAGGGTGCGCAGAAACCATGTCTGCAGGTGTGCATCCAGGAAAAGTGCTGCCTCAGTCCTATCCAGCACTGATATGGGTTAATCCCAAGTGAAACACCAAACACACACACCACACCCTCCTGTCTGTTAATAAAAGAGTAACTCCCCCCATGCTCACTGACTTCACATTAAGAGTCAATCCTCTATGTTGTTCTGACCAACTCTGATAACCTGCTGATACCGTGTACCAAACCCTGCCTTACCCACCGACCTTGCCTCCTTGCTGCCAGCCACTGACCCACAGCACGTCTGACTGTTCTCCCTGGTTTACCCTCATGTACCACGATATGGATTCCATCCTGCATCAGCCAGCCTACCCTAAGGTACATTCTGAATACCCCTGCGCTAAAGGCTCAAACAACCTGCAATTGGGTCCCACCACGGCGTATGCCAGGTGCCACCCTGGCACATTGCTCTGGCCTTTCCAATGACCTGACCTTCTAGCTACTACCGATCTCCACCTGGGCAGGTAGGGGTTAATTCCCTGACATCATTGCACCCATGCACAATGACCTCAGTAGGCGGAGGGAGGCTCCGGAAGCCATCTCCTGGAGATGTCTGTGATTTTAGATGTTTTAATTCGATGTTTTATACAGGTGAGTGCAGTACATTTCAATATATTAACCCCTTCCCACCACAGGACGTTCTATGCGTGATGTCAGTGGGTGGGGGTGGCCCTGGGGGCTGGACTGACCTCCAAGATGTCAGCCACCTCCGGGAGAAGTCCGTGATCTGGTGTGCTGGAGCGCGGACCGGCACCTCAAAATTTAAAGCGCAGCATCGCTGTAAAGGCCACACTGTGACGGGAGGGTGGGAGGTCCAAAGGACCCCGCTCCCTTTCAGGCACTTTCCGGGGGGGGGGGAACTGAAACTGCTGTCATTGCGCCAGGCAGGAAGTCAAAATCAGACCGCTGCGGGACCCCGGCATGCCAGAGACGTGAGTGTAGGGTGGTGGAGCCCCCTAATGTCATGATGATCACCTACTGCTTGGTACATCAACAGCAGTAGGTGATGTGTGAGAGGCTGAACCCGATGGACGCATGTCTTTTTTTCGGACAGAGGTGAAAAGCCGGAGAATGGAAAAATTCTAGGTCAAAATGGCTAAACCCGAAACATTCTCCCATTCATCTCACTTTCCAAATCTGCTATTTTGACCTACAGGGTATTCAAAGAGCATCAGTCACCACACGTTCGATGACTTTTCGTTCTCTTCAATTCGTGCAATTTGGTGATCCCATTTCGGTGCCCCTGTGGTGTATTCAGCAAGCTCCACAGGGCCATCGTAGTGCTGGGGAAAAGTCGCCGCAAACCTGACTAACACTCACCCCAAAACCCAGCGAAGGCACACTGAAACCTGCAAAAACCTCCTGGATTAACCCCGCCAGAGAAACCCGAGCTGCTGCCGATCACAGCTCAGAGCAGCCGCTGGAAAAAGCCGACACCGCAGATGGAGTGAAATAAAAAAAAAAAAAACGTATGTTTTGAAAAGTGAAACGCTGTTTGCAAAGAAACTACAGAATGAAAATGTCAGAAATTTACATATGAGATCCAAGGAATGATAATAAAAAAATTGGTTGTTGTTGTTGTGTTTTTGTTTATTTTAAAAATAAAACTTTTTACTGCAGAATATTATAATATACTGTTTTATTTATTTATTTATAAAGGATTTTACCAGGCAGGATACATTGAGATTTCTCTCGTTTTCAAGTATGTCCTGGGTTTGAGAACATTGAGTGGTTACAGAAATAAATGTTGAATTAAAATGGGAATATTTTTAACATTGAAGCCTATGGGATTCGCCTGAATAAATCTGTTGAATTAGCCCAATCGAACAGGGCAATTCGGCAACTTTTCACTGCTGGTTTTTGTTCTCTGAATAGACGAAGCATTGCTTCTCTATGGGGATTTCACTGTCCTCAAACAGGCACCGTATGTGCAGGCAATTCGTCAGGATTTGTTGCATTGCCTGCTCTCTGAATGGCCGAATGGCCAAGAAAGGTAAGCGTACGCTGAATTTCCGCGTTCGGTTACCTTTCGGCCACAATTCGGAGCTCTTTGAATAACCCTGCTAGAATTTCCCATTCTCCAGTCATTGTCCTGCTTTTCACCTCTCTCTGAATAACCCTGTATGCAACCCCATAATGTATCTTTCAAATCTGTGCACGTTGGGAGGTTAATGTGGAGGTCTACTTTGTTGAAAATTAAATATTATGTTACCATTCGTATTGAAGGGATTTATTCTCACCTCTATGCTCCATACCTTAGTTTTTCATTGGTTGCATCGCAATCTGAAATGCTCGCCAATATGCAACACACTGGGGAAAAAAATCCTTCTTGACCTCAGAATGGCATGAGATTTCTCCTTGGATCAAGAAGCTTTTATCCACATATTATGACACTTAATACTATGGTTTTGCAGGAAGTCATCCAGTCGTTGTTTAAAAGTGTACAGTTTCTGACCCAACCACCTCAACAGGCAGAGAAATGCACAGCGTTATTGTTCTCACTGTAAATAGCCCTTCCTATATTATTATTAGAGTTTGTGAATATTGCAAGGTTATAATTAGAGGAAAACATAAAAATGGAAACCCGAGTAGTGGAGACAATCAGGGATTGCGGCTCTATCAAAAAAAATAATGCTCAGACTGTGCAGGAAAATAGGGAAGAGGACAAAAATGAGAAAAAATCTTAATCTGGATTTATACAATTTTTGGGAACATCTGGAAGCCACCGGACGTGTGATTTTAGGCTAAAAAAAATGAATTTGAACTTTTCTCGCCTAATTCTGGTTATAACTGTATTTTAACCAATCCTGATGATAAGCCCCTCCTCCTGTAACAGCCCTGTATTGGTATGATTATAGCATTGGGGGAAGCAGAGGACAGGGCCATCCCCAAGGCAACGTTAGTTCGGAGACACGTGACCACCAGTTATAAGTTTCTCCCTGCGCGTCCATTGGACGGGCGCGGCAAGTTACCGCCTATTGGCCTTCATTTTGAACTGTCCGCCCATCCGCGTGACGCGGTCTCTTGTGGGCCAATGAGAGGATGCCACACTGCGGGTCCCGGTCCAGCCACTGCTACTTCCGGCAGGGCTTATCCTCTCCCGGCTTCCGTGCCTCTCCATCTCCCGCAGTGCTGCACACTCACCCCGTCGCCACTGACACCGAGCAGACATGCACCGACTCCTCCTCGCTTGCGCCCTCTTCCTGGGCACCGCCTGGGCCTCCGACGTCCTGGACCTCACCGACGACAATTTTGAATCGGTGTCCGCGCAGCACGCCCTCCTGCTCGTGGAGTTCTACGCTCCTTGGTAAGAACCTACCGCCTCCCCGAGCCCAGTCGCGCGGTGCCTGCGCTCTGTGTGTCTGATCCCTGCAGCCAATCAGATCACCATGCATAGAGGCTCCTCTCTGGCCTGGAGCGCAGCAAAGGCCTGACCCCCTCCCCCCATCTAAATGTAAAATGCCCACCCCCAGAACCTCTGACTGCCCCTGCATGGGCCTGCACCTCCATGGCTAGCTCCATTACACAGCCATGCTGCTGCTCTGCAGTTACTTTATGACTCGGGGTAAATCAGATCCATTGTACTGTGCATGGGTTTAAAGAATACATACTGCAGGGTTTTTTTAGCCATTGAATCCTAACTATTTTGTCCTTCGCAAGTCAATGGGTAAACCCCTTGCTTTAGAACCTTCTGGGCGGTGGCAGCGCGTGTACATGTCTGTTACAGCACACGTCAGTGGGTCCCGTGACGGCTCTCTCTCTTCCCCCCCCCCCCCTGTGCTTTTTGTTCCCGTTTTATCTGCAGGAAATGTTTTACCTCGTATAAACGTCTGCTATTAAAAGCTCGGCGTTTCGGGGCCCGCTGTGTTTGAGTCACTGACACACAGTAGCGTATACTGTCACTGTATCCGTCTCCACATGTGAAAGTGGAAACAGTCTGGTGTCGGAGCTGTGTGACTGCGCATCCTCTGCTTTCTGTAGGACCTAATGGTTTAATGGCAAGCGGGTCACGTGTCCTAAGGGGGTCTGTATCTAAATGAGACCCTGGGGTCACATTGCTTTGTCCTTTATCTTTTAAAGTGTATGATTTGTGCTTTAATGTCCTCATTCACTTAACCTGCTCAGTGTGATTGCCTATAATGTTTGCAGCAATTACCAGCATTGTTCTAATCACCCTTTTGTGTTACCTAATCTGTCATGTCTCAATTGTAACTTGGTGTGTGTGTTTCGCCTGCCCCATCCTAGTGAATGGTGATCCTCCAGCTCCTGTGACTCGGTACACTCATTAGTATATGTATGTCTCGCTTTAGCAATGGGATGTAGCTGTATCCTGTTCTGCGTGCTGGGTTGTTTCACTTTTTGCTTGAACTTGCTTTGTCAGTCTCCATGCAGCCTGGATAGGTCGGGACTTGTAGTTGTGACTCCTCTCCTTTCCAGCTCATCAGAGCAGGCAGGATTCACTCCTTAAACTACTTCTCCCAGCATGCAAAGCCCTATCCTAGCGCAATAGAAAGCTAGGGGAGGGTCCATGTCGTGGTGTCGGATTCCTATTCGCTCATGTGGGTTTGGTGGCCTTTCTCGATTGGTGAGGTGACTCCCCACCAATCCCTTTTCTTATTTCTCGTTCACTACTCTTAATGGCAGGCATTGAGCTCCTCCTCCTGTGTTTTTTCTGTCTTTGCAGGGAAGTGCACATCTTTAGAAAAACTGCTTCCACGTATCTTAGGATGCTGTGTCAGATAAGGATATGTGGTTCTGTGTAACCCTATGTTAACAGACACATTAAGCCGCTGTATGCTGGGTGGTCTCCAAGTCACAATTCAAATTGGAGCAAACCTGCTTGCTATGACCATTCGCTTTGGTTGGGTTGACATTAGCAAAGCATTTTGGGAATTGTAGTGCTGCACAATTTGAGGTCTAGCACCGTTCTAGATGGAAGGAATGTGACTCGCTGTAAGTCTATTTAATGAATGCCGTGTGAATTGGCAGCACAATTGGTTTGCTCTTGTCTGAATTCTCACGACTCGCGTTCCTTTTTTAAATGTTTAAAGGAATAAAAGCCATTGATCTTGTATCTCTCACGATCTTGTCCAGGAGCAAACTGCTACATAATTTCTGTAATCTACATTATCATACTTCTGTGGTTTGTGGGTTTTCTAACTTTTTATTAATACTGTATGACAGGCTGGAGCATCCCTGCCCAATAAACATGCTTTTTCAATCGCTTCTACTTTTGCTTACCAGTTTATAAAATCCATTTGAAGACTGGCTGTGCTATCCTAAATTTGATGCAAAGTCCTTTAATTTTTATGCTGTGCGTAATACACGGTTGCAGTCGTTTAACGTATTTCCCCACGGAAAACATTTATGCTGCAGATATTCCTTTTGGGCTTCAGACATTCCCAATCGTGCTTTAAAACCGTGGTTCCCAACAGGCCAGGTTTTATGGATCTCCTTGAAGAAATGCAGACTGAATCCTGCAATCACTGAGCAGAAAATCATATCACCTGTGCTGTGCTTCAAATATCTGGCAAACCTGGCGTGTTAGGGGGTCCTGATGACCCCGGTTGGGAAGCTTGTTTATTTAGGAGATGCAGATGAACGAAGGTCGAGTCTTTAAAATCTGCAGGTAATCCATAATAATAGTTGGTGGTCTCACTTTTTCAATGTTTGTCTTTTCCCAGGTGTGGCCATTGTAAGAAGCTGGCTCCTGAATATGACAGCGCTGCCGCAAGACTGAAAGGGACTCTGTCACTGGCTAAGGTGAGAAAATAACATGTCTAGAAACACATTTGAGTCTCAGACCCTGGACCGGATGGCGAGCAATACATTGTCTTTTGTAGGATGTGTAATTCTAAAACCGCTTTTTACCTGGCCTGCCTTGCAAGATATTTGCACATTGGCAACATGCCACAGGGATCCTCCCCTAGTGAGCCCTGATCTAGACAAAGGCACTGGATTTCTCTGGCACATTTTAAATTCTGATCAATCTACACTTCTTGAAGTAACTTGGGTCGTCTCCTCGTTAAGTTAACTCAAAACTAAGTTTAGACAGGCTACAAACACAGCCATATAACTTTTGGTTATTATTTATATACTAATCTTTAAAGTACAGCGCTATGGAATATGCTGGCGCAATAGGCACAATATAGACAGGGTTACAATACATTGAACATTTGACAAACAGTACAGGAGGAAACGAGGGCCCTATTCCCGTAGGAACTCACAAACTCACAATCTAGAAGGGGTGGGGTTGCAAACAGGAGGAGAGGACTGCAAGGTGAGAGTGATGGTTGCGTCAGTGAGTTGGGTGGTAGGCTATAAAGATAATGGACGATGCCTGGTCTTGGCTTTCTTTGTGGTTGAAGTAAAACCAAGGTCAAGTTCTTGACTCAAAGCTGAGTTAATGGGTCCTGGACTTGATGAGCACTAAAATTAATTTCAAAATATTTAGTTAAATCCACTAAGGCTAGGGTCAGACTATCGCATTTTTCTCGTCTGTGGAAAAGTGCGTTAGAACGAATGGATGTATTTTTTTTCACAGACTACGCGATAGCGGTCATACGATGTGCATTTTCGTCCGTTATTTTGTACAGATCATCAATAAAACACTTTTTGCGTATGGACGTAATGTTGGCCGGACATTAGCTGTGTCTGACGTCTCCTAATCACGCACACACGCCGCTAGTGGACGCAGTGCACCCTGTACGTCAGTACTAGCGGTTTGACGTTCTCAAAAAAAAATGCGTTTGTTTGCCACTTGTGTTGCGCAGCCGAACTTCATATGCTGTTCGGCATTGGACGTCATTTGCTGCTAGCACGGCCGTGATTTAGGCTAAGGTCAGACGAAAGCATTTTTAACGTGCGTTTAACCGCACGAAATCACGGCCGTGCTAGCAGCAAATGACGTCCAATGCAGGGCTGCATACGAAGAACGGCCGCACGAAAGTTCATCCGCGCAACGCAAGTGGCAAACTAACGCATTTTTTCTAGAATGTCAAACCGCTACTACTGACGTACAGAGTGCGCTGCGTCTGCATAGCGGCGTGATTGGGAGATGTCAGACGCTGCACACGTCCGGCCAACATAACGTCCAGACGCAAAAAGGGTTTTATTGATGATCCGTACAAAATCACGGACGAAAATGCGCATCGTATGACCGCTATCGCGTATTCCGTGAAAAAATACGTCCATTCGTTCGAACGCACTTTTTCACGGACAACGTGAAAAATGCATTAGTCTGACCCTAGCCTAAGTGTGGCTAAACGCGCGTTTGTCTGACCCTAGCCTAAGACAAGGCAATATACTGTGTATCAAAACAAGCTGGCTGGGTTACCCAACATGCCTAGCGCTTTAACCCTGTTTATTCTACATGGGTCATTCAGACTCACACTTTTTTTTTCTGAAGTTGTTTCAACTCTTTTATAAAGAAAAGGGATTTTCTTCTAGAATTTCCTAAAATGTTTACTGCACATGGACTTTCCTTTAGTCATTTCTGTGTTGCTATAGAAACAATCAAATCTTTCTTCCAGCTGCCGTGTGATATCAATCCCATAGCTGGCTTGTGCTTAGTCTCTCAGTGGCTTGGGTTATTGAGGCAATCTGTCGTCCCTTTAGACCAGTGATGTCTAAACTCCAGCCCCCAGAGTTCCCTGAACTACAACTTTCATGCTTCTCCATCTAATGCAGTCAGATTTCTTTGAGTTGCAGTTCAGGAACATTTGGGGGGGGGGGGGGTTGGACATCCCTGATTTAGAATTTAGATAAATGTGGCTAATGTTGCGTCGGCTTTAAAATGACACTTTCACTTCACAAAGTTTTTTTTTTTAATTTGCCCCAAGTTTCCCCCTGCCCATAGCCTGCATGTGTCCGCTGACCTGATCAGTGACACTTGATGGAGATGACCTCTGCCACATGTAAATTTCAATGAGAGTTGATTAAAATTCTCGTACTCTAGCAAAGTATTGAACGTCTTTAACAGCCAATACTGTCGGCATGTTTTGATGCTTGCGCAGGACTTTGTTCAGTGTTATAGATTAGTCTTGCTTGCTCAGGCTGTTCCACCCACATAAAGTAGGGAAATTATCCCAAGGGCAGGGCTGTCTGTTCCTCATGTAACATTTATGTCTCCGGTTTGTGCTTCCCTGTTGTAAAGCACTGTTGTCCTACAAATTGGTTGCAAATTTCACTCGTGGTGCTGTAACCACAAATACAGTCTACGCCAGGGATCTCAAACTCCAGTCCCTCGCAGATGTTTGACAGAATCCGTTGCAGTTAATCTCATTCGAAGAAATCTGGGAATTGTAAATCCTCATCTTGGCTGGAGTTTGATTCCCTGCTCTGCCTTACAACTTAATCAGGTCCTTGGCTATGCTTGCTCAGACATCGGTGAAACAAGTTGGTGTGTAACATCCTTCACACAGACAAATCCATAATTCTCCCCTTAAAAACTGTCCAGATCTTCTAGGTCAATGACTTGGTACTGGTAGTCAGATCTCATTTGGACCAGCGACCTCAAATGATGCCCGTCCCTAGATGTTAATGTCCTACAGTCCCAAAAATCCTTAAATAGCCAGAGTATTAAAGGAGGTTTAGTTCAGAAACCTTTATTTTGGAGTGGGATGGAGAGGCAGAAAATTGTGGCATTCCAGATCTAGGCCATTGTTGCGCTGGTAGCTCACCCTGTGACTGCATGGGATGCTTCATGTAATGTGAAATGATCCTCAAGCATCATTGCTCTGCCACATATATACTGTGGTTTTATAGTGCTGGCATGCTTTCTGTGCCCTATAGGTCGACTGCACATCCAATTCTGCAACCTGTAACAAATTTGGGGTGAGTGGCTATCCAACTTTGAAAATTTTCCGAGATGGTGCGGAATCTGGATCATATGACGGACCTAGAACTGCAGGTAAATTAAACCAAACGTGCAACGCAGATCTGTGACAAATTTCATCTTTGTGGATAAAAATTATGGCATTCACAAAGACCACTTAATCTATTTTGACAGTTGTGTTACCAGGGCTGTGTTTTTTTTTTTTTGGTTTTTTTTTTTTTAATATTGGGTGGGAGGGGGTCTTGTACCTTCACTAGTGTCTTTCAGGTATATATTTTCTTCTTTCGAATTACCCAGTAAGAAATACTGGGTTATTACATTGCTGCAATGACCAACTTGGCAGGGGCTGCCACCTGCTGGCCTTATGAAGTTACAACAACTGCAGTTCGGGCTCCATGTTTTGTCAGCAGCGTTTAGACACTTTCCTAGCGGCCTTTAAACCGTTTCAGCACACGGAGTTTCATGTCCACAGTGCTAAAATGTCACTGGCATGTTCTGGATCCCAGAAGCAAACAGTTCATTTTGCTTTTAGCCTGCTCAACTGCAGATTATAATCGCAGGTCTCCAAATGTGCCATTAGGGGGCCTGGGATCGAGTTCTCTCTCAGAAGTGAATGGAGTTACTTAGATAATCACTGCAAGTGTGGTGCTTGCAGGCTTAAAGCCTTTATTGCCTTGTAATATGGATTCTACTTTGTTTTCAGATGGTATTGTCAGCACTCTGAAGAAACAAGCAGGCCCACCATCTGTGGATCTCCGCTCTGGAGAAGAATTTGAGAAATTTATTGCAGACAAAGATCCTTCAGTTATTGGTAATTTTTTTTTTTTTTTGCTTTGTACCTAATTACACGGGTTAATCAAAGGACGCATTGCACCGTAGAGTGCAGTTTCGTGGCAAATTGCCAGTGCAATTCGGCAGCAGTGAAATCTCCCATAGAGAAGTGATGGTTAATCTATTCAGAACACGCCAAACAGCACCGACATATCGGTAAAATGGCCAGATTTTTGATGCTTTCGTTCGACAGATTTAAACAGGTGAATCCGATGGGTTTCAACGCAAAACCTTTTTAAGTTTTATTCTCTTAAAAATGAGACTTTGCTGCAAATTCTTTCCCTGCGGGCAACATCCCCCACATGCTGTCGGGTCTCCCTATACTTCTGAGACCCTGCTTTTAAACCCCTCCCAGCACCATGACATTTTCTCTGGAAAAATGCAGTAAGAGGTTCCAATTATGTTCCTTTTACACGATGGAAATTAATTTTTTACCTTTCTGTTACAGCATTCTGACAGGACATGATGTATTAATCTGCCGTGAAAGGATCTCTACAATTTGTCTGGTTCATGTAATAAAACGTGACTTAAAATTGCTTTTTAAACATAATGAACTCGGCACACAGAGGTGAATGGGGGTTAAGACCTGCAGGCCTAGCATTTGTATATTCCCCCCCCCCCCCCAAAAGTCACCACAGGAATTAAAACTGGGAGTTGCAAGGACATGTCTTTGTAAAGCTACAAAATATTTACACTTTTTTCAGGCTTTTGCCTCCTTTTGCCACACTAAACAGCTAAAAATTGTAAAGTGTTTTTTTTTTTTTTTTTTGCCTTGAGGTGCTAATTGATAATACAGTTCCCCTTTCGTGCCACTGCTCAATCACACATTGCTTAAGAGGATTGCTTAATGAAAAGGTGCGGTTTCTGCAATATCCACTGGTGTTCATTTTATTACTACTTTAGTGTTAATGTTTATCATGTTACAATATTAGGTGTTTTGCTCCACCAAAACTTCAAACTGTACATTTCTTATTGGATTATTTGCTCAGTGGAGGTGGCCATCTTTCCTACGTCACTCAGCTACTCTGCAGCACCTCTCTACTTGCCTGCAAATGCTAGGAGTGCTGAGTGCAGAACTGCAGCACAGCGTTCAGTGCCAAGTTGCTAACTTGGCACTTGCAGCAGCTGAGGAATTGAATGCAACTCTGAACAGTTTTTTTTTTTTAGTTTAGAGACTAAACAGTTTGTGTTTTTTGTGTTGAATGTGAGGGGTGTTAAAGACTGTCTCGTGCTTTTAAAGTCTATATTTTTTTACAACAGGCTTTTTCCGGGATTCGTATGGACCCACTCACTCCGAATTCTTGAAGGCTGCCAATAGTCTAAGGGAGAATTACCGCTTTGGTCACACAGACCAGGACGACCTTGTCAATAAATATGATTCAAATGGAGAGTAAGTGGGTTTTGTGGCTAAAGTCAATTCAAATGTATCTTTTTCGGATGACTTTGTGGCAGTAAAATTGGAAGTATTGCAGAAGTGTAAAAGAACTTCCAAGTGATGTATTCCAAAGACTACTTGTCGTTTCTAAACTTTTTTTAAAATAAAATCTTGCTCTCTTGTGCACGTTTTAAGCTTGTTAACATACAGTAATCTCTGCTAAAGGTTCAGCAGACCCATAGGTTGACAAAGCATAAAAAGGTTGACACATTACCTTTTTCACAACAAAAATGGATTTCTGGAAACCTTTTGTGCTTTGACTACAGGAGTTAAACAGCATTGAACAATTAAGTGAAAAATAGTGATCTGTCTTCAGCACACTAAGAAAATGCAACTTATCATTGCAACAATTTAATTGTGGCAATTGGTGAATAACTCCATTTAAGCCCATGTGATGGATCGAGTAGAGGTAGCATCACTGCTCTAGAACCATAGAGCCCCATGTTCGAATACTGAGCAAGACCTCTAACAATACGGATGCGCCGGCTTCACAAAAATACTTGTACAGATTGTACGTTTCCTTGAATCTGGTCATCTCCATGTGTGGTATACCAACGTTTCAGCCCCTTATACACTGATCTTGTAAAGCACTGTGGAATTTGTGGTGCTATATAAAGGATGATGGTAATAAATGTCAATTTGGAAACTTGACTGGCTGAATTCACTCTATATAAAAAAACATCTCGTCAGAGGTTATGATCAGTATCCATGTTCACTAGATATATCCAGTGGGAGATGGCTGGAGTGTAGGGATGTTTTCAATTGAGCGCATGAATATAAAGAAATCCAGTTGGTCTTCAAATAGATGTCACATTTACCACCATTTGACTTTTTCTTCCAGGGGTGTTGTAATTTTCCGCCCACCTCGCTTGACAAACAAGTTTGAAGATGCCACAGTTTCATTCCCCGCTCATGAGAAAATCACCAGCAATAAGATAAAGACTTTTATCCAGGAACACATGTAAGTAAACAGGGTTTGTGGTGTCCCCCCTCTCCTCCAGATAGTCACAGGGGCATTCAACAGTTTCCTCTCAGTGGGGGAAGCTGACTGTATCAACTGACAAGCACACTGCATCAATAGTTGTAGCAGATCTTGATTACTTTTGCATCTTTGGTGCTGGCTGACCAGTTAACATGAATTAACACTTTCCATGCGGCGGACGCGCTGAGTGCGTCCTGCCTCATGGCTACTTCACTGCGGAGTACGCGCTGAGCTCGTCCTCCCTTTGCAGCAGCGATCGGCCGGGATTCCGGATGATCGCGGCGCGCCCCCCCCCCCCCCCCCCCGTTGCAGGCTGTCATCCCATGTCAGCCCAGCCTCCGGGACCCCCGCGTGCGCGATGACGTCTATTTCAGGCACCCCCAACCATTGCAGGCAGGTCCTTCGGACCCCTCCCCATCTGTGCGGGCCATCGGCTAAAGACAGGTACTGTCTAGGGGGCTGGATCGCAATATGGTACTAACATGCACTGTATCGCTGTCCCCTCCCGGAGCTGGCCGACATCTTGGATGTCGGCCAAGCTTCCGGGATATCCCCCTAACTGGCATCATCGCGCATAGCGCGATGGTGCCAGTTTCACAATTAACCCCTTGCTGACACCTATGGTAATGTTTATCACTGGAACGCCAAGAGCGTGGCCTTTCCAATGTAAAGAAATAAAAATAATTAAATTTTTTTTTTTTTTTGTGCAGAATCATTGTTCACATTGTAATTGAAATGGGAACAATATTGCTGCACTAACGATTTTTTCTATGGGGGCGTTTGCTAAAAAAACACGTAATTTTCCCCAAAAGTAACGATTCCCAGTTTCTAATTTTTTAACAAGCGCAACCCATAGAAAATACAACCGCAAAGGCTCGCATGTTAAAATGTGGGGGAAAAAAAAAGGAAATGTTGTAAATTATTAAATTCAAATTTTATAGGTTTTTTTTTTTTTTTTTTTTTGTTAGAATCTACAGACAGGATATAACGTATACATATAATGATATATTATGAATCCTGCCAAGTCTCCCGGAAAGAATGATATATGTCTGGGTTGTATAATAAAATGTGACTTCAAATCGCATTTAAACATGATAAGCGAAACCGGTGAAAAGGCTCAGCAGCGAAAGGATTAATCTTGCATTCCAATCTCCTTTCAGTTTTGGCCTCTGCCCTCACATGACCGAAGACAACAGAGAACAGATCCAAGGCAAGGACCTGCTTGTAGCGTATTTCGATGTGGATTATGATAAGAATGCAAAGGGCTCAAACTACTGGAGAAACAGGTAAACACAATGCTGTGCTCTTGCCTACTTTTGGCCCGAACGCTAATATTAGCGATAACCTAAGTGCGTTAGCATTGGTGGCCCTAGCGCAGGCGCACCATATTACAATCTGAACATGTAAACTGTAATATCACGCTAAAACAGGAATGCTAAGGAAAAACCTGCAGGCACAGGTTTTTCTCCTTGGCGTCCCTGTTTTTAGTGTGATTTTTGTTACGGTGCTTTTTTTTTTTCTTTTTTTGGGTTTAAGTCCAGCTGTGTATGGCAGTTATCCATTCAGGGAGACTAAGGCAAGTTCTGAATTTACACGTTAATCATGAGGTGTATGTGGATTTTTAACTGGCCAGTCCTTAGTCTTTGAGGGGAAGAATCTTCTGACTTGAGTATCAAAAGAATATGCACTTCCTTTTTTTTTTTTTTTTTTTTCTTGTAGGGCTAGTGAAGGAGTTAATGTTTTGCATCCACGATTGAATGTCGCATCTTGTCAGTCTAGGGCTTAACCCAGTCTCTCTTTTTTTTTTTTTTGTTCCAGAGTCATGATGGTAGCTAAGAAGTTTGCAGATGCTGGTAAGACTACCTTGAATTATGCCGTTGCTGATCGTAAAACCTTTGGACATGAAGTATCAGAGTTGGGTCTGGATGCAAGCGCTGGGGATCTTCCTGTCGTTGGAATTAAAAATTCTAAAGGGGAGAAATTTGTTATGCAAGAAGAGTTTACGTAAGTTGTGCAGTTTAAATGAAGTCCCCATCCCCGAACACACCCTGAAAATTTAAACCTTTTGATGTGCTCTAAGGCTAGGGTCAGACGAGCGTGATTTCTACGGACTGTACGTCCGTGCGTACGGAAGACACAGTAGTGGCCAGACAGTCCGTTTTTTTTCACTGTCGTATATATTTTGACGGATGTAGGAGGGAAAATAAATTAAAAAGCAAAACCATTTTGTCCGTGAAAAATGCTGGACGTATAAATGCAGTCCATCTGACCACGTTCCATCACTCACACACAAAACTATGCGGACGCAGCGCACTTTGTGCGGCCATTCTAGGGGTTGTACGTTCTTGCCTGCCTTGCGGCCGTGGTGCGTCCGTAGTTCAGTGCGGACGTACTTTGTGTAACAGGCTCCAATGGACTTTCTTTCATGCTATCACAGACGTACTTTTAGGCGCAATCACGGACGTGAACACTACGCTCGTCTGACCCCAGCCTTAATGTTTAGTTTACTCATGAGTAGCCCAGATAACATCACGTGAAACTTACTAGTATGGAATGGTTTACTCACTATTTCTAATTTTTATAGCTCTGTGGTATTTGAGACTTTAACCTCCTTCAGAAATGGAGCTGTATGATCTTTTATGCAATGGATCACCTAGGGGTGAAAAGCTGGCCAAGTTGCAAAAATGGTCATTGCTGTAGCGGTGCAAAATGTTAGCTATTTTTGCCAGTGTTTGCAGCGTCATCAGTTTTTGCTGACTGCCACACTTGTGGCGGGAAGGTGAAGACCTTTTTGTATTCGTCCTAATTTCCCTCCTACACTTTCTAGACGTGATGGAAAGGCATTGGAGAGATTCCTTCAGGATTTCTTTGATGGTAAACTGAAGAGATATCTGAAATCTGAACCCATTCCTGAAAACAATGATGGTCCAGTCAAGGTAACACAGCAAATCCATTCCTGTATAATGTTACATGAAGAAAACCTACAGATCTAGTCACTAAAGGTGAAACTCAGAGAATTGGCATGGAAAAATCTAAGACCAAATAGCTGATTTGGAAAGTGAGATAAATGGGAGAATTTTTCTGCTTTGGCTATTTTGACCTAAAATTTTCACTTCTCCGGTCATTCTCCTGAGTTTCAACTTTTTCTGTAAAATGGAACAGGTAAATGTTTTTAAATTCCCATAGGTTGTGGTAGCTGAGAATTTTGATGAGCTTGTCAATGATGAAAGCAAAGATGTGCTGATCGAGTTCTATGCTCCATGGTGTGGACACTGCAAGAATCTGGAACCAAAGTACAAGGAGCTTGGCGAGAAGGTATGGGCTACTTTATGTGTTGTGTTGTGTCTGAACAAACTAAAATTCTAACATGATTAGCTAAATCTAAGCTAAACTAAAATGGCCATGAATCGGTGTTTCCCGAGCCTGTCCTCAGGACCTTCGAACTGGCCAGATTTCACAGATCACCTTGGGGAAATGCAGACTGAATCCTGTAATCACTGAGCAGCAAATTATATCCACAGTGCTGTGCTTCACATATCTGGAAAACCTGGCGTGTATTGGGCCCTGAGGTTGTGTGTCTCGGCAATAAATGCATTAAACATGCAAAATGTTTCGCCCTCAATTAATTGGGCTCTATAACTAAAATGTGGTTAGCTTCTTTATTTTATTAGTAAAAATAACTATCTCTGAAACAGCTTGCTGAAGATCCAAACATTGTCATTGCCAAGATGGATGCCACTGCCAATGATGTGCCATCCTCTTATGAAGTGAGGGGGTAAGTGTGCAATTATCTTATACCTACATGAAGGTTTATGCAACAAACCTCTGCTCTATGCACAAGCACTAAACCCAAAGCGGTTCTGGATGCAAGGCTGCTGGGAACTACTGCTTGACTCCTAGGCAATCTTATTGCCTAAAACATGCCATCGCATTTCAGTTGGTGCTCAAATGCACTCTTCTAACATCCCTACTGTATGATCTTGTAGAACATGTGTAATGCGCCAGATGTGAATATTTGTCCAATCTAACACTAAACCACATGCAGTTTGTAGCTGTGCTATCTGCTCACAGCAGCATCCATTCTTGCCTGGCATCAGGCTATGCTAAATTTTGACAATCACAGTAGCTGTTGGTGGTTTTATTTCTACAGGGTAACATCTGTCTCTCTCGTCCCCCATTGCTTCCCAATCTAGGTTCCCCACAATTTTCTTCTCACCGGCTGGAAGCAAGAGTGCACCCAAAAAATATGAGGTGAGTTGTGATCATACTGTATTTTCTAAAGAACTACAGTGCCCCCCCCCCCCATTTACAACCCAAGAGCTGATGTCGGACAGTGATCAACATTGCAAATGCATTGTCCAGATAATACTGGCACGGCTTTAAGCCAGTGTTTCTCAACTCTGGTTCTCAAGACCCACTTAGTATAATTGTCTTAAATGCAGATTGCATGCTGCAATCACTGAGCAGCAAATCACATGCGCTATACTTCACATATCTGGAAAACCTGACCTGTTGGGGTTTCTCCTTTACATTTGCATGTTCGGCTCCATCCACAAGAATCCTATTTTTTTTTTTTTCTCAAATGGCTTGTAACACCCTCATTAGAATCTTGCTAGATTTTCAGCTTTTTTTGTTTCCTTCTACCCAGATTGCCATATATTACATTTAACTAGAAAGTTCTGTCTAAAGGTCAGATTACTGGAATGTCCCTCAATTTCCAGTTCTCCATGGACCCTTCATATTTAAATGGATTAGTCACTCAGCTTTATGACTTTAATATACAGTGGCATCCTTAGTTTAAAGGATAAACAAGACCATACGGCGCATAAAACAGTGAGCAGTTGGTTAAATGAACAACTGGTTAATAGAAGTAAAATGTGAAAGGTGTCCTTTAAGGTATAAAAAGTGTCCTTTAAAATGCAAGAAATGTCCTTTAAAATACCAAACAGATGAGGTAAAAGAGTACAAAAAAATCTTAATTTTTTTTTTTTTTTTTTTTAAAAAAAATATAAGTCAATTTGTGCAAAAAAAGTGCAATGGTTTAATACTCAAAGAGTGTTGTTGATTGAAGCCAAGTGCGACAATCTTCTCTGGTGTAGATATCAAATCTTCTCTTTAAAGGTGTCCCTCAGAGAAAAATAAATAAAGGCAATAATAGTGCAGATGGTCATACTGGGATGAAGTAATTTAATAAAATGAATATATCACTCACATTTATTAGAGCCTAAGGGAAATCCAGGCTCAAGGAAAATAGCTTGCGGCCAAATATAGGGTGGCACGTCCCTCCTTTCATCTGTGGTGGTTACTAGATAAAGCAGAGAAGATCGGGAGACGGCACTCCCATAGCGTAACTCTGTGCAATACAAGTGGAGGATTAAATTACAATTAGTCACACTCACCAGTTATAGAGCCTCTCAATTCCAGGCTCAAGGAGTATCGCCTTGGGTCCTCTTAAGGTGGGAGCCCAAACCTCTTTGGTGTAGCAGCAGTTGATCCAGATGTCCAAAAAAAGTGGAGAGATAAGGAAAAGTGGCGAATGCAAAAATATAATAGGTAATGAATTTATTAGAATTAATAAAATCCTGGACAAATTGTACCGAGACGCGTTTCGGCTAAAAGCCTTCCTCAGTCGGTATATTTAGTGTCCATAAAGTGCAAACAAAAGTCATCCTTAGTTTGCCTGATAACTCTTCACAAGAAGCAGACCAAGTTGAACTGCTCATTCAACCGGCCGACTTGCTGGTATTTGAATATTCCTGAAAGGAGGCTGTCCTTTAATGTAAGCCCTCTGCTGTGAATGTTTTCCATGCGTGGTCAGATCTTCAGTGTTAAAGCTGTAATGCATCTCTTTTAAAGTGGGTAAAACATTCCCTTTGTATTGCCATATTTTCTTGGCTAGGATGGGTGTAATCACTTACACGCTAGTATGAAAATAAGGCAGGTTAATAACCAAATACTTTCAAAATGACTGACCAACCCCTGTTCACAAATTTTGAATCCTGTTTCTAGGGAGGCCGGGAGGTGAGCGACTTCCTAAGCTATCTAAAGAAAGAGGCAACAAACCCTCCTATTATCAAAGAAGATGAAAAACCCAAGAAGAAAAAGAAGCAAGAGTTGTAAAGTGAATTTTTTAAAAAGCCACATTTTTCTATCCGCCGTGCAGATCCAGCTGTGGGGTGGGATTGCCATCTTGACATTATTGGGATCCAAGGGGAAACATAATGGTGCAGTGGACATGATGTGCAGCAAAAATGTTTTCTTTTCAAGGGAAAACTGCAGTTGATTTAGCTCTTTCTTAGATGCACTGTTTGGAGACATCCAAGGACTACAAGTAAATTGTGGATTGTTCAGAGGGGGCACCACTTTTTCCATCAAGGTTGGGAGGGAAGGGGAGTTCTTGATTTTTCAATTGTTCCTTAATTTCTATTTTTTTGTACATTTTGGGAAGAAATAAACCACCCCCTGACCTTTAAAACCAAAGTGTAATCTCTTGAATCACTCTACAAATTATGTTCAAATGTCAGCCTTGTAACTTAAAACCAGTCTAAAATGTGTAATTCTCCACTTTTACTACTTGATTGATCCAGCGTGTGTGGTGTCCCCCCCCCCCCCCCTCAAATCGCCAGGGTTTTGGAGCTGGTACATATACTTGTTTCTTCAAAGTACACTCCTACAATACAATGAATAGGGCATGTAAGCATACAGTAGACTTCCATACAAGTTGGGCTATATTGTAAATTTCCTCTCCATTCTAGCTACTCAATCCTTTCTGATTTTTCATAGTTCCTTACTTTGCATAGGAGCTTTGGAGCCTTATTTTTTTTTAAACATCCATTTGTTGCTGGATTCCCTGCCGACCATAAGATGTGCTGGAGCATCCTAGGATACATAGTTTTTAAACTGCCAGCATGCAAAGGTTCAGTCACTGGGCTAAAGCTTGGATTCCCTCACATGGCTTAAGTCTAGGAGGCTATGAATCAAAGATGTCTCTGGGTAGAAAAATGTAGACCATGTTAAGATCTTTAAGTTATGAACGGGGGAAAATATGAAGTGTCCTACAAACAGCAATTTCGTTGTCTGCATTGGTCAGAAATGGCTAAACTAGAAGCAAGAGCTGCAAAGTGAATACCCCAGCTTTTACAACCGGTCAGGTACAACTCAAATGCAAACTTAACCAGCTGAAGTACGTACGGAGTGTGCTCATGTCTTAACCCCTTCACTGCTGAGCCATTTCACATTTTTTAAAACCCTTTTTCTTAATTTTTTTTTCCTTTTACTTTAAACATGGTCATGTTGGGTATAATTGGAAAGGCCATGCTCTGGCCTTTTCTAATGATACCAAACATGATCCTGCTAGCTGAAAACAGTCTATCGGTTCTAACAAACCCCTATCTTTCCTTAGTCAATAAGGACGTTCCTCAGCCGTGAAAGGGTTAACTTTGCTGTTGATCTGAGGCATCAACTACCATGGGCTGGCAGTCAGCCCTTGTGGGACTAACTGCACATGCATTGACAATGGAAGGGGGATACCAATGGAAGGTATGATACAGGGTCCTTTGGATCCCATCATCTATTAATCTGTGCAATGTAAGAGGTCTGTATGGCCTTTTCAATGATGCCAAACATAACCGTAGCATCTTAAACCCTTATTTTTACAGGTAATGTTTAATGGTTCTCCGTAATACACATTCACAAATAGAAGCAAAAACCTAGGAGTTGCCACTGAGTCACATGGGTATCGCTATAACCTGAGCCATTATGCTAGAATAAATCTAGGGCTGAAACTAATCAGATGTCCCTTTTAATTGCTTTGTGTACAGCAAACACTGTCTAGATTCAGACAGTTAAACATTAACCTCTTATTCTGCTTCGGAGCTGATAGATGTGCTGCCGCTTTGCTCGGTATTATTCAGTTCACACATAACCAGTTTTCATTTAGTTTACAATTCCAGAAGCGCTGTACCACAAACCCTGGGATACTGCCACTGGGTAGAGGCATTGTACCGCTGGCATTTTATCCTTACTTGAAGCTAGAGTCCTGTGTCCCCCACCTCAACCTGCCTGCCATCCCCTCTTTGTCTGGAGTTGCCATTCTCTCCCGTTGGTCCGGTCCCTTCCCACAAACTCCCTCCCACACTCGGGTCCAGTCTTTTGCCCAAACCTGCTCCCTCTCAAACTCCAGTCATGTCCCTCAAACTCTCACCCTTCCACCTCAGGACCCTCCTCACGCTCTGTTCATGAAATTATTGCAAAGGGACTCTTTAATAAGCCAAAGTGGTCAGACTGTGTTGCGTGCCCACCTTCTCGCCCTGCTTTTGCATTGTCTGAGCACTTGTAGCGGATTTTGTTGGTGGTGAAAGGAAGCTGTGGGCTTAAACTGTGCAGCATCAATCCATCACTGACCAGGTGCTTGCGTTCATTGTGTGCAAAATATGCAATTTGCATATGTACATTATACACTACGCAAATTGTTTACAATAAAGGAGGCAGGGTTTTTTTTCCTCATCCTTTTAAGGAAACGAGCATTGTATTATCGGATGAATCGCTTCCCCCCCCCCCCGAGACTTTTCCCAAGTGTCTCGGTTAAATTTCACTGCTGAAAGCCGTAACCTCGGGCTGTATACATCACCGCTCCCTTGCTGATCCCCTGCAGTCTCCTCTGGCAATTGCGACCTCATTCTTCCTGAAGTGGGAGGGTCGCAATCACCGGAGGAGACTGTGGGGACATCAAGGGAGAGGTGATGTATCCAGCGGTATCCCGAGTGTTGCTTAGTTACCGCTTCCAGCATAGGGATTTAACCCTGCAATACCGCTGGGGGGGGGGGGTAATGGAACACTTTTTGACGAGCATTTGAGAAAAGACCACCAGGGAGGTTAATCGATTTGTGAAAATAATTAACTGCAGCCCTAGCTAAGTTGGTTGTAAAATATATTGAACCTCCATAAGAAACCAGTCAGGCTTTAGTGTTGCCACTAAATGATAAATGCCATACAACTCAAAAGCACAAAACCTAAAGCAGAATTTGATCTGGAATTTTGTGCATTATTCCATTTGCAAAACAACATAGGGAGCAAAGTAGTGATCTTAAAGCATGAAGAACATAAATTAATACCTAACAAATTGGTCCGCTAGCTTGCATTACATTTTCCTGTACTGTCAAGGTGCACTTCTGAGGACTCCTCCTTAGGAAATAGAGATCATTATATATAATGTGCAATATGCCACCCATTGATAAGTAAGACCTTGTAATTTGTACTCGACCTGAGCCAGGAAATTACATGTAATTTGGTAAAATGAAGGGGGAGGGAAAGGGTACATGTTCTAGTAGGTCTATATATTGCAGGACGCATATGCAGAGATCATGTCCAATGTGATGACATTCTATAGGTTACTTGGAGTGTGGTAAATGTGAAGGGATTTCATATTGGAGTATGCACAGTGCAGGACTTACTGTGAGGGTAAAGTATACAGTGCACAACATTGCAGAATGAAACCATTAGGAAGGACCTCCATTGAGAAACAGGGTTATGTCTAACATACATTGGCACTTTTTGTCAAGGTTGACTGGTGTGGGATTAGGTATAATTTAAATGACACTTAGTGTCCCTTTAACAAAAAATCACCCCCGTTTTTTAATCCTAACCTATCCCTATTCCCTTAATACAAACAAAAAATAATTTAACTGTAATACTTACCCTAAAATCCTCTTGTTTCCAGCGCTTTTTTTTTTTTTTTTTAATACTCTCCTCCCTCTTCTGCTCCCGTCCTTGTTTCTTCTTCTTGCCTTCTGGTTTACGTGAGAAGTGCGCATGCGCGCCTCTCACGTAAGCCAGCCAATCGGCAGGCTTCCTCCCGGCTCCCTCCTGAGCGCAACACTAACCCTCAGAGGGAGCCGCCAGCTTCTGCGGTGAGTTGGAGATGTCGTCATGCTGAAAGCGCGATGATGTCTCCTACTCTGCAAAAGTCGGCAGAAGCGGGAAATATGATTCCTGCTCTGCTGACAGCTGGGAGGGCGGAGTAAAGTTCTCCGTCTCTCTCAGCTGTTTTCAGCATTTACAGCTGAGCGGAGGGAGGGGAGACAGAGGGCAGGATACTCCGGGCATCATGACCACCTAAAATAGCTTAGGAGAACCTGCGGAGAACTTTGGACCCCTGCGTCACTAATCTTAACAACTCGCAAGGTCATATGAGGTGTCATTGGACAGGGCAGAGTCTGGCGTTTGCATCAATACCAAACCTGACCATGTAAAAATCTAAAAGAAAAGGAATGATTTATTTTTAGTTCCAAAGCGATGGCATTGTCCATTTGTCACGTATAAGGCTGGGGTCAGACGAGCGTAGTGTTCACGTCCGTGATTGCGCCTAAAAGTACGTCCGTGATAGCATGAAAGTAAGTCCATTGGAGCCTGACACATGAAGTACGTCCGCACTGAACTGCGGACGCACAACGGCCGCGGCAAACGGACGCAGGTTAGGCAAGAACGTAATACTGCTAGAACGGACGTGCGGACTGCGCCACGTCCACAACGTCTGCATAGCTTTGTGTGTGAGTGATGGAGCGAGGTCAGACGGACTGCATTTATACGTCCAGCATTTTTGACGGACAGAATGTTTTTTCATTGTAATTTATTTTTCCCTCCTACATCCGTCAAAAAATAACTTCAGTGAAAAAACGGACTGTGTGACCACTACTGCGTCATCCGTACTGACGATGTCCGTACTGCACGGACGTACAGTCCGTAGAAATCACGCTCGTCTGACCCCAGCCTAAAATGAGCAATATCACTGCCATTACTCACCTCATTTCCCACGCTGGGAGCAAGGTCAGTGTTTTATATGTAGTCATATTATTCGTAAAAAAACATGTTCCAAAACACAAGGGAAATATTTAATTTAGTTAATTTTTTTGCTTAAAATTGTATATTTTCTCAGAAAAATGCAGTAAGAGGTTCCCATTTTACATTTTTTTTTTAACAATTCCCTATAGAATATATAACCAAAAAGGTTTGGATGATAAAATGGGGAAACATTTTTTTACACCCTTGAATGAAAAATTAATCAGTGTCTGCCTGGTTAGATATACCTGTATCTGACTGGCTATATATACCCGTACCTGCACTATTAATGCCGCGGGATGTACAGTTACGTCCTGCATTAGGCGGGCTTTAACGCCGCAGGACGTAACTGTACGTCCCTGGCGTCTGCAGCCCCCCGGCGGCAGATAGAGCAGCGCGGGAGCCGTCGGAGCAGGTGAGTATCTGCCGCCGGGGGGCTGCAGACGCCAGGGACGTACAGTTACGTCCTGCATTAGGCGGGCTTTAACGCCGCAGGACGTAACTGTACGTCCCTGGCGTCTGCAGCCCCCCGGCGGCAGATACTCACCTGCTCCGACGGCTCCCGCGCTGCTCTGACTCCCACGGAGTCAGACCGGCACTTTTGGTGCCTCCCGGCGCACTGATGTCATCGCGCCGGACGCGATGACGTCAGTTTCAGGCGTCCCCTCCCAGCCGGAGCAGGGGAAGCGCCTGGAGGGGAGGGGGGGGGATCCTTTGGATCCCTCTAATGCCAGGCATCCCTAGAAAGGGCACAGCCTGGCCTTTCCAGGGATGTATGGCATTAACCCCTTGATGGCAAGGCTGTGACCCAGCACCAATCGGTGCCAGGTCACAGCCTTTTTCCGGTGGGGCCGCCATCTTGGATGGCAGCCCCACCTCCGGGACTCCCCACGTCCACTGACGTCATCGGGCGTGGCCCGATGAGGTCAGTTAACCAGGGAACCCCTAGCTGCCAAGGGATTTCCTAAGGAAATCATGTGATTTATTGACTTTGCTGAGAGGCGATTGACTGATTTCCTCAGCCCTTTGGGGCAAATTGACGAATCTTTTGCCCTTTGGGCTATGTGGTGCACCTGGCGTTTTTACGTCTGCAGATGGTCAGCATTTTTCTAAAACATTGTGGTGTTTGCCATTCATTGGCATTGCGGTACCATTATATATCCGCCTGTTTATTATAATACAGGGTAGCCAAGCTAAATGAACGTTGTATATTACAGTTCCTAATTTTGGCATTTATCGTTCCCTGTTCATCTCAATTTGCAGGTTCCAATAATCCAATATATAGTTGGCAATTTACACCTCGTGCATCTTATAATTTTGATGACCCAATTTATATGGATTTGTATCCTTCTGGCAGTGTTCGTTTGGCTTTACAATTTTGAAGCCGTTTTTTTCTGCCTTTTTTCTCTGCCAATCCACATTCCTGGGCTGCCAACTGGCTATACAATAATTTTATGTCATTCCTCTCAGCTCTCAATCACGTCTGTGTATATGTTTTTTAATTCATTGTTGGGCTATTAGTGTAATTTACTCTTATAATTATTAAAAGTTATGTTTTATTAGCACTCCTATCTGCTTTTGAGAGTTTTTTTCTCTCAATTTTTGTGTTTTTTCAAAAAGACAGATAAGTGAAAATTATTACAGAATGAGTATTTTTAAAGATTTTTTTTTGCCTCATTTAATACACCTCTATATGGGCACCATTAGTTGCACGAAGCACATCAAGACGGTACTCGATTTCTTGCCATGTTGGCTGTAGCATACCCTCATCAATGGTGGCAAATTTGGCATCCGTGATCCTCTGCTTTAGATTAGTGATGTCCCGTACCTTTGTTCGATACACGATATCCAGGGTCTGGACAGTATGTTATTCCTGTATCTTGTTCCCAAAATAAGATGCCCCACTACAGGTTATCACTAAATACTCCCAAATGATACCTCAAACCCAAAAACCTCTTTTGAACGATCTGGTTCGTCCGCTGGAAGTGAATATAGATGACCCAGATCAACTGACGGGAAGACGGTCCCAAACTGAAAAAAGAACAACACAAACTGCAGCCGAACACTGCTGTACAAGGAGCTGAGCCCAATATGTGGTGAAACCAATTAAATAAAATACAGGGATATGGTATAAGGGGTTTATTAAATGGAGATAATATAATAATAGGACAAGGGGATAAACATAAGAGGGTATGGAAAACAAAAATAAGGGCAGAATACTTGAAAGGAGAACAGAAAATGGGAGACAGATGGCCAAGACACAAAAAGAGTTTACCAAAGATACAAAGGGCAAACTTGGACACAGTATTAGTGTACTGTAAGGAATGGAAGGAGACCGGTATAAAGGGAATTCAGGAGGGGTACAGATGGCTGAAAACAGAGGAACACTGGAGGCTATGGGTAAAAGGGGATAGAAGCTGGAGCGGGGCTAGGCTGAATATAAAGGGGACTACAGGTGAGGGACTTGGGAGTAGGAGATGTATAAGTCCTTGGGGCAGAAGCTGTAGATATATGTCCGTGGAGTAGGAGCTGTAGGTATGAGCAAGGCATGGATTGAGGGTAAAAGAAAGCAGCGGAGTCCAGGTAACCAATTGTGGGGTCGAGGGATCTAGAAAATAGTGTTTCCCAAACCTGTCCTCAGGACACTCAACCAGGTCAGATTTTGCAGATCACCTTGGGGAAATGCAGACTGAATCCTGCAATCACTAAGCAGCAAATCATTTCACCTGTGCTGTGCTTCACATATCTGGAAAACCTGGCGAGGCGGAGGGTCCTGAGGACAGGTTTGGAAAACACTGAGGTAGAACAATGCAGAAGAATTGAGGCTTAGGTGTGGCTTCCTTTTGTGGATAACACATTAGGTGTGTAAACCAACACCTGTGGACTGATTGCTGGGACGGCTATTACCAGTCTCATTTCTATGAGGCAGCATTGGTTTTAGGCTGGGGTCAGACGAGCGTGATTTCTACGGACTGTACGTCCGTGCAGTACGGACATCGTCAGTACGGAAGACGCAGTAGTGGCCACACAGTCCGTTTTTTTCACTGAAGTTATTTTTGACGGATGTAGGAGGGAAAAATAAATTACAATGAAAAAACATTCTGTCCGTCAAAAATGCTGGACGTATAAATGCAGTCCGTCTGACCATGCTCCATCACTCACACACAAAGCTATGCAGACGTTGTGGACGTGGCGCACTCCGCACGTCCGTTCTAGCAGTATTACGTTCTTGCCTAACCTGCGTCCGTTTGCAGCGTCCGTCATGCGTCCGCAGTTCAGTGCGGACGTACTTCATGTGTCAGGCTCCAATGGACTTTCTTTCATGCTATCACGGACGTGAAGACTACGCTCGTCTGACCCCAGCCTTAGTCTTCTTACGGTGCCGGCGGCTAGGAACGTGATAACTCCAGTGCTGTCCCTGATGCTGAAAGGGCTTATTAAAGTCCTTTCAGCACCAGGGACAGCACCGGAGTTCCCTTCGTGTCTTCAGAAGCATTCTGAGGGTTTTTTTCCCCCCAGTTTGACAGCGTAGGAAAAAACTTTTTAAAGAATAAAAATTGGGAATCAAAAAATTGGGCAAAAAAATCCTATAAATAAGTATTTTTGCTGCAAATAAAAAGAATAAAACGAATAAAAAAACAAATGAAATAGAAAATATTATTTTCCATTGAATCCTATGGGATTCGCCTGTCAAATTGAATTACTTCTCTTTGGGACAATCCCCATGTCGCCGCACGGCGGTTTAACTGTACAATTCATCTTTTTTTCATGTAAATTGTATCAGATTGTCTGATTTCGTCAAACAAATCCCATTCAAATGAGAAAGATCGCTAGTCTGTTGTAGTCAGTCGTCTGGAGTCGTCCAATAGAAGTCGGAGGCAGTGGACGAGGGCTGAATCTCCTCCATGTTGTGGGATTGGTCATATGATGACAGACAATCACATGATGGTACAAATAGAGACCCAGTGAAGGGCCAGTCTTATATGCCCTGGAGACGTAGCCCCATGCTTTCCCCAATCATTTTGGTGGTATCTCATCAGTCTCATCTCACAGTTGAACCATCTTACCCACAGAGCCCAAAGTTAGACAATTGCTATTTACAGGAAAGGGGTAAACCCGAAGCCTTCATTAAGACTAGGTGGATGTAATGTTTGTAGCCTATATATCCAAAACAAAGTGTATGGTGTTAAACACTTGTCAAGGTCACCTTCTCCATCACCCAATGTTACTGTCACGGAGCTGGTTCCGGGGTGGCAGGTTTGAACCCAATGTGCAATGATTTATACAGAGAAGGAGATATATATATATATATATATATATATAAACAAAAGGATTTATTAAGAGTAAGGTATAACGGAAATAAAACAAATATGATGTAGCTGGGTAATACTGACAGAATTGGAAGACACAGTATAAATAATAACCAGCAATAAGATTAACTAAAAGGCAAGCTGAGAGAAAAGGGTAGAGAAAAAGAATAATACTAAACTATACTGAACTATACTAAATACATAAGAAAAGGAGAGTAGATAGAAATAGGAAGTAGAGCAGGGTTAGGCCAGGTATGGAGAGAGATATAGTAAGGAGAATGGAGACTGAAGGAAGGTCTTTAGGGAAATAGAAAACAAAAGAAGAGAGTTATTTGCAGGCAGAGAGTCCTGGGAATGCAGAGGATCCTGGGAGTGCAGAGGGTCAGGGGCGTCGCTGCGGGGGGTGCGGTCCGCACCAGGTGACACCCGCCTTTAGGATGACACCGTCACCCTAAGGGCAGGTGTCTCACCCTCCGCCGCGTGTTCACTCCCTGTGAGCGTCCGAAGCTGTGCAGCTTCGGCGCTCGCCTGGGGGAAAAACATCACCAGCCTATCGCGGCTGGTCACGTGGCTCCCCCAGGCGAGCGCCCAAGCTGCACGCCGCCGGACGCTCAGAGGGAGCGAACACGCGGCGGAGGTGAGCTGGGGCATATCCATGAGCTGCTGGGGCATATCCATGAGCTGCTGGGACATATCCATCTGCTGGGGCATATATCCATGAACTGGGGCAAATCCATGAGCTGGGGCATATCCCATGAGCTGGGGGGAGTATCCATGAGCTGGGGGCAGTATCCATGAGCTGGGGCAATATCCATGTGCTGGGGCAGTATCCATGAGCTGGGGCAATATCCATGAGCTGGGGCAATATCCATGAGCTGCTGGGGCAGTATATCCATGAGCTGGGGCAGTATATCCATGAGCTGGGGGCATATCCATGAGCTGGGGCAGTATATCCATGAGCTGCTGGGGCAGTATATCCATGAGCTGGGGCAGTATATCCATGAGCTGGGGCAGCATCCATGTGCTGGGGCATATCCATGAGCTGGGGGCATTATCCATGAGCTGGGGGCATTATCCATGTGCTGGGGCATATCCATGAGCTGGGGCAGTATCCATGAGCTGGGGCAGTATCCATGAGCAGGGGCAATATCCATGCGCTGCTGGGGCAGTATATCCATGAGCTGGGGCATTATCCATGAGCTGGGGCAATATCCATGAGCTGCTGGGGCAGTATATTCATGTGCTGGGGCAGTATATTCATGTGCTGGGGCAGTATATCCATGAGCTGGGGCAAATCCATGAACTGGGGCAGTATCTATGAGCTGGGGCAGTATCCATGAGCTGGGGCATATCAATGAGCTGGGGCATTATCCATGAGCTGGGGCATATCCATGAGCTGGGGCATATCCATGAGCTGGGGCAATATCAATGAGAGGAGCTGGGGCAAAATCCATGAGAGGAGCTGGGGCATTATCCATGAGAGCAGCTGGGGCAGTATATCCATGAGAGGAGCTGGGGCAGTATATCCATGAGAGGAGCTGGGGCAATATCCATGAGAGGAGCTGAGGCAATATCCATGAGAGGAGCTGGGGCAATATCCATGAGAGCTGCTGGGGCATATCGATGAGAGCTGGGGCAATATCCATGTGTGAGCTGGTCTGGGGCAATATAACCATGTGTGAGCTGGTCTGGGGCAATATATCCATGTGTGAGCTGAGGCGCAATATATCCATGTGTGAGCTGAGGCGCAATATATCCATATGTGAGCTGGGGCAATATATATCCATGGATGAGCTGCTGGGGGCAATATATAACTGTGAACTGGGACAATATATATCCATGGGTGAGCTGCTGGGGGTAATATATCCAGAGCTGCTGGGGGCAATATATATCCATGTGTGCTTTCACTGTCTTCGAACAGGCACCGTACTTGCTGGCAGTTGGCAAAAATTTGTGTGAGCATATGAGAGAGCTCCACAGCAATAAACCTCACAGTAATGTGCGCTGTGTGTATGAGCATTCAGTGTTATATGGGAGTACTGATTTAGGAGTAAGAGTAGTTAAAAAAAATCCGTAAAACTCGGGGGGGGTGAAACCATAAGTTACCGCACCGGGTGACACCAACCCTAGTGACGCCACTGCAGAGGGTCTTTAGAACAGGAACTGTAGCAGAGGATCTTTAAACAGGATCTGTAGCAGGGGATCTTTAAACAGGATCTGTAGCAGAGAATCTTCGAGGCAGGAAACTGTAGAGGGGTTATCTGCAGATAATAACGTGGAGAAGACAGGATACAACGGGTCTAAGCAGGTATCAGGAACTGGAGGTAGCTTCTTGCTAGTGAGGAGAACATTAGGTTAATGCAGAAGCATTTTGGGATAGGTGTGGTCCTCTTTTGTAGGGATGAGCTGTTCGGTTCGATCAGTTTGGACTTCGATTCGAACATCGTCAGTTCGAAAGTTCGCGAACTGCAAACTTTTTGGCATGTTCGGTTCGAGTTCTAAATTTTTTTTTAAAAAAAAGTATAAAAAATGCTTAAAAAATACAAAAAAATCTAGAAATAAAGAGACTATTTACTGCAGAATATTATAAGCAACGGTTTATTAGATATTGAATTAAAAACTAATGTCTAGGTGCAAAGATTCTCACCTCTAAATGACCTGTGCTCTCAAACGGCGTAAACAACAGGTGTTTAATTAGTGTTTGGAAATAACAAGTGCTTCTAATTAGTCCGGTCTCATGAATTTAATACATTGTATGCAGACTGGGAGTGCTAGGTGTCGTGTGTGGGTCTGTCATGGCGATGTTTCCATACATCCTACAAATGCGCCACTTCACGGGCAGGTTATGGGGACCTCCTAGGCACGATATTTGAAGGAATTTTTCGTTTTTATTTTTAACCCTTATTTCATGGAAAACTCACTGTCCCTTTAACCACTTCGATGCTGAGGACGCGCTCAGCGCGTCCTCAGCATTCCCGCTGGTATGCGGAGGACGCGCTGAGCGCGTCCTCCCATTGGGGTCAGCGTTCGGCCGGGTTCCGGCCGATCGCTGGCCCCCCCGGTGCGGGCTGACATCCTCGATGTCAGCCGCGCATCCGGGACCGCAGCCGCCGAATTAGGTGTCATCGCGGCAGCGCGATGACACCTAATTCAGGCGCCCCCCCCGCATGTGCGGAGGAGGCGCCTGAAAGGGAGGGGGGAGGTCCTTCGGACCTCTCTCCCTCCCGATCGGCGGCTCTGCGGGGGTTAACCCAGGCATCATTTGGAAGGGCACAGCCTGCCCTTCCAAATGGTGCCTGGCATTAACCCCTGGGGAGCTGGATCGCGAATCGGCGCTGAAAAGCGCCGGTTCGCGATCCTTTCCCGGAGCTGGCCGACATCTTGGATGTCGGCCAAGCCTCCGGGAACTCCCCCTGAGGACTGGCGTCATCGTGCGTAGCACGATGACGCCAGTCCTGGACTTAACCCCTAACTGCCACCAACTGTGGAGATAGGGAGTTCCAATGAACTCCCTATCTCCCGATCCGTGGCAGTTAGGGGTTAATGTTTGGTATGGTTGGATCGGCCAGAGCATGGCCGTTCCAAGGATACCAAACACTACTGTGAAAAATGTTGTAAAAAAAAATAAAAATGAAAAATAAAAATAAAAACAAATTTTAAAAAAAAATTATAAAAAAAAAATAAACACTTTTTTTTTCTTTTTTTTCTTTTGTTAATGCAGCAATATTGTTCCCATTTCAATTATAATGTGAACAATGATGCTGCACTAACGATTTTTGTATGCGGTGCGTTTGTTAAAAATAGTGTAATTTTCCCCAAAAAAAAATGTAACGAGACCCCATCTCTAATTTTTTTAACAAGCGCACCCCATACAAAATATAACCGCAATTGCTCGCATGTTAAAATGTGAAAAAAAACACTTTACACATTGTAAATTATTGAAAATACATATTTTATTGCATTTTTTGTTATAATATACAGACATGACATAACGTATACATATAATAATGACATATTATGAATCTACCGAGTCTGACGGAAAGAACGATATATAATATGTCTGGGTCATATACTAAAATAAGCCTTCAAAACACGTTTAAACATGATGAGCAAAACCGGTAAAAATGACCTCAGCACAGGGGCGGGAAAAGCCTCAGCAGCGAAAGGGTTAAAAATGATTTTTTTTTTACTTTTTGTCCTTGTTTCCTGTCCCCCAGGGCATTACCCGGACCCCCATACACCTTTTATGGCAAATATCTAGCATATATGCCCTCTTGGAGGGCACTCTAAAAATCAAACTTTGAGTCCCATTGACTTGTATTGAGTTCATGTTCGAATTCGAACTTTTGAAAAGTTTGAGTTCGAATGCGAACCGAACTCAGGGGTGTTCGGCTCATCCCTACTCTTTTGTAGAGGAAAATTTGGAAGGCATTAGCTAGCACCTGGTTAGCTCAGCAAGGCTTTTCAGGAGGGCCTCTGCTAATCTTACCACTATCAGGCAACTTGTTCTTAATTCTCTTGCGGCGCCGGCAGCAAGGGACATGACAGTTACCCTCCCAAAGCCCATAAAACGCAACGTTTCAGTATTATGTTGTAGTTTCAAGTGGCATGATACAGGCGTATCCTTCAGATATTTAATGGATCTGATATGTTCCATAATACGTATTGTGAACTGGCATATTGTTTTGCCTACATAAAGTACACCACAGGAACACATCAGAAGGTATACCAGCCCACTTGTGTTAAAGTGGTCACACACAATGAATTGTGCTTAATTTTGCAGTAGGTTGGTTAAACCTTATAATTTTTTTTTCTGCTGGATCCGATTGAATCCTGGTACTTTTTCAGTATCGCTTGTTTTTAAACATAAATAGAAGTTTGTGTAAAATCTGGTCTGATTTTAGATCAAGGTTCAGCCTACATGCTCCTCGTGGAGTTTTCAGATTATATTGAATAAAGGTTAAGTTTTAAATTTATACATTGTAGGTCATCATTTATCAACCACATCATCTAGCATTAAGATCTCCATTTTTTCTTTTTGCATTATACAGACCTAATCAGGTCAGATTTACTGTGGTGATAAAGTCTCTGTTTACCATAATAGCAAGACTTCAACTGAGTAGATGTAATTCATAATCAGTTTTAAAGGGACAAAGCATTTCACCTACACATGACATAACATGTCAGAAAGTCCAGTAATTTTGCAGTTCAAAAAGGATTTCATAGGAAATGTTTCTTTAGGCTGAGCGTCCACTGGCACCGTAGTCGGACGACCGATGCGTTCATCCGACTATGTGCGACGTCGTACGTCCGACGTCATGCGACGAGGGTCGTCCACTGGAAGCGATCCGTCGGGCGATGGGATAGATCAGATTTCTGAAGAGGTGGAGTGCAGAGGCTGCCAAAACCAGGATGAACTGGTTTTACATATAAAACACAGTTCATTCTGCTTCTTTAAACACTGCAGTCCTTTGTGGGACAATGGGTGAGACAGAATACAAATATACATACAAGTACACACAGAACAGTAGCAGCGAGGACCCAAGAGCTTACAATCAACCAAGAAGCCTTCCCTGCCCTACCCCTCACCCCTACACAAACAGGGCTAGTCCCACACATCTCACATACATATAAATCAGGGATCTCAAACTCTCGCCCCAAAGATGTATATTGCCTACAAATCCCAGAATTCTTTGAATGCAATAAATGGCCAGAGATTAATGGGAGGTGTAGTTCAGAAACATCTGGGGGGCGAGAGTTTGAGATCCCGGATAGAAATAGTTTATTTTAAATGCTTTTATAAAACTTCCCTGATCAGTTTCTCCACATCCATCTTCTCTGATCTGCTGAAATCAGTGGCGGAAGTACCAGGGTCGCAGCGGTCGCAGTTGCGACTGGGCCCTGGCATTCCGCCACTGGAGGGGGGCCCAGCGCCGCCGCCAGATTCCGGCAATCAGCGCCGGAATCTGGGAGCCGCACGCTGGCTGTCCCTCTCCCTACGCGAGCAGCCGCTGACATGCAGCTTGGCCGCTCACGTGGGAGAGAAACCACCTGACCAGCGCACGAGACCTCGCGCTGATCAGGTGGTTTCCGGCGAGCGGCCAAGCTGCATGTTTCCAGCGGCCGCTCGCCAAGGAGGAGAAGACGCCGGCGGAGCCTGCCCTGGGCCTGGGGCCAGCAGAGCAGGTAAGAGCTGGGCTGGGGGCAGTATATCCATGAACTGGGGGGCAGAGCTGGGGCAGTATATCCATGAGCTGGGGGGCAGAGCTGGGGCAGTATATCCATGATGAGGAGCTGGGGGGGCAGAGCTGGGGCAGTATATCCATGATGAGGAGCTGGGGGGGCAGAGCTGGGGCAGTATATCCATGAGCTGGGGGGCAGAGCTGGGGCAGTATATCCATGAGCTGGGGGGCAGAGCTGGGGCAGTATATCCATGATGAGGAGCTGGGGGCAGAGCTGGGGCAGTATATCCATGAGCTGGGGGGGCAGAGCTGGGGCAGTATATCCATGATGAGGAGCTGGGGGGCAGAGCTGGGGCAGTATATCCATGAGCTGGGGGGCAGAGCTGGGGCAGTTTATCCATGAGCTGGGGGGCAGAGCTGGGGCAGTATATCCATGAACTGGGGGGCAGAGCTGGGGCAGTATATCCATGAAGAGGAGCTGGGGGGCAGAGCTGGGGCAGTATATCCATGAGCTGGGGCAGTATATCCATGAGGAGCTGGGGGGGGGCAGAGCTGGGGCAGTATATCCATGAGCTGGGGGCAGAGCTGGGGCAGTATATCCATGAGGAGCTGGGGGGGGCAGAGCTGGGGCAGTATATCCATGATGAGGAGCTGGGGGGCAGTGCTGGGGCAGTATATCCATGAGCTGGGGGGCAGAGCTGGGGCAGTATATCCATGATGAGGAGCTGGGGGGGCAGAGCTGGGGCAGTATATCCATGAGCTGGGGGGCAGAGCTGGGGCAGTATATCCATGATGAGGAGCTGGGGGCAGAGCTGGGGCAGTATATCCATGAGCTGGGGGGCAGAGCTGGGGCAGTATATCCATGAGCTGGGGCAGAGCTGGGGCAGTATATCCATGAGCTGGGCGGCAGAGCTGGGGCAGTATATCCATGTGCTGGGGCAGTATCCATGTGTTGGGGCAGTATTTCCATGAGCTGGGGGCAAAAATATCCATGTGTGAGCTGGGGAAATACAGTTGTGTTCAAAATTATTCAACCCCCAATGCTGTAAAGGATTTTAGGGAATTTAGTGTACATTTGTAATTGTATTCAGAATGAAATCCTACAAGGACTTTTTAAAGAACCATATGCAACTAAAATGACATCAATTGGTTTTGTAATACAGTAGTAAATGTTTCTTTTGTGAATTCTTCATTGACACAATTATTCAACCCCTTAAAGACTACCACTCTGAAGAACAGAGGTTCATTCAAGTGTTTTCAATCAGGTATTGAAAACACCTGTGGATGTCCCAGAGCAGCAATAAAGCATAATAAGCACCAATTAGGCAGCTTTAAAATGACTGTGATACTCAGCTCCTTCTAGACATTTACTGGTGTGGTTACAAACATGGTGAAGTCAAGAGAATGGTCCAGGAAGACAAGAGAAGAGGTGATTACTCTTCACAGGAAGGGCAATGGCTATAAGAAGATTGCAAAGATGTTAAACATACCAAGAGAGACCATAGGAAGCATCATTCGCAAATTCAAGGCAAAGGGCACTGTTGAAACGCTACCTGGTCGTGGCAGAAAGAAGATGCTGACTCCGACTGCTGTGCGCTACCTGAAGCGTAGAGTGGAGAAAAGTCCCCGTGTGACTGCTGAGGAACTGAGAAAAGATTTGTCAGATGTGGGTACTGAAGTTTCAGCTCAGACAATATGGCGCACACTGCGTAATGAAGGCCTCCATGCCAGAACTCCCAGGCGCACCCCCTTGCTGTCTCCAAAGAATAAGAAGAGTCGACTGCAGTATGCCAAAAGTCATGTGGACAAACCACAGAAGTGTTCTGTGGACTGATGAAACAAAATTAGAACTGTTTGGGCCCATGGATCAACCCTATGTTTGGAGGAGGAAGAACAAGGCCTATGAAGAAAAGAACACCTTGCCTACTGTGAAGCATGGCGGGGGGTCAATCATGCTTTGGGGCTGTTTTGCTTCTGCAGGTACAGGGAAGCTTCAGCGTGTGCAAGGTACCATGAATTCTCTTCAGTACCAGGAGATATTGGATGACAATGTGATGCAGTCCGTCACAAACCTGAGGCTTGGGAGACGTTGGACCTTTCAACAGGACAATGATCCCAAGCATACCTCCAAGTCCACTAGAGCATGGTTGCAGATTAAAGGCTGGAACATTATGGAGTGGCCATCGCAGTCACCTGACTTAAATCCGATTGAGAACCTCTGGTGGGACTTAAAGAAAGCAGTTGCAGTGCGCAAGCCTAAGAATGTGACTGAACTGGAGGCTTTTGCCCATGACGAATGGGCGAAGATACCCATAGATCGCTGCAAGACACTTGTGTCAAGCTATGCTTCACGTTTAAAAGCTGTTAGAACTGTAAAAGGATGTTGTACGAAGTACTAAGATTGAATGTCACTTGGGGGTTGAATAAAACTGATAATGATGTGAGCACAGAAAAGACATTTGTGGTTATTTCATTAAAAATGTTATGTTATATTTGTCTGACCTACACGTGCCTCTTTGATTTAATTGTAAGCAAGATGACTGAATGATCAAAATCAATGTCAAACTGGCAAAAACACTCAATTTCAGTGGGGGTTGAATAATTTTGAACACAACTGTATGTACAGTTGAGGCTTTGCAGACGTTGGGCAGATCATTTATGAATATTGTGAATAGCAGGGGGCCTAGTATTGAGCCTTTGGGTACACCGCAAGTGACTGGGAGCGGGAGGGAGGAGCTGCCAGAAATTGACACATATTGTGATCGGTCGGATACATATGATTGAAACCAGGTTAGCGTGCGATCACCAATGCCAGAGTTTTTAAGTTTTTCTAACGATGCCATGGTCTACCGTGTCAAAGGCCTTGGGAAAATCAAGGAAGATGGCTCCAGTTAGGTTTCCTTGTTCCATCCCAGCTTGGATATCATTACAGACTTTTAAAAGGGCGGCTGTAGTTGAGTGATTTGGACGAAAGCCTGATTGATCCGGGGTTAAGTAGTTCCAATATTGATAATAATCATCTGGTTAAGGCGTCAGTGCACCCAGATATTCTGCCTTTGGTGCATGACTGCCAGGCCAGCAAGTATCATCATACAGTAAGGCTGGGGTCAGACGAACGCAGTGTTAACGTCCGTGTTGCCCGCACATAAGTACGTCCGTCATAGCATACAATTGTGTTAAATGGAGCCGCACACACGAAGTACGTCCGCACAGAAGTGCGGGGGCTGGCGGGGGCTGACGGACGCTGCAAACGGACGCAGGTTAGGCAAGAACGTAATACTGCTAGAACGGACGTGCAGAGTGCGCCACGTCCACAACGTCCGCTTAGCTTTGTGTGTGAGTGATGCAACAAGGTCAGACGGACTGCATTTATACAGTTGTGTTCAAAATTATTCAACCCCAATGCTGTAAAGGGTTTTAGGGAATTTAGTGTACATTTGTAATTGTATTCAGAATGAAATCCTACAAGGACTTTTTAAAGAACCATATGCAACTAAAATGACATCAATTGGTTTTGTAATACAGTAGTAAATGTTTCTTTTGTGAATTCTTCATTGACACAATTATTCAACCCCTTAAACACTACCACTCTGAAGAACAGAGGTTCATTCAAGTGTTTTCAATCAGGTATTGAAAACACCTGTGGATGCCACGGAGAAGCAATAAAGCATAATAAGCACCAATTAGGCAGCTTTAAAATGACTGTGATACTCGGCTCCTTCTAGACATTTACTGGTGTGGTTACAAACATGGTGAAGTCAAGAGAATGGTCCAGGAAGACAAGAGAAGAGGTGATTACTCTTCACAGGAAGGGCAATGGCTATAAGAAGATTGCAAAGATGTTAAACATACCAAGAGAGACCATAGGAAGCATCATTCGCAAATTCAAGGCAAAGGGCACTGTTGAAACGCTACCTGGTCGTGGCAGAAAGAAGATGCTGACTTCGACTGCTGTGCGCTACCTGAAGCGTAGAGTGGAGAAAAGTCCCCGTGTGACTGCTGAGGAACTGAGAAAAGATTTGTCAGATGTGGGTACTGAAGTTTCAGCTCAGACAATACGGCGCACACTGCGTAATGAAGGCCTCCATGCCAGAACTCCCAGGCGCACCCCCTTGCTGTCTCCAAAGAATAAGAAGAGTCGACTGCAGTATGCCAAACGTCCTGTGGACAAACCACAGAAGTTTTGGGATAGTGTTCTGTGGGCTGATGAAACAAAATTAGAACTGTTTGGGCCATGGATCAACGCTATGTTTGGAGGAGGAAGAACAAGGCCTATGAAGAAAAGAACACCTTGCCTACTGTGAAGCATGGCGGGGGGTCAATCATGCTTTGGGGCTGTTTTGCTTCTGCAGGTACAGGGAAGCTTCAGCGTGTGCAAGGTACCATGAATTCTCTTCAGTACCAGGAGATCTTGGATGACAATGTGATGCAGTCCGTCACAAACCTGAGGCTTGGGAGACGTTGGACCTTTCAACAGGACAATGATCCCAAGCATACCTCCAAGTCCACTAGAGCATGGTTGCAGATTAAAGGCTGGAACATTTTGGAGTGGCCATCGCAGTCACCTGACTTAAAGCCGATTGAGAACCTCTGGTGGGACTTAAAGAAAGCAGTTGCAGTGCGCAAGCCTAAGAATGTGACTGAACTGGAGGCTTTTGCCCATGACGAATGGGCGAAGATACCCGTAGATCGCTGCAAGACACTTGTGTCAAGCTATGCTTCACGTTTAAAAGCTGTTATAACTGTAAAAGGATGTTGTACTAAGTACTAAGATTGAATGTCACTTGGGGGTTGAATAAAACTGATAATGATGTGAGCACAGAAAAGACATTTGTGGTTATTTCATTATAAATGTTATGTTATATTTGTCTGACCTACACGTGCCTCTTTGATTTAATTGTAAGGAAGATGACTGAATGATCAAAATCAATGTCAAACTGGCCAAAACACTCAATTTCAGTGGGGGTTGAATAATTTTGAACACAACTGTACGTCCAGCATTTTTGACGGACAGAATGTTCTTTCATTGTAATTTATTTTCCCTGCTACATCAGTCAAAAAATACGTCAGTCAAAAAAACCGACTGTGTGGCCTATTACCTTGTCGTCAGTCAGTAAGTACTGCACGGACGCACAGTCCGTAGAAAATGCGCTCATCTGACCCTAGCCTAACCCCTCTGTGGTATTGTGGAAGAGTGCAGGGGTGGACCATGTGGTCCTATATTGAAAATTTTTTGATCTGGTAATGGGCGTCAGTGCACCCAGATATTGTGCCTTTGGTGCAAGACTACCAAGCCAGCAAGTATCATCATACAGTAACCCCTCTGTGGTATTGTGGAAGAGTGCAGGGTTGGACCCTACGGTTCAAAAAAATAAAATGATATAAATCTGAAACAGGCGTCAGTGCAGCCAAATATTGTGCCTTTCATGGCAGCAAGTGCCTTCACATCGTAACCCTTTTGTGGTATTGTGGAAGAGTTCAGTGCTGGAGGTTTTGTGAATGCAGAAGAGGACATCCCCTATCTATTACATTACTTCAGCATCAGGGGATTGATAGCTGCTGATCCAGGACTGATTCATTTTTATAAATGTCAGCCGGTCTACAGAGTCGGTGGACAGACGCACTCTTTTGTCTGTGACAAAACCTCCAGCGGCACTGAACGTCGTTTCGGAAAGCACGCTAGATGAAGGGCAACCTAGTAGCTGCATAGCATATTGGCTAAGTTCTGGCCAGTGATCCAATCTCAACACACAGTAAGCCAGTGGATCATCTGGTGGAAACGTATCCAGGTCTGCCCTTGCCCCTAGGTAGTCCTGCACCATATGGTGAAGACGCTGGCAATGGGTGCCTACATTTGACGTCCCTGGTTGTCGAGGACTAAAAAAATTTAAAAATGCATCAGTCAAGCGGCTCTGGCCTTCACCGCTATTCCTCTGATCACCTGCAGCCTCAGAAGCACGTGTGTCAGCACTTGGTAATCTAACAGTGCCTGGAAAGGTGTTACACAAGTTTCGCTTTAGGGCGTCCTCACGTTTTGTCATCCTGTGCTCCCTCTGTGCGGGCAGGATGAGCTCTGCAACTTTCCCCTTGTATCGTGGATCAAGAATGGTTGCCAACCAGTAATGATCCCTCTCCTTGATAGCACGAATCCTGGGGTCCTTTAGCAGGCTTTGCATCATTAGGGAGCCCATGCAGTGTAGGTTGGAGGTGGCATTAGCTGCTGAGTCTTCCTGGTCAATGAGGATGACCGTATTGTGCACTTCCTCCTCCCAGCCACGCACAAGCCCTTCTGTTTCTGGGCACACAAAACCCTGCCTTGAGGAATCCCCACCTTCAATGCCCCCACTACTTAAATAGTCCTCATCCTCGTCCTGTCTGATCTGAGTAGGACCCGCCGGAATGCTGTCTGCAGAAAGACTGGGGCCTTGAGAGCTAGGGAAGGCCTCCTCTTCCTCCCGCTGCTCTGCCTCTAGAGCCACATCTATAATTCCCCGCAGAGTGTGCTCCAGCAGGAACACTAAAGGAATTGTGTCACTGATGCATGCACTGTCCCTGCTCACCATCCTCGTTGCCTCCTCAAATGGTGACAGTACAGTGCATGCATCCTTGATCATCAGCCACTGCGAGGGGGGGAAACAAGTTGACCTGAACCCACACAGGTACTCGTTGATGGCCCTCTGCTGCTTGTGCAGACGCTGCAGCATTGCTAATGTCGAGTTCCACCTGGTGGGCATGTCACAGATCAGACGGTTTGTGGGAAGGTGGAATTCTCTTTGAATTTCTGCCAGGCGAATGCTTGCTGGGAATGACCGTCTGAAGTGGCTGCAGACTTTTCTGGCCTGGATGAGAAGCTCTGGCAGCCCTGGGTACTTGGTTAGGAAACGCTGTACCACCAGATTTAGGACGTGTGCTAGGCATGGTACATGCGTCAATTTACCCTTGCGTAGGGCGGAGAGAAGGTTGCTGCCATAATCGCAGACGATCATTCCCAGCTCAAGCTGGCGTGGTGTTAACCATCTCTGCACCTGCCCCTGCAGAGCTGACATCATTTCTGACCCGGTGTGGCTCCTGTCCCCTAAACAAACCAGCTCAAGCACAGTATGGCATCTTTTTGCTTGAGCCATTGCGTAGGCCCTGTCAGGCGTCGGTTTAACTGCCACTTCGCCAGAGACAGAGAAGGAGGAGGTGGTGGTGGTGGTGGAGCAGACAGACCTCATACAAGCAGCTTTCTGGAGGCGTGGTGGATGAACAAGCTCCAGCACAGAGCCCCGTCTTGGATCCCTCCCAGCTGCAATCAGAGTTACCCAGTGTGCCGTGAAGGCAATGTAACGACCCTGTCCATGCTTGCTGGACCACATGTCTAAAGTCACATGCACCTTGCTGCTGACTGCCTTTCCCAATGACTGGATAACATTGTCTTCCACGTGCTGGTATAGTGCTGGAATGGCCTTGCGTGAAAAGTAATGGCGTTTTGGAACCTGCCACTGTGGTACAGCGCATTCAGCAAATTCACAGAAGGGAGCAGAGTCCACCAGCTGGAAAGACAGCAGCAGCTGCAATGCGAGTAATTTTGCTAAGCTGGCATTTAGACGCTGTGCTTGGGGATGGTTGGGACTATATTTTTTCTTTCGCTGCAGCAGCTGCGGCAACGTAATCTGACTGTGTAAATCTTCAGCTACTGGGATGTCACATTGTGAGGAAGGACCTGCTGGTACATCCATTACTGTAGCATCATCCCTGTCGGTGGATGTTGTAGGCAATTGCATGGCAGGACATACAGTGTGGGTAGAGACAGATGAGGAGGAGGACCTACGCAAAGTTTTGCACCAACGGGATGGGTGGCACTTGTTCATATGTCGCCTCAAGCACGTGATACCCAAGTGTCCGGTGTTTATCCCACGCTTCAGCCTCCTCTGACATAGATTACAAATAGCAACGGTGGGGTCTGCTGCACATTTCTTAAAGAACTCCCAGACAGCAGAGTTCCTGCATGTGTTCGAGACAACAGCGCTCTGCACCAGAGCAGCTCTGACATGTGATGCCTTGGACTGGCTAGTGCTACGGTTGGTCACAGAGGATGTTGTGCCTCGTGTTTGCTGTGCCTTCTCCTCCTCACTTGATTCCTCAGTTCGATCTGGCACCCAGGTGGAGTCAGTGACCTTATCAATGTCATCTTCACCCCCTATCTCCTCGTCACTGGAGCCAACTTGGCAGTATGCTGCAGCTGCTGGGGCAACATGAGTGCCAGTTATTTGTGTGTCATCACTGGCACCCCCTTCCTCTAGGTTGATTATACTCCCTTGCTCAACCTCAGAGATTGAATCAGAGCACTGTACTTGCTGCGCATCCTCAAGCAGCAGGTCACTCTCATTGTAGTCAAACAATTCAGCTGACTCCTCCGTGTGTGATAGCGAGGCTACAGCAGGAGTAGCTGTGGACATGGAGGCTGCATTAGATGCTTTGGCAGCTGAGGTGGACTGTAGAGCACTAGAAGCCTGGCTGGCAGAGGACTCGGAGGAGGAGGATGGCCTGGTTAGCCAATCCACCAAGTCCTCTGTATGTTGCTGCTGCTTAAGACGGCCAGCACCAGTTAGAAAGGACAAGCGTGCCCCTGCAGAGGATGCACCACGTCCAGAGACACAGCCTCCCGACACAGGGGCTGCTTGCCCTCTTATCTGTGGCTGGGAGCGTCTGCCTGTCCTTTTTGTTCTTTCAGACATGGTGAGTGATATATAGATTAATATATACAGAACTCTGATTCAACTCTGGTATAAAGATTTAAATAACTCTGGTATAACTCAGGGAGACACACTGATAGCTAGCAGCCAGTGACAAGAGACAGATCACCTTAATTCCCAAGTGTTTTAAAGAAATTAGTGAGCCCCAAAAAGATTTGCTGGCACAGTGACAAGACCCAGAAAATCACCTCAATTCACAAATGTTTTAAATAAAGTTGTAAACCCCCAAAAAACTTGCTGGCACAGTGACAAGACACACATCACCTAAATTCCCTGATATTTGGTCGAAATGAGACCCCCCCAGTAGCGTGGCAGACTGGCAGTAACAACACACACAACTATCTCCTTTGAAATCTCCTCTGAAATGCGTGCAGAAGCGCTGCGTGGAAACCTTAGTGTGCTGCGGGACTTAGCTCTGTGAGCCCATGATTGGGCAAAATTTGCCCAATCAGGACTCTGAGCGGTGATTGGCATAGTGTTCAACCAGTCTTGCACCAGACCTGTGGTCAGGTGCAAGGCTGTAGCCAATTAGGAGCTTCAGGCAGTGGGAAAATGCATTGTGGTCCATTGTGGTCGAACATGCGGCAAACACCCGGAAACGTTCGGGGTTCGTGATCCGCTCGAACAGGCTAAGTTCGGGTCGAACCCCGAACCCGAACAGCTCATCCCTAGTTGGGAACCACTGATCTATTCTGATAATCAGGAGCATTGCAAGTTTGCAATCATGTACTAGTCTTATTGAGGACTTCTACAACCTGGTGAATATGTGAAGGAAATATCATTTTTTTAGGTCATTTTTAATGTGAGAATAGTCACCAACCCCTCAATGAGTTCAAACAAGAGAGCTATACATTGGTTTTAACACCTAATGAGCTTCACCTTATTAGATCTGTGATGGGATACTATCATTTTGCACAAAGACAGAATATCATTATAGAACATCCTACAGAGAAACCGGTCATACATGTAGCGTTTGCCGAACTGACACTGTGTTGTGAGTTGGATATAGTCTTTGTGGTCCTGTCATGCATCAGCTCTGGAATTGATAAGTCACTTCCAATCTGCACAGCTTGTTTTAATTTCTTCGATCATCACTAATTGCCTCTTGTGACAGCAGGATGAAGCAGCTGATGGCCATTTAGGATTTCCAGAAAAGTAAATTCTAATTATCCACGTATGAGTTGTTGTGTACGAGTCCACACGGTGTAACCCACTGTAGTGTAGGGCCCTGCCTGCACCGTCCAAACCATCTTCCATTTGCACCATTATGGAGAAACCGCAACCAATGACACAGATTTTTAGAGAATTTATTTTGAAATCCAGTCCAGAATAAACAGAATAGGTACACAACACAAAGAAGGCCATAAGTGCAATGAGTGAACATGGACATGAGGAGCTTTCAACCCCAGCAAACAGTGTATAGTACATGCTAAAGCACGTACCAGACGACAAGCATGTTTGTACATTCAGCAATTCTTACAGTACGCCTGTTTCCTCCCTACATGGATAGAACATACAATAAATTGTTTGCTGGTAAAGGGAGACCTGTTTGAGCATCCCACATGACATACAGCTGGCCTCTGTATGGACGTGGTATGCACAGATCACAAAAAACAAATCTGGGCTTTTAAATCGGCACATTTACATGTACTTTACATGTACTTTACATCAGCACAACATATAAATTAGATTTCACTACTTGAATGCAACTTTGTTGCTGACAGGTTCAGTTTAATTTCTACCAAAATTTAGGTTTCCCAACAGCTTGCCCTAGGATTGTTCAGAAAAGGGTGTTATTTGTAAACCCCTAATGGTCTATTGACTAAAGACGGAGCCGAAACTAACAGGGTTATTCAAAGAGAATCGAAAAGTCACCGCACATTCGGTGACTTCGTTCTCTTCAATTCAATGCGATTCGGCGATCCCATTTCAGCAACCCTGCGGTGTATTCAGCAAGCACCACAGGACCGTCGTAGTGCAGGGAAAAGTCGCCGCAATCCTGCCGAAAACTCACCGCAAAACCCGGCGAACGCACACCGAAACACGCAAAGACATCTGGATTAACCATGTCTGAGAAACCCGAGCAGCCGCTGGAAAAAGCTGACACTGCAGACGAATGGAGTGGGAAAAAAAAAAAAAGGAAAAAAAAAACCAGTACGCTTGAATGTTTGAAAAGTGAAACGCTGTTTGCAAAGAAACTACAGAACGAAAATGTCTGAAATTGACACATAAGATCCAATGAATGAAAATAAAAAGGGCAGTTACAGAAAAGAAAAAACGATTTAAAAAATTTTTGTAAAAAAATCCCGAAAAATGCTTAAAAGATCCTAAACAAAATCTAAAATAAAAAAAAAACTTTTTACTGCAGAATAAAATAAATGGTTTATTAGATATTGAACTAAAACGGGAATATTTTTAACATTGAAGCCTATGGGATTCTCCTGAATAAACTGGTCGAATTAAACCACCGGGCAGGGCATTTCGGCAACTTTTCACTGCTGGTTTTTGTTCTCTGAATAGACGAAGCATTGCTTCTCTATGGGGATCTCACTGCCCTCAAACAGGCACCGTATGTGCAGGCAATTCGCCGACATTTGGCAAACTGCCTGCTCTCTGGATAGCCGAATGGCCAGGAAAGGTAACCATACCCTGAATTTCAGCGTTCGGTTACCTTTCGCCAGCAATTCGGAGCTCTTTGAATAACCCCGATAGTTTCAATTACTGAAAAATGGTTTTGTTATTACAAACCTGAATTCTCCAGTTATTCGTAAAGAAAAAACCAAGAACAGATTGCAATAATCCTGGAATCTAGGAAAGTGATTCCCAACCCTGTCCTTCGGGACCACTAACAGGCCAGATTGTAAGGATCACCTTGGGGAAATGCAGACTGAATCCTGCAATCACTGAGCAGCAAATCATATCCCCTGTGCTGTGCTTCACATATCTGGAAAACCAGGCCTGTTAGGGGACCTGAGGACCAGGACTGGGAACCACTAATGTAGGGGACTCTACGTGAATCTTCTGTCCTCATTTTTAGGGACAGTAATTGATATTTCCACCTAACAGCCACACTCATTTTCTGTTTCAGTATTATTGTCTTTGATTGTTTTTTTTTTAATCTCCTCATTCCAGTTGTGCCTTTATGATGGAATATACCTTCACTTTTTTTTTTTTTTTTTTTTAATCAATGGGTCGGTTGCAACTTTTGACATTGTGCCAATGTTTCTATTGGCATTTCAAGAAAACATTTCTAATACAATCATAAAACCGCTAAAAATCTGAAAATTCTGCTAATCCCACCACATGGAGGCATAAAATGCAGTAAACAGAATAAGCTTCTTTAGAATAAACTGTTTTTCCCAACTGAGAATAACTGACACTTTTCCTTCTAGATTGTAGGTTCCCTTAGGAAGAGTCTCTATTCCTACCGGGTTCCTATTGTATCAACGTTGTCTCTCTGTGCCCTGTTCAGATGTATTGTATCCGTGACCACATACATGACGGTTTCAGTATCTGCCCTTTACGCCTCTGTGGAATCTGGAACGCTCTATAAATTAAGTATATTTATTAAAAGAGCCATAACTGGGCAAGGGCCAATAATTTGACTTCAGCTCTTTCTTTAGACGATCTCTGTAAGCCATTTGGCACGTGCAGGTCTGGAACAAAGTTGTGCTTTTATAGCATGCTGTTCCTTTCCTGGACAGCTAAGAATGTAATCTAATTTCCAATTGAAATGCATTTGAATCAACTTGGCTTCAGTTATTACACGGGGGGGGGGGGTGTAATAGTCTTTTTTCCATTTGCGTCTTCCTAAACAAGCCGATAAAAATTTGCAGCATCCCATTATTGGCTGTATTATGGTAATGGCCTCCAAATATTATGGGTTGAGCTTCTAATAGATACCGGCAGTGTAGCCACTATAATCCACTCCTGGAGTCCATGACACTGCATGGAGAGTTGCGTAAGATTGCACAAGGAGGAAGGATACTGGAGAATCTGATTGCACCGTCCTCTTCACATTGGTACAAGGGGTAATTTTGGATTTTTTTTGGGGGGGGGGGTTCTTTTTGCTGTATTAAGTGATGTTCCTTTGGCAAAATCTACAACACCAGTTTCTTGCAGCTGGCAATTTTGTCTCCCCCCACATCACCTTCAAGAATAATTCGCAACCTTGGAATCACTCCTTATTCTTAGGCTGTCTACACATTAGCACTTCTTGTATAAAGTATAGGAAGCATTAATGTACAGTAGACAGCTCTCTGGATAGCCAAATGGCCAGGAAAGGTAACCGTACCCTGAATTTCAGCAGTTACCTTTCGCCAGCAATTCGGATCTCTTTGAATAACCCCGATAGTTTCAATTACAATAGTTTATAGCTCAGCTTTAATAAAAACATGAACTGTTAATGCCAAGGCCATTATTCCTAAACCTCTCAATCGCTCATGCCAGCGGCCAAGCTGAAATATGCCCTTATCATTGCAACTGGGGAAGTCTACCTTAATGATAAAACTGATTTTTTTTTATTCATGTCTGTACACATCCATAAATATACACATGTATATTTTCACATATTACACAGTAAGGCAGCAGTTGCGTTCTGCTTCAAGGTATCGTCACGGTAACGTTCCCAAGGTTTATCTCATGGCACTGTTGCAGAAGGTTTGTCACCTTGGAGAACGTGACACTTCATAACATACTGTAAGTTTACACGGTAAATGTTATTTTTTTATTCCGTTGAGCTGTGCAGTTAAGTTGGTGTGTTTTTTTCATACTCCAGAATCAAGAACTTGATGTGTGAGAGTTTGTGGTGGAGGTATTCACAGCGGCTTTTCTCTTCTCTGTAACCAGGGTATGTCTGAGCGGGGAAGAAAAAAAAAGGCAAATTAACTTCTAGCCTAAACTAAATAATATAATTTACAAAGGTTAAAATTTCCAGTCCTACACAATACGCTAAGCCACAATGTAACTAGACAGCAACTCCTCACCTCCTACCCAGCCATGCAAATTCTGCAACTCTGTATCAGCATTTATAAAGGAGCCTTTTACTTAGGAACCTGAGACAACAGGTGTAGAAGGCCCTGCGTGGAACAAAACCTACAAATCTCAGGCTAGGGTCAGACTGAGGCAGTGCGAACGCGCGTGCAGGCGCACTTAATCACGGCCGTAGTAGCAGCAAGTGCCAGGCAATGACGGCCAATATACGAAGTACGGTCGCACAAAAGTCCGGCTGCGCAACGCAAGTGGCAAACGAACGCATTTTGTCGAGAACGTAAAACCTCTAGTACGGTTGTACAGAGTGCGCTGCGTCCGCTAGCGGCGTGTTTGCGTGATTTGGAGATGTCAGACACTGCTAATGTCCGGCCAACATAACGTCCAGATGCACAAAGTGTTTTATTGATGATCCGTACAAAATCACGGATGCAAATGCGCATCGTATGACCGCTATCGCGTACTCCGTGAAAAAATGCGTCCATTCGTTCGAACGCACTTTTTCACAGACAACGTGAAAATGCGTTCGTCTGACCCTAGCCTTAAGGTCTCCTCGCCATCCCTGGAGGTCCCTAGTACTGACTCCTCGGCGAGACTTCGCTGACAAGGTAGAGTGGCTACGTGCTATGGAGGAGACACTGTTGGCCTCGGCCAAGGACATGAAGCACCTTATGCAGACGTGGTATCACTGGTTTAGATTTATGGGCGGCATACCGATGGCAGTGGCAGATGACTCTCCCCTGTAAATCTTATGTGTGGTTCTGCTCCATTGTCTACCTTGAGATTGTGCTACCCGAGTTCATGCTCCTTGCCTGAACCCCCCCTTTTTTCTCCTCTTTCCTTTACTATCTCTTGTTCTTGATTTCTCTTTCCACTCCGTATTGTGTAGGGATATGCATTTGGTTTATCTGACCCAGTGTGGTTTCTGGCCAAAATTTATAATTTTTTTTAATCTACTGGTCATTTACTGATGTTCTTGGACCCTTCGGAGTCTATCCTTGTATGCAGACAAAAAGAGGTGAAGGTACCCACCGAGTAAGCAGTACCACACGCTAAAGAGTTGAGCCTGGAATCCTAAGGCTCCACCATCGGTGAGTTTGTCTAATTTTTGCCTCACTTAATATATGGCTGCAAGTTACGCTATGAGAGCATTGTCTCTTCTTACTTCCCTGCATCTGAGATAACCAAGAAGTACCAACGAAGGGCAGATGCCACCCTCAACTTGGCCCAAGGCATTTCAAACCAGAGCCGGGATATATGAGGCTCTAGAAAGCGTAGGTGTTCCTTTGTCTCTGAACACTTGGCTTTTTTAAAGGCAATATTGCACTACTATTTTTTCTTTTTCCCTTCCTTCTCTCTCCCTTGTGAACTGGGAGTTCGCACAAGACTTCGGTGAAGACATCACATCAAGATTCTGCATACACGCCGGGACTGCTTACATAGTGATTGAATCAGACTTTCTCATACTTCCAGCACTAAGTGCTCGGTCTGTTGAAGTTTTTTCTAGACTCAGAGATTGGACCCGAATTTAGCAGCATTCGCTGAAACTTCGAGAACACCACACGAATAGACTGCACAGTCGTTAAGTCTGCATTTGCACTTTATGTGGTTTTATGCACTTTTGTCTGCATCTGCACTTTAGTTGCTTTTTGCAATATATGCACATTCCCTGCTTATTTGCACAGCGGTAATATTGCACATAGATTATTCACGGTTGCAATTTATTTGGTCATTTAGACCGTGCACTTATCCCAGAACGTTGGAAACCACCGTATAGAATTTATCCATTTTAGGTACTGTATATCTGCTGTTTTGCACTTAAAATCCTAAGCACTTTATTACAATTGAAAGCTGTAATACTGATGTTACTAGAACTTGCATAATCCTTATTTACACATATGCCATTTAGGCTCTGATTTTATACCGATTATATTTCATCCTAATAATTGATTGAGCCACTAGGACCTCCCTCCCCCTCTTATGTATAGGTCTCTGTTCCTGTGTTGCTAGAGTTGAACACTTTGATCCCCTTTGCGTTATTTCACTACTGTACTGTTTCGACGTGGAAAATAAAAATGTGAATATATAACAAAAGAAAAAAAAAAATCGCGAGAAAACCTACACGTTATAAGCAACAAAAGGTGGGGGGGGAAAAAATATTCTGTGCCTGCTCCCGTTGCCTGTGCATGGGTCTGATTGAAGAGCCCATGCGCACCAAGTGTCCATGAAACATTTAGGCCTTCCATGGTAGCTATTTTATGCTCACCAGCTGGCCAACACAGATTTGTGAATTAGACAGGGTAGTGTTCTCTGTAGCTACCCCGTGCTGCAAAATGCCCATCTCCCACTACCAGAATAAAAACAATAAAGTAAAAAAAGAACAGAAAGATGCATCAACTAGCTCTGGCTGTACTCACGCCTCCCAAAAAGTATCTCATATTTCTGGTAGTAAATCTATACTGGGCTAGTGCTACCATTGCCTGCTATTCGCAAACACGAGATGGACCTACACCTTCTCATTTTAAAAAGCCTGCAGCTCCCAGCAGGTTTCCTAAAACCAGTGGTGACACTTGTTCCCTTTCGTGCCTGCAACAGGAATCCTTCACTGATGTCAGCAAGTTATTTGCATCATTGTCCAGAAAATGATTCCTGCACAATGTACTGAGGCGATTCCCATCCAGCAGCTTACGTCTCACAATCTGGTAGAGCAGCAGATGTACTTGTAAGTAATATTGAGTTATTCTACACTAATGCCACTGCAGCCAAAGCATCGATAAAAGACAAAACCCATTGAAGATTATTACTCACCTTTTTGATTTTTTTATATTCAGCAAGAATCTTATTTTCAATGACCTGTATAATACACAGAAATACCATTACTGGCCCTGAAACATTCAGACGTTTTAGAAGAAAAGAAATGTTACGCAGTTCAAACAACAGTTGAGGTTCACATTACACACCTTGGGTTTTAAACACCGTTGCACACCAAGCTGGATTATTCCAATCTCCGCTCCAAAAAACCCAAACACTAACATACACACGTGTTAATAGTCTTTGGGATTTTTTTTAAAGTAATGGTACAGTCGCAACAAGCCAGGTCACTACAGACACTCGTGAACTAGGCTGGTGAAGCACCATGGGCCATGTCTACACACGCACGGCCAACTCTTGCCAAGATTTCTCAATGGTAGCACCGGTCCTCTGGAATGACTTGCCTCACCCTATCAAACTCTTCCCCTGACCTTCAGGTCGTCAAGAAATACCTCAAAACCCATCTCTTCAGATTAGCGTACCACATCACTGATGTAACTCATCCCCCTGCTCGTCCACGTACGCATGATTGAAGCCGCTTCTATGACCCCACCATTCCTGAACCACTGGCACTAATGATCCTGACATCCAGTAAAACTCCTAGTCTTCCTCAACCCCAATCCCTCTAGACTATAAATTCCTATGAGCAGGGCCCTCTACACCTCTTGTTTCCATCCTATGTCCGTTTATCTGTATCTGGTTCCCTTTGGTTATTGTAAAGCACTGCGGAAAGGGTTGGCGCTATATAAATGATAATAATATATATAATGTCCCAAATGAACAGTAGGTGGCACCTCTTGCATGCTGTGAGCAAGCCCAGTATTGTCTGTGTGTAGTAAAAGCCGTTGCACCTCTTCCATTCTGTGACCAAGAACGGCCCTGCTTGTCTTGTTTTATGTGCGTGCACCAACAGCCATGATCATCACTAGCCATTTATAAAATAAAAAGTAATGATCTGTATATAGAGGCATGGGGCGAGGACAAGGATACAATGTGACGTTTTTGAAATCAATCCCTGTCATCCATCACCTTATGCTCCATTGTCCCCGGTTTCGTCTTCTTCATTTTGGTCCCCAGATATACGAATCTTTCCAGCACTTTACCAATCTTTGTGTGGAGTTCCAGATATTCTGTATAATCCAAAGCAAAGTCATCTTCGTACATTTTCTGCTGCTCTTGGGAAGTAATTGTGCTGTATTTCCTGCCAGTTCCAAAAAGAACACATCATTAGCTGTAATGACAAACTGACCATTTCTCTGACTCATTCTGTGCAATATTCTGCAGACGGGATCGCAGTCCTGCACGTCTGAGCTGTCAGGCCAGAGATAAATTGCTTATATAAAATTAAGTAAGACATAACAAGTGATTCCGCTTGCAATGCGATTATATCCTCTCCCTACTATCCCAGATGAACAGTAGATGGCACCTCCTGCATTCTCTGACCAGCCACAGCATTGCGTGTCACTGTGTTGCTTTAGGTGTGTGTACCGAGATGTGGATCCTCACTAGGTACGTTCGTCTATAAAACCTATGCATTTATAATGCTTGATCTTCTATCACCACTGTTTTACTTCTAAAGGATAACCTGACTTTTTCACTGTCATTTTAATGTCATGATTTATATGGCGATTAAAAAGGTTTTCCTAGATATTTCCTATGAGCTATAAAGTTTTTTCACCTTGGATAAAAGTCTATTGCACTAATTTACCTAGAAAAATAAAATCAACCTGTGCCAAGCCCGATTAGCCATTAAAGAAGGGTTATGTTAACCCATTTATGGCAGATGACACGTTAATGGTATGTGAATGATGGTGTGCAACGCATTTCACTGGAACAGAAATAAATTGAGACACTCCAATCTAAAATTGATCAGCTCTTCCTCCCTGTAGGATTGTAGAGGTCATATAAAAAAAAAAGCAAAATCAAATAAAAAAATAAATTCTGACTTGTAAAAGGACCTCTTGATCTATTGGTACTCGCCAGGGTGCTGTGCATACCTTATTTTGCTTTGGAGTATAGGAGTGTTGAAGAACAACACACCCATTAGTTCACCAGGAGGCATGCATGACATTTGTCTTCCGTCACTGGTTTCTCTGGCTTGCGGAAGAACTTCATTCTAAATTTTGTCGTGAAGCGCAATTCCCAGCTGCTCTACGGGCCCTTTCATTAAACATGTGAGAGCCTGCACAGGTTAAGATTTATATTCTTTAAGGGGATGGGTAATTTGTGACAAAGGGCTGGGCTTCATCCTCATTACAGAAACTGATGGAGACAGATGCTTACACCCAGTAGTTATACCTCCCATATGCCCATGTATTGAAGGCAAAGGTGTGCGCAGGAGGTGTGCCAGATGTGCCCAGGCACAACCTAATGTTGGATGAAGAGGTCCTCCATCACCCCCTACATTGACATTTTAGGTGTCTCTTATCTGGTTCATGATGAATAGCATAAAAACTGACAGTATCTCTGATTACAGGCTTGTTATTGCTAATGAAAAATGTGCATTTTGTTCAAAATTTTCTAAACACAAGTTCTCAATTTATAAATGTTCCATAGGTGCACACCCTAATGTTGCGGGCTGCATATGCCAGTGATTGAAGGCATGATACGATTTCATCTTACACTGGATACAATCAGCTACGTCCCATGGATCAAGCTTTTACGGAACAACACAGCAACAAAATCAATGGAGATGCATTTTACCATGAAGGGGGGCCATTCTATAAAGGAACATGATATGGCACTGTGTACGGTAACATCCCTTGTGATTTTCTTCTAAAACATATTTTTCTGTTAAATGATGTTTCTAGTAGACTAGAATGGCAACAATTAAGTGTAGCAAAAGAAAATAACATTACGATAAAGGATAATGTCAGATGAACGCACTCTGCGTGCGTGCATAATGGATGGACGTACTGACGGAAGATACTGTAGACACCACACGGTCTGTTTTTGTTGACGGGCGTAGGGGGGAAAAAAAAAAGGAATTATGGGAAATGAAATCATATGAAAAAAGATAAAAATTGGAAAATGATATGAAAAGCCATTTTGTGCGTCAAGGTGCTGGACGTCGCAAATGCGCGGCGTCTGACTTCGTGTCATCACGCACACAGAACGCTATGCGGACGTGGCACACTCTGCGCGTCCATCTTAGCAGTTTTACGTTGCCTAAATTGCGTCCGTTGCCATCTGCGTGGTGCGTGCGCAGTTCGTGTATGAATCTCTATTGATCATGATTCTATGCTATGACGGACATTAAACTGTGCGGTGACACGGATGTGATCACTGCGTTCGCCTGACGCAGGCCTAAGGCTGGGCTCAGCCGAGCGTCATTCGAGAGTGGAAGGAACGTCCGTGAGAGTGGACGTTCCTTCCACTCTACGCCTGTCTGGCCACCTCGCTGAGCGCACTCAGTGCCCTCAACGCTGCAAAGCGTGATCCTCCTATGGAGAATCGCTCTTTGCAGCCCGGTCAACGCGCGTCCTAGCGCATCGACAGGGAGGCTTTGATAACGGATGCTTGTTGCGCGCGCATTTAGTGCATGCGCACAAGCGTGTGACCGGCCCCATTGCAGCGTCACAAAGCTGCGACGGACACCGCTAAGCACCTCAGTACGGGCGCTCAGCGAGGTGGCCAGACGGGTGTCGAGTGGAAGGAACGTCCACTCTCACAGACGTTTCTTCTGCTCTTCAAATACGCTCGTCTGACACCAGCCTAAGATGTTCTGGATTCATACACTCTGCTTGACCTATTCACAAGTGACACAATATTCTGACGATAATTTTTTTTACATAGAAGTGTTAAATGCGATGGCACTGCCACAACACAGCAAATGAAATACACTATTATTTTTACTTTACTTACTATAAACTAGGCCATGATTAGAAGGAAGCATGCTGCTGGGAGTTCTATAAATTATACATAAAGCTGTAGAAATATTGTTTTATTATAGGTTTTTTTCCCCCATACGTGAATCTGGAGGGTGGCTCAGCATGGATAGTGTTAAAGAGTCGTGAGAGAAGCTTGCGCCAAGAGACTTATTCCAGATGAATACGGTCGTTGGCCTTGAAAATTACAGCTCGTCGCCAACCTGGGGGGTCTCCCAGCGAGGTGAAGGAACCCAATCAGCAAGGGACATGGCAGTAAATAACACTGTCACAACAGACTTGCTGCACAACTCATGGAAATGAACAAATTTATATTTCTTTAACGCTGCTTTACCAAACCATATAGAAATAAAATTTATTTTTGTGGTTATTGACTGAGCTTCTCTTCAAAAGCTATAATTAATAGGTTTTATCTTGGTATAACAGACATTGTGCTTTAACCATTTGCAGCTGAGGATATGTGCATAAAGCGTTTATTAACTAAACCGGGAGATCGTGACCAAATGTAAAATATATACCTAAAGAGCAGGCTTGGAAAATTTTACCAAGTTGAAGAATAGAAAGTAATGTTTTAATGCGAATTATACAGTTTATGTGTCTGTTTGCAGTGTGAGGCATTTAGTAAAGGGGGCCCTTATTCCGGCTGAGCCTCAAATGATTAGCAGCTCTGCATTACTGCCAGTATTATGAGCCACTTTGTTAATAGAGGATAGCCAATAAATAAAATCTGGAGCAGCGCAGTGGCTGGTATTAACTCCTGGTACCCATAGGACCTAATGGAGAAGAGAGCTCTGCACATTATGGCATACAGAGCTAGAAGAACACTGGGAACTATTTATTCAACATGTTCTTCTGTCTGTGGCAAGAGGACACATTCGATAACGCAGTTCTCTTTGCAGCAGGATGGGAGGCATTTTATTTATTTATTTTTTACCCGTATTAGGTGAGCCTCAAGGCTCTGTTCTGGGTCCCCAATTCTTCTCGTTCTATACTGTCTCTCTGGGCAACCTCATCTCCTCCTATGGATTCAATTATCTCTATGCTGGCAACACCCAAATCTACCTTTCTTCTCCTGATCTCTCTCCTACCGTGTTACATCCTGCCTATCGGTTGTCTCCAACTGGATGACTTCACATTTCCTAAAGCTCAACCTCTCAAAAACTGAACTCATCTTCCCTCCCTCAAAAACCTCTATTCCTGCGCCCATCTCCCTTCAGGTGAATGGTTCCACCATTACTTCTTCCCCTCAGGCTCGCTGCCTCGGGGTCTTCTTGGAATCCAATCTCTCCATTCCTTACATGCAGTCATTAACCAAATCTTCCTACTTCCACCTAAAACCCATTGCGCGCATCCGTCCCTTTCTTACTCAGGACTCTAATAAAATGCTATTCCAAGCCCTTGTTGGAGCCTTGACTACTGTAACCTTTTTCTCTCTGGCCTTAAAAGATCCCAGATTCTCCCTCTGCAGTCTGTAATGAACACCTGTGCCAGACTCCTACACCTCACGCACCTCTCACCTCACCTGTCAATCTGTGCACTGGCTCCGTTTCCTTTAGAATCAGTTTCAATTTACTGGTCCTCACATACAAAACTCTCCATAGCCGTGCCACTGCCTACATCTCCTCCCTCATTAGCAGGTACATCTCATCCAGAGACCACTTCGCTCTGCCAACGATCTGATGCTATTAGTTCCTCATACCCGCACCCCCAACTCCCGCCTTCAGGACTTCTCCCGAGCTGCCCCCTTTCTATGTAACTCCCTCCCCCACAACATCAGACTCTCCCTTCTCTCCAGTCCTTCAAGAAGTCTTTGAAAACACATTAGAGAAGCCCATCGGCTCCCTCCATGATCCCTCGCTGTACATTTCTTGCTCCATCTTCCCACCCAGCCCACATGCAACCCGCTACTTCACATACTCCAGGTGCCCTCACCTACTGTGTTACCCCCCCTCCCCTCTTAAATTGTAAGCTCTCAAGCAGGGTCCTTCCCTCTTACTGTTCAGTGTAACATGTATGTATATTCGTCATTCTGTCTCTCCCATTGTACAGCGCTAAGGAATTTGTTGGCGTTTTATAAATACTTGTAACTTCACCAGGTTTTAGCAGCTGGTAATTTTTTTTCCCGTCTTTACGAGAACTACAAGTGGGAATAGAATGACCTTTGAATCGGTCAGTATTCTCCAGAAGCCTCATTAGTGAGTCGAAACATTGTATATGAAGCATCAATTTACAGTATGCAGCAGCAACATGCGAGCCTCAAAAAAAAAGAAAAACATCTGCAGCTCGTCTGGAAAAGGACGGGCTCTTAGCATTAAGTGAAGCCGTCACACTTAAGAGCTCACTTGTTAATGTGAAAGGCTCAGCTTGACAAAGGCCCTACATGTATAAACGTAGCAGAATTACAAAAGAATTGCAAGCTTTAAGCCTAAACAGTTCAATTTTTTGATTTCATCATGCCCTAACTCTGCGAGATGATTTGCCCTAAAACCCTCGAAAGCAGAATTTCAGAACAAGAAAAATCTGACACTTACTTGACATAATCTGGAGCCTCTTCGGAAGCTGATGTAGACTCCATGAACGGCTTCTTTTCTAAAAGAGAAAACACATAGCATTTTACACATTCTTAACAGTCATTCAAATGATATTTGTCCATAATGGAGCGTAAAGGCTGGTCTTTCCATTTTAAACCATGAAAATAACAGGATCAGAGGGCTGTGCATTAAGGATATTCACTTATTAAGTGTCATTCCGATAGACAATGAATTCCACACACTGCAAAAACAGAAAATACTGTTTTATACCGGATCTAAAGCTCATGCTTGGTGAGATAATTGAAATCTCCGACCTGGATTTAAGATTTATCCTTTTCGATGGAAACACTTAAGGGCACCTTAAACTGCTCCTGTTCTGCCCAAAACATATTGGGCTCACCTAACCGGGAATCATTCACCTTAAAAATTCAGCTTTTTTTGACGAAATAAAAATGGAGTTATCCCGTTTAAAGTTTGCTCGGTGATGTCCCTCCCCCCTGCGGATGGTCAGAGAGCTATCCCACAGGGCGGCCCTTCATGCAATCCTTGCACCTGATTGACTATCAGCGTGCTGATTGGGGATAGAAACATAGAAAAATGTCGGCAGATAAGAACCTTTCGGCCCATCTAGTCTGCCCAATTACATGGATACTTTACCTGGATTTATCTTTTGTTTAGGATAGCCTTATGCCTATCCCATGCCTGCTTAAACTCAATTACTGTTTTGGCCTCTACCACTTCAACTGGAAGACTGTTCCATGTATCCACCACCCTCTCCGTAAAATAATGCTTCCTGATGTTACTTTTAAACCTTTGCCCCTCTAATCTAAGACTATGTCCTCTTGTTTTGCTACTTTGTTTCCTTTTAAATATACTCCCTTCCTCTACCTTGTGGATTCCCTTTACGTATTTAAATGTTTCTATCATATCTCCTCTGTCTCGTTCTTTTTTCCAAGCTGTACATGTTAAGATCATTAAGCCTTTCCTGGTAACCTTTCTCCTTCAAGCCGTACACCATTTTAGTAGCCCTTCTCTGAACTCTCTCTAAGATGTCTACATCCTTCTGGAGATACGGTCTCCAGTACTGCACACAGTACTCCAAGTGAGGTCTCACCAGTGCTCTGTACAGTGGCATGAGCACTTCCTTTTTCCTACTGCTAATACCTCTCCCTACACAACCAAGCATTCTGCTAGCATTTCCTGCTGCTCTATTACATTGACTACTTACCCTTAGATCCTCTGAAATAATGACCCCTAAATCCCAACCCTCAGATGTTGAGGTTAGGACTGTATCAAATATTCTATATTCAGCCCTTGGGTTTTTACATCCCAGGTGCATTATCTTGCACTTATCCACATTAAAACTCAATTGCCACAGCTCAGACCATTTTTTTAGTTTACCTAAATCATTTGTCATTTGGCTGATCCCTCCAGGAACGTCAACCGTGTTGCAAATCTTTGTGTCATCAGCAAAAAGACATACTTTTCCATTAATACCTTCTGCAATATCACTAATAAAAATATTAAATAGAATGGGTCCAAGTACTGACCCCTGAGGTACCCCACTGGTAACAAGACCTTGCACCGAATAAACTCCATTTACCACAACCCTCTGTTGCCTGTCACTCAGCCACTGCCTAATCCATTCAACAATATTGGAATCCAAGCTCAAAGATTGCAATTTATTGATAAGCCTTCTATGCGGAACAGTATCAAAAGCCTTACTGAAATCTAAATAAGCAATGTCTACTGCACCACCTGTGTCTATTATTTTTGTTACCCAATCAAAAAAATCAATAAGATTAGTTTGGCATGATCTCCCTGAGGTAAACCCATGTTGTTTCTGATCCTGTAATCTGTGTTTTTAGATGTTCAACAATCCTTTCCTTTAACATGGTTTCCGTTAATTTCCCCACTACTGAAGTAAGACTAACTGGCCTATAGTTCCCCGATTCCTCCCTACTACCCTTCTTGTAAATGGGCACAACATTTGCTAATTTCCAGTCTTCTGGGACGACTCCCGTTAACAAGGATTGGTTAAATAAATCTGTTAACGGTTTTGCTATTACATCACTGAGCTCTTTTAATAAATTTAGGGTGGATCCCATCAGGCCCCATTGACTTGTCTTTACTTTAGACAGCTGCTGTAGAACCTCCTCCTCTGTAAACTCATATGTAAATGTCTTAGTGTTCTCTCCTGAGGTCCCTTTCCTTCTGCAAAGACTGAACAAAAATATTCATTGAGGCAGTCAGCGAGACTTTTATCCTCTTCTACATACCTTCCTTTGTTTTTAATCTAACTAATCCTTGTTTTACTTTTCTTTTCTCGTTTATGTATCTAAAAAATGTTTTGTCCCCCTTTTTTACTGACTGAGCTATTTTCTCTTCTGCGTGTGCTTTGGAAGCTCTTATAAATTGCTTTGCCTCTTTCTGCCTAATTTTATAGGTTTGCCACCCTCCGATTTAGTTTTGGGGGACAAGCGGGCAGATTGTTTTTTTACCCTTTTGTCTCCCCCTCCTAGTTTTAAATATTCCTTTTGTGAAACCTTTGAACTTCTCACCGAGAACATATGTTCCCCTATGAGTAAGATGCAAACCATCTTTTTTATACAGTTCCTTTCTGCTCCAATTAGAGCTATCATGGGACACAAAGCCAAATCCTTGCTCCCGACACCATTCCCGAAGCCACAAATTGAATTCCCTATTGCGCATCTGCCTATCTTGAATGTTGTGCACAGGCAAAACTTCAGAGAATGACACAGTGGACGCAATCTGCTGTATTTCACCTCCAAGAACACAAAAATCTTCCTTAATCTCAGAAACCTCATTGCTAGCCAAGTCATTTGTCCCTAGATGGACTAGAACGTCCACTTCCCCTTGCTTGTTTGACAATATTGAGAATATGTCTCTTGTCTCTACGAGCAGTAGCCCCAGGAAGAAATCTCACCAAACCACTACTCTCCAGCTCAACACCTCTTATGATAGAAGGCAATTGTTGCTGGGTGATTCTATCAAGTCCCACCTTTTCATTTTTGTCCTTGGTTGCAGTCCTGCATACCTTAGGCGTGGTGGTACACTTAAAAATTTTAAAAAGTGGCATTTCCATATATTTATACATATTATATTTTAAGTCTCAGAACTCAAATGTAAGGTCATTGAAACACGATGTTCAGTGAACAAGTCTAACTCCCAATTGTTCTGTAAAGTCATATACATATAGTTCAGGAAACCTCCTGTAAAAACATCCCCCCCCCCCCAGGATTTGAGAACCTCTCAAATTCCCTTAACATTTAAAATCAAGTCAACAGTATTCTGATTTTTCCATATTTTATTGATTTTTCATATGTGACTTAAGATTCCCACATAGGTTTCTGATATAGGATATATAACATTTTAAAATCTATATACACCCATTTAGATGCTTTGGTCGTCAATTTTCAAAAGAATTAGGGATGCACAATCCCATTTTTATTTATTTATTTTTAGACATTAAGAGTACAGAATTGTTTCAAGTACTCACCGATACATTTAAGGTCATGTGACTGCTTTGCAATAAATAATTTACTCACTGCACAGGCCTGCACACAGACACACACAGACCGACACCAGACCTCAGACACAGACACTGAGGCCAGCTGGCAGAATGCACCAACAGCATTCTGCCAGGCCCCTCCAGCTGGCTGCATTCTAGCGAGCGGCCGCCGGCGTGTGAAAGTTATAATATGGCTCTGCGGATACCGCCCAGCAAGCCAGTTCCAGTATAAGTGTTGGGGGCATTTGCATAAATTCAAGTACTTATGCAAACACCGGAATCATTATCTTATCAGTGCATCCCTAAAAAGAATACTTTTAGAGGTTAACGATAAACTGAGAAATCAGGACCGTGCAACCAAGCAAACCACCTCAGCAATTGTTTATGGATAAATCGTTTACAGAGGCATTACTCATGGCGACAGACGATAAAAGTTCTCTGAGCACGTTTGTTTTGCTGAATTCCATTTTTTAAAATAATTAAAAGGGCCACTATCACCAAAAAAGAGACTTCGTCATTTTGTTGTATGGCAAGAGAATATTTATACTCTGTCAGTGCACTTCAGAGTGGAAGGAACGTCCGTGAGAGTGGACGTTCCTTCCACTCGACGCTTGTCTGGCTACCTCGCGGAGCGAGGATCGCGCTTTGCAGCACTGCTAACGCTTCTCTAGCTTTTCGACGGGGAGGCTTTGTGAGTGGACACTTGTTGTGCGCGTGTGCAAGCGTGTGACCGGCCCGTTGCACCTATTGCGCTTGTCTGACACCGGCCTTATAGGTAGTCTTATTTCATACATATTTTCAAGTTAAAATAGGCCTTAAGGCTGATATCAGAATAGAAGGAAATCGTAGTTTGGACAGAATGATCAGCTCACCTCTCGGCTGACACATCTGAATGATTGAACAAGGGGAACGTGCCGTGCGCAACACATTGTGTTATATAGATCACTAGGAACCTAAGTGCAGAATTGGGAAAGTGACATTTTAGTAAAATCTGTGCAATAGACAAATTTTACCAAAAAAAAATACATGTCTGGCTCACGATATATCCCAGAAAAATTAAGGGGAGTAAGAGCGAGATCAAAAAAAAATAAAATATATAAATTCCACAGTAAAGAAAAAAGTGGAAATAAGTGTACACTTGAAGGCAAAGTCATATTTTAGTCGCTAGTAGTTCATGCGGAGTTAGGATTGTAAAACATGGAGCAGATACGTGTACTTCTCTGTATTTACCTGATCACGAGGCATTTGACATGATTAGCACAACTGTAAATTGGTTTTCTTATGACATTACATTGTCACCAAAACTCAGTGGGCCTTTATACCATCAGCATGTTTGCAAAACATTAAAATGCATGCAACAATTAATTAAACCTCTAATAAGGTAGAGTGTAACAATATAAATGATCTATATAGGGCAAGGTAACCTTACGGCTGTCTGTTGTGGGATTTTACTGATCCTGGCAGGGTGATCTATCTGGCTTGTGCTCGGTAATTAGCATTCAGTTGTTACATCGCTGTCATGTTACGTTTGAAGAGTCGCGTTTAATGAAGACTAAATGTCAGTTATGCCGCTCTTCCATCAGTGCACTCGATGCGCTGAGAGGTGGGCGTTTCAATGACGTATTTAGCCGATCAATGACACTGTGCTATGACTAAGAGGATGAGTAACAGGCAGGGGCACAGGAGCCTGTTGCAGTCGCACATCAAATCAATACTAATATTTCATGTCTTGGACTGAACCGACTGCAGCTTTTTAACCATTTACATCATGAGCTGAAGCATCGTACCCGAGAGGGAAGTGGCTCCTCTTTGCAGAGCTTATCAAGAGCAAGTACAGTGTATCTTCTAACCACCAGTTTATTTGTTTTTGAACAAAGGCAACACAGGTGTGTAACCTGAATCTAGAACCATTAACAGCTTTGCATGTGGTCAGATAAGTATTATTCTTTCTAGCATACAAAGCCAGCAACAGAATAAATAAAAAATAATCTACCCTGTTTTTACAATGTAACTACTAGACCATCTAAATTAACACAGCTGTTCACATATCTCCTAATGCAGGAGCATGAGCAAACACTGCGAACATATGAAGCAATCATGCTATGACTGCTGTACAAATGGGTGGCTTTATCCTAAAAGGGCTTTGCCGAGCTGGCTCAGCTGCTTATGACTCATTTGAGACCAAGGCCAGATTGTTAGAAGATGCCCCAGGTGAGAAGCTTCATGCAATATAGTGTGTTGACACAGTTTGTGTTGTTAAGACAAGTTTAGAATGCAAATATCACTCTTTTGGATGGCTTTCACTAGGCTATTCACAAGGAATGTTTTGAAGAATAAGCTTTGCTGAAGCAATTTACTGCCACCAGGGGTGTACTGGGGGGGGGGGTGTCTGCCCCAGGTACCAGGTGTCGGCCACTGATGGGGGGGGGGGTTCCGCTGACCGGCTTGCCACACACTGAGGCCGAGGCAGGTGCTGGATCCAGACAATGCAACCGACGGATCCGGGTCGCCAGGCCTTTGAAGGTGTGTGAGGCACGCGTCAGGCCGTGTAGACTGCAGAGCTCCAGCTTGCAACACGTGACATGTCACATCCCGTACCCCGCCTCAGCCGCTGCACATTCCTGGCTGCTGGGGGGGCAGACAGTGCGCAGGCATGCACATGAAACCGCACAGCCTGCACTGTCTGTCCTGCCACGCCCAGTCATTCCGCCGTAAGAGAAGCAGGCTGCAGGGCCTGTCAGTGCCAGACGGTACTTGAGTGTCCACCGTCCAGAGGTCTCACACTGCCCTGGCCAAAACACTCACTGACGGTAAATAGAATTTTTTTTTATATAAAAATTGCTGTGTGCGCGCTCATATTTATTGCCTTTACCATGAGAGTTTTATTGCTGTGGATCCTGTGTACGTTCATACTTAGTTCTTTTACCACAAGAGTTATGCAGCTGTGGAGCTCTGTGATACGCTCATATACACCGCACATTACTGTTCGCTTATTGCTGGAGCTCTGTGATACACTCATATACACTGCACATTACTGGGAGTTTTATTGCTGTGGGGTTCTGTGATACGCTCATACACACTGCACATTACTGTGAGATGACATACAATTTGTGCAATAAAGATTTTTGAAAATATTAAAAAGTGCTTTTCTTTTTACATTTTAAAGTTGGGGGGGGGGGGTTGCCAAATATAGGATCTGTCCCGGGTGCCAAATGTCCTAGGTACGCTCCTGCTGCTACCCCAAAAGTGAGAGCATCACTGACTGATACTTCTTGCATGGATGGTAATAGATGTCCCAGCTACCACTGCACATATGGCTAATTTGTCAACCTCATTGGGCTGTTTGTGTTTTTTTTTTTTTTTTCTTCTTTTTCCTTTGCATTAGTTCGATCCCTACATGGATTTATATTCAAACTTCTGGTAAAATTACCAACTCCATTAAAGGGGACATGCTAGCCACCATGACCACGTAGGTAAATGTCAGTGGTGCGAAGAGTGTCTCCCTTCAATGTCCCAGGCCTGCAAAGCGACTGTCTGCCCTTTGACCTGAAGGCAATTAGCATCTGGTTGATAGATTCCAGGGGATGGATGCATGCTCTGGGATTCACAATTGTATCATAGCATGCCAATATAAGGAGGAGCAGTATTAACTAAGAACTGACTGGTTGAATGTGCTTGTCTGTGGGACTGTGTCTTAAATGCCATCTGGAGCTAGACAATATCCAGCTAGATGAGTGCCACGGATATGACCTGTACAGGATACAAGGCGAGTTTTGCAAGAAAAATGTAATAATTCTGGCTGACTTTTACCAATATTTCTTTGCCTAGCAGTGCTGTCAAACTCATGCCCCCACCAGATATTGATGCCTACAATTCCCGGAATTCTTTGAATGCAACAGATGGCCAGGAAAACATGGGAGTTGTAATTCTGAAACTTGGGGGGGGGGCTGCAGTTTGAGATCCCTGGATTAGAGTATAAAACAAAATTAAGGCAATATTATATCACTCCACAGGGCTTAACTCAAACCAGTTCAACATCTAAATTAGACACAAGTGTCTTGGAGCCTATAAATGGTATAAAAATCCTTTATTGAAAAAACAAACACAAGACGATAGACAACACAATTGCAATGGTTCCCAAAACCTATATTATAGCATAACGGCAACAATATTATTATGGCAAAGAAGAGGGAGCCAAAGGGTGCAGAAAATAATAAACAATCTAATACCTCGTCAGTTCGAGCTGCCTACTCGCCTCCCTAACTCGACAATTAAGCCCCAATAGGTATGCCAAATTCATACAAAACGCCAATGAAATAGGCATAGGTACCGGGATTACCAGACAAGTGACTGTTAAAAACAAAGATATCGCTTGACGCGTTTCGCCCTACCGGGCTTAGTCTTGAGCTAGATACCAACAAAAACTAACCTGGTAATATACCATAAATAAATGGATTAGAGTATCCCTGTAAAATCTAAGGATTTGGTATTTTGGTTTGCCCACCGCTATGAATATAGTCATAAACTGCTCATTCTATTCCCATTACAAGAGTTAAAGGGATAATCCATGCACTGACCAATGAGATTGAATGGTCACAGTGAGACAGAGAAATAAGGGTGCTCAGGTCAGAGGGATGATTCAGCATAGAGAACCACTGGATTGACTGGACGCTTGTTCGCGTGTCCAGCTTCCGTACTGGATGCTAGCAGCCGGTCATGTCCAAATCTGCACCAAGGGAGCTCAGCGCTGATTTATATTAAGTTTAAAATCAAACTAAAGGTTTAAAATGAAAAGGGGTCAGGAGGGGTTAATGTTTGACCGCTCATTATCCTCCCTCCTGTTTTAACCCTAAAGTTCTCTTTTAACATCCCCCTATTTTTTTTTAAACCAGTTGGAAATTAAATGATTATCCTTTAGCTTCCTTTTCAGGCGATGTCTGGCAAATTTCACATGTTATGCATTTACAGCCTCGAAAATAATGCTACTGCTGTTTTAAAGGACTCCTAATAACGAGTTGTTTAATAGCTTCAAGGTTTCAGCACTCAGATGTCACCAGAAGCCTCTTACAGTAGGAAGGTAAAATTAATTTGTTATGCGGCTGTTTATGCTGTAATCATCTGTGAACCAATTTCTGAGATACAATTTACAAAGCAACATCGACACTTATATGTAATTATCTCCATCAGCACACAAAATAATTATTGCATTTTGCCCCACGAACACAGTGAATTATTCTGACTGGGCAGTGTGCAGCCTCATGCAGACATTGCACAAACATGCTACAACACTATTCATTCAACATAAAACATAATTAAAATTTGCACCATGGGGCAACTTTATCAGGGCGATGGTTTTACAGTAGCCTAGTGTAACGGAAGCTCCCTCTACCTTTGTGCCCTCACCCTCCTTCGCACCCTTCCCCACACTATACATGGCCTCTGTGTCTGTTGGAGACGTGTGGATGCTGGCATCCTGCTAAGAGATCGTGGACCAATATGTCAAAGCCAGTTCTCAAGGACAATGGGCATAAGTGGGCACCTAAGGGTTACTGAGTTAAATGTATTTCTATCTTGAAACTGTATTTTAGGAGTTAGATTGTTTTAGCAAGAACAATAAGTGTATATTGTTTCTCTGTTTGCCCCTAGATTGATCTGATGTTGGTTGCTAATCTCGTCTAGTGTGTACTAATTAGGGTCTGCGTCTCATGAAGGAATTCATACCCCCCTCACGTAGACAATATATTCTGTTGTGTCAGGTTACCTCCCCCTCTCGGTTTCTCCTAGAATGGACCCCCATTTCCAATAAAGATATTCATTCCCCTGCAATAAGCGGTGTCTCATGTTTGGGGACTTATACAGCGCTCCCTCAAGTTCCGGCTGAGGACTGTGGGAGATTGTGGATCAGCTTGCCTGGAGAGAAGGGATTATTATTATTCTTTATTTATAAAGCGCCAGCATATTCCGCAGCGCTGTACAATAAGCACAGTATAGACAGGGTTACAATACAATACATTGAACAACATTTGACAAACAGTACAGGAGGAGATGAGGGCCCTATTCCCGTAGGAACACACAATCTAGGAGGGTTGGGGTTGGAAACAGGAGGAGAGGACTGCAAGGTGAGAGTGATTGATGGTTGCGTCAGTGAGTTGGGTGGTAGGCTTCCCTAAATAGGAATGTTTTCAGGGAGCGTTTGAAGGAAGAGAAGTTAGAGGAAAGTCTGACAGTACGAGGGAGAGCGTTCCAGAGAGTGGGGGCTGCGTGTGAGAAATCCTGCAGTCTATCATGGGAAGAGGTGATGCGGGGAGAAGCTAAGCGCAGGTCACTGTTTGACCTTAGGGAGCGGGCTGGGGTGTATCTGGTGATTAGTGAGGACAGGTAGTGGGGCGCTGAGTTAGTGAGGGTTTTGTAGGTAAGGATAAGGATTTTGAACTTAATTCTGCAGTGGATGGGGAGCCAGTGAAGGGACTCGCAGAGGGGAGCGGCAGAGACAGAGCGGCGGGTGAGGTGAATTAGCCTGGCGGAGGCGTTCAGGATGGATTGTAGGGGGGAGAGGCGGGACAGAGGGAGGCCAGATAAGAGATTATTGCAATAGTCAAGTCGGGAGATTACCAGGGCGTGTATGCGTTGTTTTATGGTGACAACGGTAAGAAATGGCCGAATTCTGGAAATATTACGCAGTTTGTATCGGCAGGAGGAGGAAAGAGACTTGATGTGGGAGATGAAGGAAAGAGCAGAGTCAAGTGTAACAAAGTCGAGTGTGATGGACGCCGTAACAGGTTTGTGTCTGGTCCACAAGACGAAGACCAGTAACCCTAGTTTCTGTTACACCTAGGTTAATAACACTTATTTTAGACACATCTTCCACATTTGCTAGAACAGTAAACTGAGGTAGAGTGCAGCCAGGGGTCAGGTCCAGGAGGAATGTGTGGGAACTTGACCGGAGAAGATAATTGAACACCTGAATCTAAGCTTTGTACAGTAAGGGAGCAATAGAAACTCTCTTCCCTCTGCAAAAATAGTGGACCCAAAACACTGCAAAGCTTAGATTCAGGTGTTCAATCATATCTTTCCCTGTTAACCTCCCTGGTGGTCTATTTATTCTGAAATTTCTTGTGTAAAGGCGGTCAATTTTTTTTTCTGCTGCTCCCCCCCCCCCAGCGGCAACCCGAGTGTGGCTCGCGGTTAAATTCTTATGTTGGAAGCGGTAACCCCGAGCAACACTCGGGATGCCGCTGGATACATCACCTCTCCCTGCGCTCCCTCGATGTCCCTGCAGTCTCCTCCAGCGATCGCGACCCTCATGCTTCCTGGTTTCCTCCTCGCGAGAAGGAAACCAGGAAGTAAAACGCCACGATCACCGGAGACTGCAGAGATCAGCGGTGATGTATCCAGGCGAATGTGTCTCAGGTTACTGACCTCAGGGGGAAATTTAACCCCCGAGATACACTCGTGAACACCGCCAGGAAGGTTAAGTCACAAATATAGGAGTTAGATCTTTTCAAAAATCCAAATATATACATAAATATATCAGATCTGAGTGTGTGTTTGATTTAAATGCAAGATGACAATTCTTCGTTGGGGACAGAAATCTTGGGAAGTTCCCACACTTATTTATTAGGACTTGACCCTCAAGTGAAGGGAAAGTATTTATCATTTATGACCTTGAGTCACCATTGGAGAAGCCATATTAAAAAGTCTTCCCACCTGAGATTTTTTTGCTTGAAGTATAGAGACAATACGTTATATCTCGAATACATCACAACTAAACATATACTGATTAACTGATATAATTTCTTGACCACTTACCTTCTGGAGAGCATAAAGATCTCTCCAGTAGAAGAGCTTCTTCTTCCCATTCATCATCATCATCTTCCTCTTCATCACTGGAGTCTTCCTTCTTTTCTTTACACCTGTCAGGCCTTTTATGACCTTGAGATGTGACTTCACGATTCTTCATTTTGTCACTGTCTGGGACATTGTGCGATTTCTTCTGTTGCGTTTCCTTGTGTTGGCCTTTGCATACTGGTTTATGGGCATCTTGTTTTAAGTGTTTTTCCCGTGGACACATACCCTGATTTTCAGGCACTGTACACAGACTCTTGTCTGGGCTGTTCACATTTAAACAGTTTGTGGTTTTAACTGGTGGAGAACTCGAGTGTTTCTCCCCTTTTCTCTGATTGCCCAAGTCCGAACTTCTTATTCTTTTGCAGGTTTCACTTTCTGCAGCCTCTGCTGGTGCCGACCTTTTCTACATTAGGAAACACCACATTTCAGGAATTTTTCATTATGACATTTTAACCTATGTAGACATTACATATCCATCTTAACATTTAATTTGATTCCTGAATAAAATGCCCAGTGGCTTGGTCTGTAGTGCACATCAGTGACTGCTGTACAGGTTTTGAACAGAAAATCAATCCAACATTTTTTATGTTCCATGTAAATCTATGCATATAACGAGGACATGTTCGAGTAATTTGTTACACGGTCTCTTTTCCTCTCGAAAACCAGAGACAACAATATATGAATACACGTTATTTTTGCATTTGTGGCGAAAACATTCCCTGGAATAAAAGTAAGGCATCCTTGAATTGAAGGTTAGGCATAAAATGGGGCTTATAACCTCCCCCAAAATTTGTTTCAAGTCTGCAGCAGGAACACGCATCAAAATGGAATGGAATGATTTCCGTACCCCAGAAAAAAAATACTTACTGTTTCAGGAGGCCTGACTCTGTAATTGGGATGTTTAGATTGGTTCGTCGTCAGACAGTTCCGTGATGTAGTCAAGTTATTTTGCTTTCTACAGTAGAAAAAAAGTGAAATATACAGAATAAAGCCAGTGATTAGATTACTACAGCCTTTTAAACAACGTTGGTCTCACTTCTTTCTACCTGACAGACTACTTTCAGAGTCCTGCATTGTATAGCATCAACGCATAATCCTTTAAGAACCAAGCATGGAGTGTATACACATTTTCTATTATCTGCAAAAGGTTTACTCTCCAAGTATAACACTTGTGTTTTTTTTTTTAACCTATCTTTGAGAGACAGCTAGGTAAAAAAAAAAAGGGCTCTCTTAATCAGAGATCACCAGATTCCCAATGTGATACGGGAATGGCTCTTTGGATCTGAGATAAAAGAGCATATCAAACTTGTTTTCGACTAGACATGAGATTTCAGTCCAGCACTCAAACTTTGACGCCTGGAGGTGCCAGATTCACTTTCTGGTGTATCGTGTGCAGGGTATGGGCATTGTGTTGCCAATTTGAACACGCATGATGTACCACTACATTATCACCAACTGAGCGCACACAGCAAGCTCTTCCTAGAAAGGAATTTTGGCAACTACCATCGTGGAAGTTGCAGAAGATTGTTCGTGACACCACATTCTAGGTTCCATAAAATTTAAATTTTCTATTCGAAGCAAAAGCTTTTTAAATGTAGACCATTTCATAGGGCTGTTGATAAAAGTGGGAATACGGTTTTGACTCAACTGTATTGAATCCAGAAACAAATAACTTTAATGAGTACGGCAAATCTGTAAAGTCTGCCACCAAAACAGAGAGCTTCATACTGTGTCAAGACCTCCAGAAACCTTTGAACTTGCCTCTGCTCTTGGCAACGTACTGTGTTTCATAAGATCCTGTACAGTGCTAAACCTTGCAAAGTAATGTAAATATTTTAGGTTTTGATTTTGTATATGTCGCCGTGTGAAATAGAGGAGTCTTCTCTGCCCACACAGCTGTCACTGGCAGTCGGAATTTGAAGATCTCATCTACAAAGTATCTCCTTTGGGGCCAATGCTGTCCGCACACTCTGAAATCATTCGGTCTCTGAACGATTGCAGCAGCGAGCGTTCCGGGAGATGCGGCACGCTTACAGGAACCAAGGTCAAGGTTTGTCACTTCATATCATATCAGTTTTCCTCAGCTAGTCCCTGGATTCTTCTCTTAGCAAGCAACGCGGAATTAATGTCGGTTCTTAATTTCTCCCAATAAAGCACACGACACAGATCATATTGGGTTAAGCAGGCTTCCTGTCCATTCCAGCAGGCCTCCTTTATTTGGTAATAGAATTACCTGTGGTTATCTGATTCTGTACTAAACTCAAACTCAGCCCACCCAGACATCGCGATCAAAACCTGCTCCCAATCAGATTCACCCAGCACAGTCACAATAGTCATACAGGGAAAGAGTCCTGGTTTGGGGGGTCTCAGGGGAGAAGTGGCGTCCATGACAACACGGTACATAAAATAACAATACTAAAACCGCAGGATGACATTTCTGAGCATGAGTTCCGTGACATTAACCATGAACAATAAAGATATTAACAATATTAAACATATCACAGCCGTTAGGGAATAGGGTAAAGATGGCACAAACACCGTGTACCTACAGGCACAGGGTGAATTCAACATAAGCGATGGCTAGGAAACAACAAAATACCAGACCCGCACCACCCAAACGAATCTCCGGGTCCATGCACCTCCAGTCCAAGGGGGCTACTGTCACAGGCACCAATCGTTCTGTGCAGGAGCTTTGAGCGATCCAAAATTTGCATAGCATAGCACAATTACGCAGCATCTGCCCAATTATTTGAGGTGAAGGGGGGGGGGGACACTCATTTTTGCAGAGTGGCCCTTTAAGCAGACTTTGGTTCACACCCATGTCTTTCTATCAACAACATGCACAGTTCCCTTTACAATTATTGAAATACTTCCATCAATAACGTTTACAATTTAGTTCACAGACCTGAAACCTACATAAACTTTTGAATTCTATCATTCTAAATCCCTCATTGATAATTCTAAAGAGAAGACTTCAGTAGGGTGTACTCTTAACACAAATACCTGGAAAGTATATCTGCTATGTGCTGCTTCTCCTCAGGGGCGTACCCCATCCAGTCCCTCTGAACTTGGCAGTAAAGTTCCTCTCTCAGGCTGTAGCTCCCATCCTTAGGACTCAAACGTCCTACCTAGAGTGAAAGAATGACATAGAGTATAATTACATATCAATTTAATATATTTATGACACATACATAAATCTTAATTATCTAATATACATTAAATAATCCAATAAAAGATGCACTCTGTATCTTTGCTTCCAGAATTTGATCATCCACTGTCCAAGTAAACGCAAGTCTTTTTTTCTTTTCAGTTCAGAGGTTAGCGAGAGAATGAAGCCAAAATGACAGAATTCATTTTCATTTGGTTTCTTTCCATGACCAACGTATTCCACTATCAAGTTATCTTGGTGAAACAAATAAAAATATTTAATTTCTAATAAAATGTAATAAGACTTATCAGCTCCTCTGTGTTGTTGAGGAGACCAAATGGTGTCACTTTATGTCAGACAAATCTCAAATAGCATAGGACAAACATTTTAATATTTGACACATTGAGCAGGAGTGAAGGATATAGACAAAGGCAAAAAACTTGCATACACTAAATTTAAGCACATTCGGGGCTGTTTTAGAAATGTAACTTCTTAAGTTAGCAACATAACGTATAAAATACATAATGGTAACGCACAAAACTTTTCATACTTCGTGGTCTCTCCAGAGTCTCCCTACCCTTGGATGCTATAAGTCGGTCATGAAATGTGACCTACAATGGTGGGAGGCAATTGCAATCCCTCTGCACATAAATGCTGATTGTCTGCAGCGTGGAATCCGGTGTGGTGGAGCAAAATAGAACACAATGTGTAAAAATGTTTTTTTTTTTTTTTTTAAAGAAACACCATTGAAAAGTAGAGTGTCCTTTTCTTGTCCTTAAATAATTGGGCAGAGGCTGCCGACAGCAGCTGTCAGGGTGTAGCGTGTTCCTTTAATGTAGTAATGCAATGTAAATATTTGCAGGTGTATACATGGGATTGCAAGGGAAGGTGTCGAAGCCATAGAAATGTTCAACTTAGAAAATTGTTACACCCATGGGAGCTTCACAACTAGGACAACTCTAGTACAGTAGCTACACCCCGGGAACTGTGCAGCCTGTAAAAAAACATGTGTGCCTACAGACGAACCATACAATTTGGATCAGTAAACCCTTTAATTCCGACTATAGAAGTAGGTCAAGAGATACTCCCAGAGAACAGTTGGGTACATACAAAGTTGATGTTACGGTACTCCACAACCAGGACAACTGGTACATCCAAAGATTGTATGACATGTTAGTTCTGATTAGTTAAACCAATAGAACAGGATTTGACAAATACCAGGTAGTCCCCGGCTAGAAAACGTTCCCTGCCTCCTAAAAATGTGTAATTGCTTCCCAAGTTTTTAGATTGGCTCATAAGATTGATGTAAGTTTGTTGAGCTGCACGATAGAACTGTTCAGCTCTGACATAACTATTTACTTCTAAAGATTAATTTAGATATCAGCTATTTCATTGCAAACACTAAATGGCGCTCTAGTTGTGTTGAATATTTGCACTTTATCTGGCGGTCAGCAACCTTGCCTTCCCAGATGTTTTTGAACCCCATCTCTCATGATGCTCGTTAGGTTGGCTGAGTCTTGGGAAATCTAGTTCCAAAACATCTGGAGGGCCAAGGTCTCTCTCTCTCTCTCCGTTCCTTATACAGTCTCGATTCAACTCTGAATTTGTTGCAGAAAAAAATGTTCCATGTCTGAAAATACAAATTTCCATCAAAAAGGGGAAGGGAAAAAAAAAAAAAGAATGGCCTTGCAATGTCCGGATTATGACACATCTGGCTATGCCATAAATTAATCTGACACTACCTCTCTATGAAAGGCAGGGACATAAAAAATATGAGATGTAATGCATGCATACACACCATATCCAGGGTGGATAATAGCTCTGTCTGCTCTATGGGTAATGCACGGGCTTTTTCTAATCGCATGATGAGATCCTGTTTCCGATGAGGTTTGATAGCCAGTAGATGAATTATCCACTCCTGGAGAGGCCTTTTTTCCCCGTTTATCCGGTTACATTTCTTGGCTGCCGGTGTAAGAAAAACAGCTGGACGGCGGTTGCAACATGAACCATCTTTGGCAGGTTCCATATTCTTCTTTGGAATCTTCACGCATTTACCTGGAATACATTAAAATACGTTAAATCCACTCCATCACTTGTGTTCTTTTAATGGCTTTCTGATACATGATACGCACTGATCGGTCCTTATGAGAATCTGATAACTGTTCATTTATTACCCAGAACATTAACCTAAAGCACTCTTGGCATCTTGTTTTGTTCCAGCATCATGTATCAGCACCCATAAGGCAGAATGAGCAGAATGAGTATCACAGGGCATGGAAGCCCAAAGCATCCAAGGAGTCAATGCTTCAAATCATTTCACATAGCTGCAAATGCACAGCAGATTAGGTGCTTTTTGATTAGCTGTATACATACATATATTAAAATTTGGCTCTGCGTTTTATGCTTTTTTTTTTCTTCAACAAATATACCCACATTTCATGGTTAGCAAACAGACCCAAATTTAACATGATGCAGTATGTGGCCTCATCTGACGGGGGACAAACTAATTGAAAATATTGTATAAGATTCCTCCATGGTTTTTGTGTAAGGTGAAGCAAAGGAGTTGTGTTTAGACTTTGGTCCCATTCCCCAAATCATTATTATGTGCAAACATACCATTAAATGAAAAGTCTATTCAGACGCACATGCATTTTTTTTTTAAAAAAAAGGGGACACTACTCATCCTGGCCACTTTATGGTTTTAAAGCGGTCTGAATAGGAGTGCCCCCCCCTTCTCTCCGCCTCCCAGCTCCCCTGATCTGGTGAAATCATGGGATAAAGCGTGGTAGATTCTTCCACCCCACACAGCGTCAAAATTGTTTCCCAGCAGCCTGTCACCAGTAACATCTGCACGCACAGCGCATGCCAACATCATCACCATCTCTCAGATCAATCACTGTAGCGAGTGGTCTCAGAGGCAGCCGATGGATTGGATCTGCGCATGCGTGCAGCTCCGATCCATTGTTCTGTGAAGGTGCTACAGAACTTACAAACAGAGTGTGCAAGTCCTGTTGCGGTGTACAATTTGCGGTTCCTACGCTATGCAAGTTGCGAAGGAGCACATATCACACAGAAAAGCTTCAGGGACTTCCAGGCTCGGGTGTCCCTGAGCCAAAAGATGAGGAGCAGCGTGCGGGGAGCTACAAAAGGAGAGTAAAAATCACTTAAAAAGTAATAACTGGGCAGGGGCTGTCAGCAGCCTCTTCCCAATTATTTCAGGGCAAGAAAAGGGAATTCTGTTTATAATAGAGTATCCCTTTAAGCGATCTTCTCTTAAAAGAAATCTGAATCATCCAAGTAGCCCATTCAGAAAGCTCGATTTCGACCCTGCGTTCACTCGTATGGCAGAAGTCAGAATAACTTTGAAAACATCTGGGTTTTTCTCCATGGCAGTGCGGTGCTTCGCTGTCCTGATGAAAAACCCATTCTCATACAACCAATCTTTGGCCAAAGAGGACCACATGCTTGTGGGGAATGATGGATGCGGGGCCAGAAACCGGGCCATTTCCACACATTTTAAGTGACATTATGCTCGTATGACATTTATGTAAAAAAAAAAATAAAAAATGTAGTTTCGAGCAGAAATCTTCTTTACACGGCGCAATTTCAAAACATTTATTATAGCGATTATATTACGGCTTTGAATCCCACACACCATAAATATAAGGAAGGGGAAAAAAAAGTGACAAAGAATTCTGCCCCAATTACGCACGGTTCCTCCTAAACGGGGACCTTTTGGAAAGCTATTGTACAGGCTATGCTTTCCTCCACTTCACTCCTTAGCAATGTAAAGCCTCGGAGGAAAATGAACAGCCATTTGGTTATTTTTTTATCTTATTCAAAATTTTTTTTTTTTTTTAAAATCATTAGTTTTGCCCCTTTAATCTGTCAGATTTGTCGCTGTGCACCATTCCAGAAAGACAGGCTGACACCAGGAAAAAGATCTCTATACTTGACATAAATATAAGTCTAAGGTTAGAAAGCGAGATCACTATTTTTACACACCGAGAAAAGCTCTGTTAAGTGCACATCTGCTTCCATTGTTGGATACGTGTTAATTATACTCCTGCCAACAAGCACAAGGATTCCCATCAGTTAGCAACATATTGATCGCTGCCCATGTCCTCCTAGCTTGTTACAGCATTCCTTACACTGGCTCATTACTGTTCCTCAATGCAAAAAATTTTCACCTCTAACATTTTGCAGGGATGCTTTGGGAAATCTACAAAGAAGGGCTTTGAGCGTGTGTTTAAGTCAACTCGGTGTCAATGTAGATAACTGTGGGGAAGATCCCCTCCAGAAGAGATCATATATGTATCTCAGAAGTGGGTACAACCCTCACATTTTTGTAAATTTTTATTCTATCTTTCACATGACAACACTGAAGACATGACACTTTGCTACAATGTAAAGTAGAGCGTGTACAGCTTGTATAACGGTGTCAATTTGCTGCACCCTCAAAATAACTCAACACACAGCCATTAATGCCGAAAACGATGGCAACAAAAGGGAGTACACCCCTAAGTGAAAATGCCCAATTGGGCCCAAAGTGTCAATATTTTGCGCAGCCACCATTATTTTCCAGAACTGCATTAACCCTCTTGGGCATGGAGTTCACCAAAGCTTCACAGGTTGCCACCGGAGTCCTCTTCCACTCCTCCATGACGACATCACAGAGCTGATGGATGATAGAGACCTTGCGCTCCTCCACCTTCCTTTTGAGGATGCCCCACAGATGCTCAAAAGAGTTTAGGTCTGGAGACATGCTTGGCCGGTCCATAACCTTTACCCTCAGCTTCTTCAGCAAGGCAGTGGTCGTCTTGGAGGGGTGTTTGGGGTTGTTATGTTGGAATACTGCCCTGCGGCCCAGTCTCCAAAGGGAGGGGAATCATGCTCTGCTTCAGTATGTCACAGTACATGTTGGCATTCATGGCTGCCTCAATGAACTGCAGCTCCCCAGTGCTGGCAGCACTCATTTGGGCCCCAGACCATGACACAACCCACCACCATGCTCGACTGTAGGCAAGACACTTTGAGTGCTTTCTTGTGCATCATCTTTAGAAGAGGCTTCCTTCTGGGACAACAGCCATGCAGACCAATTTGATGCAGTGTGCGGCGTATGGTCTGAGCACTGACAGACTGACCCCCACCCCTTCAACCTCTGCAGCAATGCTGGCAGCACTCACACATCTAGTTCCCAAAGACGACCTCTGGATATGACGCTGAGCACATGCACTCAACTTCTTTGGTCGACCGTAGTGAGGCCTATTCTGAGTGGAACCGGTCTTGATAAACCGCTGTATGGTCTCGGCCAACGTGCTGCAGCTCATTTTCAGGGTCTTGCCAATCTTCTAGCCTCGGCCATCTATATGTAGAGCAACAATTCTTTATTTCAGATCCTCAGAGATTTTTGCCATAAGGTGCCATGTTGAACTTCCAGTGACCAGTATGAGAGAGCGATAACACCAAATTTAACACACCTGCTCCCCATTCACACCTGAGACCTTGTAACACTACGAGTCACATGACACCGGGAAGGGAAAAATGGCTAATTGGCCCAATTTGAACCTTTTCACGTAGGGGTGTACGCACTTTTGTTGCCATCGTTTTCGGCATTAATGGCTTTGTGTTATTTTGAGAGGACAGCAAATTTACACTGTTATACAAGCTGTACACTCACTACTTTACATTGTAGCAAAGTGTAATTTCTTCAGTGTGGTCACATGAAAAGAAAATATTTACAAAACTGAGGGGTGTACTCACTCTGAGATATTGTATATATGTGTATGTATTTTATGACTTTGCCATGTGCTTTGCCATTTTGTAGCAATTTTCTCTTGTAACTCATTTCATTGAATGGAAAAATAATCAAAGAAATGGCATATTGGTCCCACATTCTGATTTTCCCCAGGGAGGGAATGAAGTTAGACTTTGCAGCTAAAATGCAAGCACAAAGAGTTCAAAGAGAACGATTATCATCAACTAGTGAGTGTGGGTAGCTTTTTGTCCTACATTAACATTTTTTCTATTTTGGAGCAATCAGACAATGGCATATTGAAGGAATGAAATTCTGCATTGGGTGTGTGGAGATTATCAACTTAAGACACGGTCCTCAAGTATCACTAACAGGCCAGGTTTGCCAGATATCTGAAGCACAGCACAGGTGAAAGGATTTGCTGCTCAGTGATTGCAGGATTCAGTTTACTTTTCTCCAAGGTGATACTTAAAGGACCACGGTTGGGAACCACTGACATAGGTGATCACAATCTTTTCGATAGCACATTAAAAATCTCAATCAAAATTTTATACAATCGGATTAAACAGACCTCAAACTAAAACTGCAACTCCACCATACCACAGCAGACCAGGTGAAACAAGTCATAGATCAAGTCCTCGTCCACATATAAGTTCACCACTGAAAACCCGATACCAAAAAAGCCGAATGAGGCAAGCATAGGCCAAGGATAATTATCAAACAACAAATAGCACCTTGTTAGCAACAATTAAAAGGCATACTCTATTAAAAAGAGTTGTTTTTTGTGCTCTTAAATAATTGGGCAGAGGCTTTTACTTACCACTTTTCCTTCACCATGTGCTGCTCGTCAGCTCAGAGACTTCCAAACCCAGCAGACCCTGAAGCTTTTACTATGCAATCTGCGCTCCTAAGCAACTTTTTCATAGAGTAGGAACCACACTCTTAACAGATCGATGTTAAGAAGCAAATATGGAAACACATACAATTTCTACTAACTAGTCCCAACAAATGATCCACATCCGCACGGTTTAGGCCTGCATCAGACGAGCGCACTATTTGCGCCCGTACTGACGTGCTTACTGGCGCAGCTTTGTGACGCTGCAACGGGGCCAGTCACACGCTTGTGCGTGCGCACAAAATGAGCGCGCAACAAGCGTCTGTTATCAAAGCCTCCACTTCGATGCGCTAGGACGCGCATTGACGGGGCTACAAAGCGCAATCCGCCATTGGAGGATTATGCTTTGCAGCGCTGAACGCACTCTGCGATGTGGCCAGACGGGCATCGAGTGGAAGGAACGTCCACTCTCAATGACGTTAATTCCACTCTCCATTGACGCTCAGCTGACCCTAGCCTTAACCGCAAAAGAAAATCGGTTTCACCAGCAGTTTTGGCATCGGCTTTCAGACCTTATGGAACAGATTCCAGGAAAAGCTTATTGTTATTTCTGATTATTAGTCCAGTAAACAAGACCAGCTAGTTTGAGATCAGGAGGATCGCCATCAGATCAACATTTCCAATTTTTAATGGCTGCTCTTTAAATTATATATTTCACGAGCAACGTAATGAATTCCTATGATTGCCCTACGAGTGAAATATTACCTTTAGTTTATCCTACATTATGTATCCAGTATTAAGGTATATATTGTAAGAGGTGAAACCATTGCAGACTTTGAACGTCTGCGAATGTACATTTTAAATGTAGCAAGTGTCTAGCCGGGTATGGAATGAGTGTTGTCCTGTAACATTACAGAAGCAATGGAATAATTGATGAGATAATGCATTTCTGGATTCAGACATCTGTGGTCCAGGGATTAGTAGTATAATGACCATGTAAGAATACTGCTGGATCGCGATCAATTTCAGAGTAATACTAGATAAAAACTCCATTCTAAAATCACCCTCACAAGTCTACACCACCTTTCTATGATCACCTTTCTCATCACTTTCTATCTGGCACTGAATTCTAAGTCACAAGCAACAGTATTAAAAAATGAATAAGTATGAGTATGGTATGGGTCCAGCGCCCAGACCTTAAAATGCCACTGCATTTCCAAACTGAATGTCCTGGTGCACTAGTCAAAAAGCACCCATAAGGCAGTGACGCACTCACAGTCTAGAAATAAAGTCTGGTTTATTAATCACAATTAAAAATAAATGTTTCAAGGGAACAAGTGATTCGGGTCGAGCTGCGAGAGCCCCCCTTCCTTGCACACCAACCACAAGCTGGTGCTCTCCCACAGGGCACCACTATGCCCTAGACACAAATTCCAGGAAAATGAGAGGCACTCCTGGTGTGTACATGGATCTTATTGGAGTAGGATAAAGGTGAAATTTCAGCCTTAATCATGTCAATGTTCCAACTCTAGTGCTTGCTAAAGGTTTACCAAGAACCATAATGACGGTCTTTTTAATGTTTATCTAACAATCGAGATTTTATTTTTATCCACGAGTGGGACCATCCCTAATTAAAATGATATAAATATAAATTCACGAGTATAGCAGATTGTGAGTTACTACGGGAATAGGGCCCTCATCTCCTCCTGTACTGTTTGTCAAATGTTGTTCAATGTATTGTAACCCTGTCTATACTGTGCCTATTGTACAGCGCTGCGGAATATGCTGGCGCTTTATAAATAAAGAATAATAATAATAGCAGTGCGTAGTGATACTTTTCTATTGGACTAACATTACATTTAAAAGACAAGCTTTCGAGACTGTACCAGAGCTATATAAATAAACCTTGCAAATTTATTTTCAGCTAAAATGTTATTCCAGTGGAAAGGAGCTTCAACTTTCCAGCAGGAACAGCAGGAGTTTCTTTTCATCTATGTATTGACGAATGCAATCACATTGTGAAAAATGTCAATAATGTGTTACATCTCCATATGCAAATAGCAGGGGAGGCTGTTAGACTGGTCCTACTTAAGAACAATGGCTGAATTTTGTTATACAGTTAAAAGAAAAGTAACATGTGTATCAATTAAACTGCCTACCAGGGACACAAACTCCCACACCAAGGACATCTTGCGTTTCGCATATTAGATTCAAGGGCACATAAAATATAAACAAATTGACTATCCTGCAGGCATTTGGAGATCTAAACCGCTTATTTTCTCATTAGACCCCAGAAATGCAATATAGTACACATTAACATCCTGATTTTTGTACATATCCTCTGCAGACGTATAAAAGATGCCATATTAAGGCTTAAAAACAAAAACACACAAAACACTAAATACTAAATTATTGCAGCAATCTACAGTTTTTGCCACAAAATGATTGTGCTTCTTCCTTTGCTCATCATTACCATTAATTATATGGCAAAACACTATTTCCAGTAGCTGTTTTTAATTGAAGGGATGTAAACCTTGAAAGATGCCACATTTTAAAGCTACAATGTTTTGTGAAGTAAATTGAGATAAGGAAATTAGCGTTGGCCAAGTCCAGACAGGATAACTGGGAATTGGATAGGAGTATGGCCACATGCATGTTATTTTTACTAGCCATGAGAGGGTTCCTGCAACACCCCCACACGTATAGTGTGTACTGGAAGGGTTGTAGACAGAATGTCCAGATGTGGTTGCAGGAATCAGAACCAGTGTTCCTACAATCTCACTACCGGCTGTACATAGCGCATGTCCTGTGTGAGCTGATACGTGTTGCAACTAGAAGAGACGTCGCTGAGACACAAACTTTGTCTTGACATAAAGACTAAATTTATTTAATGGACTTAAAAACAGAAAAAACATCAGGTTACAATTCGACGTATTTATAAAAGCACCAACAAGTTCTGTAGCGCTGTAAAATGGCTGAGAGAACAATATACATACAAGTTAAAACACACAGAACAGTAGGAGACAGGACCCTGCTTGAGAACTTACACTCTAAGAGGAGAGGGGTGCAACACTAGCAGGGTTATTCAGAAAGGTGAAACTCTGGAGAACTTGGAGAAGTGAAAATTCTAGGTCAATATAGCGGATTTGGAAAGTGAGATAAAGGGGAGAATTTTTCTGGTTTGGCTATTGACATAGAAGTTTCAGTTCTCCAAAAGTTCTCCAGGAGTGTCACCTTTCTCTGAATAACCCTGTAGGTGAGGGTAAGTACAGTATGTGAAGTAGCCCGGTGCAGGGTGCATGTGGGCTGAATGGGAAGATGGAGCAAGAAATGTATAGTGGTGACCCATGGAGTGAGGCAATAGGCTTCTGTAAAGTAATGTTTTTTCAGAGACTTCTTGAAGGACTGGAGAGGCGAGGAGAGTCTGATGTTGCAGGGAGGGAGTTCCATAGAAAGGAGCCAGCTCGGGAGAAGTCCTGAAGGTGAGAGTTGGGGGTGCGGGTATGAGGAGATGATAGCGTCAGATCATTGGCAGAGTGAAGTGGTTGGGATGGGATGTACTTGTTACTAATGCAGGAGATGTAGTCTGTGGCGCGGTTATGGAGAGCTATGTACAGTAACACCAGTATTTTGAATTGGATTCTAAAGGAAACAGGGAGCCAGTGTAGAGATTGACAGAGAGGTGAGGTGTGAGAGGTGCAGGAGGTGAGGTGCATAAGTCAGTTACAGGTGTTCATTACAGACTGCAGAGGGAGAATCTGGGATCTCTTAAGGCCAGAGAGAAAGGTTACAGTAGTCAAGGCGGGAGATAAGAGCTTGGATGAGCATTTTAGTAGAGTCATTAATAAGAAAGGGATGGATGCGTGCAATGGTTTTTTAGGCGGAAGTTGCAGGATTTGGTTAGCGACTGAATGTGAGGAGTGAAGGAGAGATCAAAGTCAAGAGGACCCCAACTCAACGAGCCCGAGAGGTAGAAGTAATGGTGGCACCATTCACCTGGGAAAGGAGTGCAGGAATGTTAGCATTAGAGGGAGGGAAGATGAGAAGTCAAATTTTAGAGAGGTTGAGCTTTAGGAAACAGGAAGTAATCCAGTTGGAGACAGCCGATAGGCAGGCTGTAACTTGGGTCCAACACTGGAGGACAGAGATCAGGTGAGGAAACTTAGATTTGGGTGTCGTCAGCATAGAGATAAATGGAAGGACTCAATTGTGTGAAAAGATACATAAGCAATATATCCTAAGGTTAATAAAATCTTTGTTTTTGTTCTGTTTTTTTGGGTGGAGCGAAGATGGGGTTTCTGCAAGGAGGCAGCCATATCAGGTTTACAGCTAGCCCATTTGTTTGGCCAAAACAATCATACAGACATCACTTGGTTTGAAATAGAAGTCAAACCACAGAATAAAACTACTTTTCGCACCATGAGGACAAGAGGCTTCAGGTCTTCATTGAGTAATTGGCCTACGCTTGGAGTCTTGTCATTCACTGAAACTTTGGATTGTTTAGAAAGCTGAAAAGCTGCCTTGTTATCTCCCCACGTCCTCCTCTCAGTCGCCTCCATACACTTTCACCAGCCAGCACATGTCAGGACCCTGCCTGCAACAAGCCTCAATTAACAATAGATGAATTTCAGTTCTGTCTGCATGGGAAATCTCCAGACCTGCTGAACCTGTTCTTTGCGGTCAGACTTTCCCTTATCTATAGAGCATGCTGTGTCAGGGCAGGCTAATGGGCTCTGTACAAGGCTGACATTAAAAAAGAAAGCCAATTTCTTATTTTTGCCCTAGGACTTTAACCCTTTAGCATCCTTACAAGGACTTTACCGAAAGTGAATTGTAAAACAATATTGTGTGACGATGCTGTAGATAACTTAAGTGCAGCAAACCGACAACTGCACTAATGTGTCCTCTATTGATTCAGTACATGAGAAAATATAAAAGAAAAAAAGCGCTTTACACTTTACTATGCACATTTCTATTAATAGTATCATGTACGTTTATAATTTTACGTCTGGACTGTCTTATTGTAATTGAGTTGTAGTGTAGGTTTGTCATCTGATTGTACAGGGAGACCGTGCTGCGTTTTAAAATTCTATAATTGTTTATAACACCTTTTTCGAACATAAACTGCACTTGGCCAGGTTTATGTTTACATTTACTCCATGGGAGCGGCCATCTTGAAGTCTTCTCTAATCAGAAGCTACACTTATGCAGCAGGCGACCAGACAATTAGTAATGTGTGTGCTTTCATGAATCCTGCAAAAGGCGTGACAGCAATACGACATGCCGATATTCATTTAAATTGTGCTTGTTATCAGGTGGTCAGGTTAGTGTTTTTTCTGACTGAAAATGATTTGTAGGAAGCTCCTCACACAGAGCAAGGCTAACCCTACAGATACATGCAATCATTTGTTTTCATTAATAATTACAGTTTTTGTTTGATAACGCATGGCAACCAAAGGATAAATCTTCACTTGAATAAATGCCTGGTAGTATGATTTATAAGTGTAATTTGCAATGTGTCAATAAGGGTTTCCTTCTATAGGGGTATAATCCACCATCTTTTTGTCTTATTTCCCCAGTGTGTACCTGTCAACCCGACGTCTTCAGATCCAACAACTGCAGTTGCTTTATTAATACTGGCTATACGTTTACCATTTTCTTGAGAGCATCACAATAGCAATACAAAAAACTGTTAGGTACTGCATGTGTGCCCGAGTGTGTAGGAGATATTACTATATATGCAGCATATGCTAAAGCAACTTTGAGATATACACACAATGTTAAAAACAGGTTAATTGGTCCTTGAGCAGATCAGTGGAGGTAGGAGGATAGTGTGCCAGCTAGAGGCTTGTTAGTTAATTCTCAGAAAGCCGCAGTAATCAGCTAAACCCCCAATGTCACACAGGTAAAACGCCCCTTTGAGGATGAGAGCACTTGTAACAAGGGAAAACAAATACTAAACAACGATCAAATGCCTAGCAAAGCAGCAGTTTGGTAAATTATGAAATAAAGGCCTTTAAAGCAAACACTTTTTCATGTTATTGTTTTTCTTACTGTTGTGTTCTTGCTATTCCATTGTCAAATGAAGCACAACAAACATGTTAAAAAAAAGATTTTACAGCTCAGTTTTAAAAACGACACACACACATTGTTTTTTTTTAATTAAAGTATTCATTTTTATTTGAAAACATGTGATTGCATCCTAACTTCTGGGATCTTTAGCTATGGATATGAAATTTTGAGGCCTCTTGCACCAGGGCAGAATTATGTATACAAAGTGGAGAGTGCCTAGCATATGAATTTTGTATCTCTAAATTTTAGTAGATCCAGATAAGCGGTGCTTTGTAGACCTGCTGCCGCACAGGAGCTTGGCGCAAGCGCTGTAGCAGACCGCAGCACACGTTGGTAGCCTCTTGGTGGTCCCCAGCATGTGACATGCTGCCAAGAGTCACATTGACTCTGGGATTCATGGCCATAGTGCGCCTCTGACGTGTGTATACACTGGTAGCTTCAGTAGAAAGGGGATTGCAGCTCTTCCACCGCAAACTCCTTCCTCTCTAACATTTTACAGCACCAGTGAGTGACATGCTGCCTGGAGGCACACGGACTCTGGGCACCATGTCAGTGAAGGCTGCAAAGCTCTCTCAGAGTGTGCACACGCCAGGAGCTACAACAGGAAGGACATCACGGCTTTTCTGTTGCGATTCCTTTCTGACACCTGATTCTAAAATACCGAAGAATCCAAAATCTGGAATGCTTGGGGTCCTGGGCATGCTGGATAAAAGGCGCTTGATCTGTATATAATCTAAGAATACAGCACGTTTGAGGTATTCCATAGGTTTGGGCTGTACCTCCCTACTGACACCTTGCTTTACCGATTCCCAACAAATAATGTTTTTTTTGGTTTTGTTTCACTAGGTTAGGACCCATTGTAAAGCTTGACTAGACGTTCGGCTTATTCCTTCAATAGCAATTTCAGTAGACCAAAAATCTCTATGGAGGTTTATGGGATTATGAGCATGTGTAGTACTTCTGTTTGTTGTATACTATGTGGCTGTCTGCTAGTGCTGCCCTAGAGTGATGGGATTTGTGCACATCATTCCTCTATTATGCCAAGGATGTGACGGGTCTTTATATACAAAAGCAGAATATGTTCTGAAAGTGTTAATGATGGGGGGGGGAGGAGGCTTGTTGCACACTTATGTCACACGCTAAAGGCAGCGCCAGGAGCCCCTATTTACTGAACTAAGATTCTAGGAAATAATTCAGATTGGAGGTTAAAAAGCGTACGCTTGTCTGTCATCACTACAGCCTGCGGCTAATGTGCTCTGGAGAATGCAGCAAAGTGACAGTAAATCCTTCACGGGGATTGTAAGAAGACATCTTGTTTGTTGCACACTACCGTAAACATCTTGCCTTAATTGTGTACCCATAGATAACTCATGGGCTGGTGACGCACACAGGTTCATGTGCAAACACTGTATTACAGTTACACGGTTTTATAAAGCGCTAATAAGTTCCGTAGCACTATTATGTTCACATTTAGAGGCACCTATGGCAAACACACCTTTAGCATTTCATATCTGCATGTTATACACCATAAAGTAACCAAAGCATTGTACATACAACCAGAAAAAAAAAATAGCCAACCAAACAAGCTACAGTTTTAAAATGCAGAAGTGCCATGAACACCAAAGGAATCAGTAAAGAAGAACTTTTATTCCCACTGGCAATGGAGTTCCTAATACAATACAGACATTTAAATCAATGAAGCCCATTAGAAGAAAAAGAAAAAAACCCATTGGGTTCCATTCTCTAAAAACAAAAATACATCTTCCTCAGAGAATAGAAATACTACTGAAATTCGTTAATGGTTTATTACATGATTAGCCAATTCCAAGATTAACATCTTGATGAGGATTATGAGAATTAAAGTTGCACTTGACGGCAGCAACTCGTTTAGGGACTGCAGCCATTCTTTTTTGTAAGGAGGGGGATTCTCCAAAGATAAACAGAGAAATACCTAAAATGTCAAAATGTATAGGCCTCTTGGCAGGTAGGGGCCAGACTGCATTTTATGGCCTATGTTTGTGGCTCGTTTGTAACTATTATGCATCTTTAAGTCATTACCACAACTGAATTACATCACAGGTGGAAGCTATGCGTCTCCGTGTCTGTTCTAGTACTTTTATTCACTGTTCAGAGAATTTCGATTTTCTGATAAGTGAATAATGAAGTAATGTTATTATTTGCATCGTGATAAAAAGATATACATGATCTTTTCACAGGAATGGATAGGTGTCGAGGATTTGCAGACATGGGTAACATTAATCTGGAGAGAAGTTGCAAATATAAAACCAAGTCGACAAATTCTGATAGAAAAGGACGATCGTGGAGGCAAAGAAGCGCTTAGATTGTCGGTCAAACTAAGGTTAAAGACAGTGTTTGCGACAAAGGACTGAACTACAGGTCACATACTCAGCCTGTACAATAATACTATGCCCCTGGTGGGGGGGGGGAAGCATAGTTGTCAAATTTAAAGCCTCTAGGGCAAATGTGAATGTTTCCATATGTTTATTTAGGGATTAAAATCATATCAAAAATATATATAATAAAAAAAATCTCACGATTTCATGTGTACACCTTGAAGAAGGAGCTTAAGGCCCCATTCACACCTGGGTGTTTAACAGCGTGTTCCTACGAGCTGTAAAACTGCCTAAACACGGAAATCCCATGATTTCCTATGGGGCCCGTTCACACCTGGGCGTTTTACAGCACGTAAGACTGCGCTGCAAAATGCCCTACGCCCAAAGAAGTACATGAGCTTCTTTGGGGTGTATTGCAGCGCGTTCGCGGCCATAGACTGCAGCGTTCATGCGCTGCAATATGTTTTTCATGTTTTTCGATACGTGAGGCAAAAACGCGCATATGAAAACCGCTGAGGTGTGAACGGGGCCACAAAGCCCTCACTAAAGAGGTTATTTATTTTAATAAGAAAACAGATTTAGACTAGTGCTCATAATTAGTTTAAAATGTGTATCACACATTATTGACCTATAGCAGATGTATAAACCGTTTAATTGGGCCACCTGTGCATTTGTCGCATACACAGAAAGTTACCAAGTATTTTGCTTCCCACTATTAGAAACAAGCATTTGACGGAGCAGGATTTCTAACCGAGCTCTGTATGACAGCCAATTTCATCACAGATCAGACTTATCAAGGCCCTAGGATGGAAACACTGTCCATGCTGTACTTGTGCAAACAAAGAAAAGATAGCAATTCTTTATCCTGTGTGCAAGACTACATAACACTTTATACATCTGACCCTATAAATGTATATTATTAGGATTATTTATAAATTGTATAAAGCCTGGTGATAACTGCCCCCCTGACCTTGACAGTCCCCCTACCCTCGTGATACCCTCTTGTTAATTTCTTACTTCTGTATGATGCTCCTGGTTTGATTTCAATGGCTGCCCTGCTCCATGTTTCCTTCTCCACCTGGGACATCCTGTCTCGCGTCAACTGATAAGATTCGTCATTGGCACAAATGGTGATCTTGTCTTGTATACTCCCAACGCAGCTCAAATGCTTGTCCCCAGACCTGGATCAAAAAGATTTGTGGTTTTTTTAAAAAAAAAAAAAAAAGCAAACATTGGAAACTAATCTACAGAAAACAAAAACTCTCATTGATCAACCAGTAGTTTGCATCATTGACAGCTTCCCAGGCCAACTCACGTTTACAGGATTGAGACAAGAGGTGAGCGCTGCTTACCAAGAGGTGCCCTGTCGAATACACTCAAAGCTTGACTGGGGTTTATCTTTACTCTCCCTGGAGAGGTAGAAGGAGAAAATTTGAACTCTATCCTCAGAGCCAGGAGATGGAATCTTGATGTACTGCAGGTTAAAAAAAAACCAACAAACTAAAAATTAAAACGATATTATCCTTATTCAGATGGTAAAAAAAGAGTAATAAATCACCATAATCCTATATCCAAATAATTTAATATGTGACTAACAAACAGATAAAGTTCTGATGGAAAAATCAAAACGTCCCAATGTCCACCAGGTCAATGGACATGGCTAAGGGCAGTAATACAAAGCTGCTAACCTAACCAGAGCTGTTGAAAACTTACCAGAGCCATTATATAGTGTATGGAGTTTTCAACAGCTCTGGTTAAGTTATTCCAAAGTTGGTGATATTGCCCTAAATGTATACTATAGAGGACTGAGGACTTCCACTCATTAATTTGTGTGCTTGGTACGGCCTAGATTAATTTGACCAAAATCCAATAAATTAATCTTATTTTCAAAACTAGATAAGGTTTCAGCAATATTTTGGATTGTCTCATCCCAAGAATGTGCCAAATTCAGCAGAACATATGGGACGCTACAGGTTATTCGGAGATCTCCGCTCCCAGCATGATCTAGTCAAGATACCCCAAGCATATTCTATGGATAGAACGATGTCCGTCACCAAGCTGAAACTCAAGAGGATGTGTATTACACCAGCATGACGATGTTACACACACACACACACACACACACACACACGTACTACCAAACATTGAGCCATTCAGAAACCTGAACCTTTGTTTTGAAGTAACGTGGCATGAATGGAGGCGAGAAGTTGTGCACAGAAATAACAAAAGCATCAAAACGAATCAAAGTGGAAACAGGACTAACACACTTAAGGCAATGGTAAGGAAAACAAAATAAAGACGACCATTTATTATAAGTAAAATCCTTGCCCTAAAAAGATGTGGAAGGTCGGGGGTTATGTTGGCAAGTTAGATCATGTAGAGATTGGGGGGGGGGAGAGTTGCTGTACTCAAAGTCATATTGATGTGGAAGGGGATTTAAATTGTCTTTTGGGGGGGGGGTCACTGTTTGACAGAACACACTAACGTACTAGTTTCAAGGAACATGTAAAGCTGGCCCGTGATTCATAGATTCAGAAAGACTGAGAAAAGCAAGCTTGCCACAGTGTCAAGATTACATCTGTAGCAATATGTGCAATTAGAACTATAAAGAAATGGTTTTGCGGGACTTGGGGAGAAGACGTGATAATCTCATATCATGCTCTATGCAAGTAATGTTTGTTATGTTGTTTCAAGTGCTTTTATTAAATGATGAGAGGATAGTCAAACAAGCAATCCACTCACAGGAACAGCAAAAAGGGAAAAAGAAAAAGAAAATCCCCTCTTTTTTTTTTATTACAACAGGTATCTATATCCTACATACCAAGGTAAAAAAAATAAGGCCAGATGGAAAACGTGCATTATGTAATGGTGAAGCTGCATCAAATGATGAATACGTTTCTGAATCTCCTCGGGGGCTCTTCCAGATGCTGCCCTGGATAACCCAATAATTAGGGAATAGAACCACTGGGGCACTCATTCTGTAAACACAGTGACCCAGGGGACTTTACAATTAGAATGCTAAGGTTCCCAAGGGGAGCAGACACCGTAAACGTCATGCATGGTCTTCAAACCAAAGTCCTTTTTTAACATTAGAGAAACTACTTTCCGTTTGAAGCTTCCCGATCTTGCTATGAAAACAGAGGTAGAGACCAAGCCAAAAAAAGATTTTCCTCAGCAGGGAGTTAACACAGAAACATAGAATATGTCAGCAGATAAGAACCGTCCGGCCCATCTAGTCTGCCCAATTACATGCAGTGTTATTCAGAGAGCGTGAAAAGCAGGAGAATGACTGGAGAATGAAAAATTCTAGGTCAAAATAGCCAAACCAGAAAAATTCTCCCTTTCATCTCATTTTCCAAATCAGCTATTTTGACCTAGAATTTGTCATTCTCCAGTCATTCACGCTCTCTGAATAACCCTGATGGATACTTTCCTTGGATTTAGCCTTTATTTAGGATAGCCTTAGGTTTATCCCATGCCTGCTTAAACTCAATGTTTTAGCCTCTACCACTTCTACTAGAAGACTGTTCCATGTATCCACCACCCGCTCAGTAAAATAATGCTTCCTGATGTTACTTTTAAACCTTTGCCCCTCTAATCTAAGACTATGTCCTCTTGTTTTGCTATTTTGTTTCCTTTTAAATATACTCCCTTCCTCTACCTTGTGGATTCCCTTTACGTATTTAAATGTTTCTATCATATCTCCTCTGTCTCGTCTTTTTTCCAAGCTGTACATGTTAAGATCATTAAGCCTTTCCTGGTAACTTTTCTCCTTCAAGCCGTACACCATTTTAGTAGCCCTTCTCTGAACACTAAGGTATCACATGTGCATTCGTTTCAGAAAAATTCGGAATTTGTAACGAAATTTGATAATTCGTAGTTCGGAAGTACTTCCGAATAACGAATCTATACGATACGTTATATAACAAATTTATTTCGTTTTACACTGTTTCATAATCATTAAAGAAAAATTTGAATAATTGATAAACAATCGAATTTGAAATGAACCATCAAATTGATATAAACTATCGCATTGATCTTAACTTAAAATACAAGTAATAGCCAGCAAAGGACTTTATGAAAACAAATTAATTTTGTTTCAATGTTTAATTTGACTCAAATACTAAATCTGTGACACAGCTTAAAATTTAACCGTAGCTTTTCTTTTAACAGCAAAATTAGATTAATTGGGGTTTTATTTAGTGATCCAAAATTCGAATGGATATCAACTATCGAATTGATAGATGAAATTCAAATCGATACGAAACACGAAACGAAATTAGTTCCGAAAACAAAAATTTAAAAACGTGACGCAATGAAACTAAAATAAACTAAAATTTTTCAGCCAGGCACATCCCTAGTATCTATATCCTTCTGGAGATAAGGTCTCCAGTACTGCACACAATACTCCAAGTGAGGTCTCACCAGTGCTATGTACAACGGCATGAATGCTTCCCTCATTCTGCTGCTAATACGCTCCCTACACAACAAAGCATTCTGCCAGCATTTCCTGCTGCTTTATTACATTGTCTACTTACCCTTCAATCCTCTGCAACAATAACCTTTAAATACCAAACTTCAGATGTTGAGGTTAGGACTGTATCAAATATTATATATTCAGCCCTTCGGTTTTTACACCACAATACTAAGAAATATATACTTTTTTAAATTTGATAACAATAAAGGCAAACGCATTAAGTTCAATAAAAATCCAATAAATTTCAAGAGGGCTCCGATAAAGTTCTTAAAAACAAATCAAAACTGGAACCTGAATACACATAAAAGAATGCAGAAATACATTGAAACCTATAGGATTCTTCCATTAAGGCTGGTGTCAGACGAGCGTCACTAGGGAGCGGAAGGAACGTCCGTGAGAGTGGATGTTCCTTCCACTCGACGCCGGGCTGGCCCCATCGCTGACCGCACTTAGTGCGCTCAGCACTGCAAGGCTGGGTCCTCCTATGGAGAATCTCGCTTTGCAACTCAGTCAACGCGTGTCCTAGGACTTTGACGGAGAGGGCTGCTGCACGGACGCAGCACAGCCGCTGTTGCGCGTGCAATAGCGTGTGGCTGGCCCAGTCGCAGTGCCTCAATGTTGCGACGGACACCAGAAGGCACGACAGTATGGGCTCACAGTGCGCTCGTCTGACACCAGCCTTAAACCTGTCAATCACCAAAAATCTGGTAATTTCGCCTTCACTTTGGGAGTTACGACAAACTGCACAGTCTTTCGCCAGTATTTGGAGAGTTGACAGCTTTGTGAATAGACTAACTGCCCTGAAATTGCACCTTACTGTGAAATTCACCATTCAGTGGCATGTTCAGGGCTGAGTGAATAAACCCTTTAGTGTAGGGAAGAATGATCTTTAATTTGAAATGGAGACCAGTTTACATGAGAAACGGGGGTAGTTGTAAAATGACACAATCAACAGAATACATTGTCTACATGAGGGGGATGTGAAATACTTCACTCAGAGCCAGTGTTTGGGCTCTTCAATTTGTGAGTGGAACATTATATAACAATCTAATTTTATGTGTTAAAACCATCTGCACTATATATTATTTTCTTTCTACACGCCCCATATGGATAAAATTAACTAAGGGAACCATCAGCTACCAATTAGCGATTGTCATCGCGCTGCCAGATACGTACCAATATCAGAAACCTTGATTAGTTTAAAATACATGGTGTTAACACATCAACAACAGAACATCAGATTATCATCATTTATACATAGCACCAACAGCTTCCGAAGCGCTTTACAATAACCAAAGGGAACGAGATACAGATAAATGGACATGGGATGGAAACCGGAGCTTACAGTCCAGAGGGATTGGGGTTGATGAAGGCCAGGAGAGTTTTACTGGATGTCAGAATAATTCGTGGCAGTGGGGCAATGGAAGCAGCTTCAATCATGTGTGAGTAGGTGAGCAGAGGGGTGAGTTGTATCAGTGATGTGGTATTCTAATCTGAAGAGATGGGATTTCTTGAAGATTAGGGAAGAGTTTGATAGGGTGAGGTAAGTCATTCCACTGGACCGGTGCTGCCCTTGAGAAGTCTTGGAAGCGAGAGTTGGCAGCGCAGGTGTAAACAGAGGACAGGCGGAGGTCACCCACTAACTGGAGTCGTCTAGGCGGGACGTGCTTGTGGAGCAGCGAAGACACGTAAGGGGGGGGGTCGAGTTATTGAGCAATTTGAACGTGACTGGCAGTATTTTAAACTGTATCCTGTGAAGTACAGGAAGCCAATGGAGGGACTGGCAGAGGGGGAGGTACGGGAGTGTGCGTCGGTGAGAAAATTAAGCCTGGCCCCTGCATTCATTACAGATTGCAAAAGGGGCCATACGAACATTGGGGAGACCAATAAGGAGTGAGTTGCCAGATCAATCTAAAGGCAAACAATCAGACAGACAAGGATAGATCTATGACAATAGGTCTACACTAGATTACTGACACAAACTAAACTCCTAATAAACAGTTTACAAAGACATTTAACACATTAACCCATAAGTGCCCACTTACACCAATTCTCTTTTAGAGTTTGCTCTGACACTTTTTTTTTTTGAGAAGATTTTTACCAGGAAGGATACATTGAGATTTCTCTCGTTTTCAAGTATGTCCTGGGTGGCGAGTATGTACCGTTAGGTGTCTTGCCCAAGGACACTTACTGGAGAGGTGCTCGTCGGGATCGAACCCATGTCTCCACAGGCTCTCTCCATGCAGAGCAGTGATGTTACCTCTACTCCACCCAGCCGGTACATTGGTGCATGGTCCCTTGGCAGGAGGCCAGCACCCACACTTCAGTTACAAGTGTAACAGAAGCAGACCAGAAATTAGCCGCCATCTTGTCCCCTGGCAGCCATTTTAGGATGAGCTGAGATATAAGCATTTGTAAATAGCAATTACTAGTTGGTTTAGAAAAGTTTGCTTAGTTTTTCAGACATTCCTGAGACTTGCTGGCATAAGCAATTAAAATAGAAAGCTTTGCATGAACAAATAGTGGGTGACAGAAAGAGGTTTTAGAAAAATATCAAGTCCAGGAAGCCTTAACTGAAGACAATGCCCCTATTAGACCATCTGCGTTCTTATCAGTATAGGGAGGGGAACAGCCTACAGAGAAGGACCCGGTAACAGGAACAAGCTGAACCTCAACATTATCAAACTGTTTTAATTGCATGAGAAACTGCTGAATTGTGGAAGATGAGAGGATGGCACATTTGCCCTGGGGAGGGCAGAGTCGCCCCTGGGTGGGTTGTTCAGATGTACCTTTTTACGTATTCATGTATAATAATTGAAACCCATCTTTATTTTGTCATGCAGTATTTGCGATTCAATCCAGACTGAGACTTGATGTCAAATAAAGTATGCCTTTCCGGCTATTGATTCGTGTCCGGTTTGTCATTGTCTGCACCGGGCCGACCTTTCTCCCGACAGAACTGAGTGGATTCCGGTAACACAAGTACTTCTAAAAGCACCAACAAATTCCTTAGCGCTGTACAATGGGAGAGACAGAATAACAAACATACATACATGTTACACACGTGGAACGGGGGGGGGGGGAGAGACTCTACTCGAGAGCTCACAATCTAAGAGAGGGGTGACCCATTAGGTGAGGGTGAATAGGGTAGGGGGTTGGTGAAGTGGCGGGTTGTATGAGGGCTGAATGGGACGATCGTAAGTGATCAAGTTTTTGGCCTTACTTCAACAAGCACAGAGGCTGTGTATAGTGTGGGCAAGGGTGCCAAGGAGTGTGAGGGCACAAAATGGAGGGAGTTTCAGTTACAACTACTATTGCCATCGTAAGCTGTAAACCACCAAGGATGTATTTAATATGATCCACATCCTTCAAAAGTAGTTTGTCTCTAATACTGAAGACTGGAAATATTTTAAGTATTGTAGACTTTTGTAGTTCTAAACATCAGCTGTTCTTTCTGTAAACAATATAATTCATTAACAATGGAAAAAAATATGAATATTTTGACATGTTAATAAGCTCAGGACTATATATTTCTTGGTCCACTATGCTGCTATATAATTGTATCAAATCCCCTTGGCTAGTGATATTCTGCAGGCAGTTTTAGGATGTCAGTGTAAGCTGTGCTACAAGTACTAGAAGTATGTTTGCAGATGGAATTCTCATCACATCGCCGTTGCCACATCACCATCCTAATGAAGAACACACATAAAATTGCATAATATTAGCTGCACCAAGTCACGATGGGAAACACATTTTTTACTTTCACATCGCGTATATTACAGATAAGGCAACATGTCATTAGGTTTCAGAAGCGCAATTTGCCATCTTTGCCGGCAGCTAAATGCGTTGTGTGATAATGGACTGGTAGCGACATTAGCAAAGGACATTTTAGGGATGTAGCCATAGCAGCTCAGTCTCCATGTGAATAGAGGAAACGTAGAGCCTTTCAACAAACACTAATAAATCTCTGCTTTAACAGGGCTCAAGTGACTGAACACCAGGGGGGTCCAGACTCGCTAAAACTGCAACATGTTCTGGATTTACTCTAGTCCAGATTGGCTCCAAATGGTAGAATTAGAAACGAAGAGGTCAAGAAAAATAAAATGTAAATATCTCTCCATAGTATAGAAGAACGTAGCGATACCTTTTTTTATTGGACCAACGTTACATTTAAAAAGGCAAGGTTTCAAGAGTATAATTTTTTCAGGTCTGGAAGCTATACTGAGCAAATTCATTGAATTAAACAATAAAAAGCCAAGCAGAAGGGGAGATTGGAGTAAACACACACACACTTAGCCAGATCAATGCTCTTTTCTGCATCACAAAACGCCAGATCTTGCCAGATCCATGCATTTTTTGAGAAATCACATCGGATCTTTGCATTTTTCAAGAAAACAAAATATTATCTTTTGGGATCCACAACTTTTTCCCCAAAAAAATTGCTGGAATCTAGTGGATCTGTGCACTTTTTCATTAAGAAAACGCCGTATTGGGTTTTATTGAAAAATGCAAAGATCTGATGTGATTTCTGGGGAGAAAAAAAAATGCATGGATCCGACAGGATCCACTAGATTTCAGCAATTTTTTAGGTAAAAAGTTGTGGATCCTAAAAGGATAATAATATTGTGTTTTATTGAAAAATGCAAAGATCCGATGTGGTATCTCAGTAAAATGTATGGATCCGGCATTTTTTGAATAAAAATGTGCACGGATCCACTAGACTCCAGCAATTTTTTGGGGGAAAAGTTGTGGATCCTAAAAGGTTAATATTGCATTTTATTGAAAAGCGCAAAGATCCGTTGTGATTTCAGAAAAAATAAATTTAAAAAAAAAATGAATGGATCCGGCTTTTACCCAGACCCGTTATCTTACACCAAACTAATTTACATCTAAGTGCACTTGCAGTTCTAGAGTTAATCCCCTACTGCAGCACCTGATTTACACAGGAACGTCTACAGCGCTTTACAATGGGGACAAAGCAAATGCGTCATTAAAGACGCAAGACCTATGTAACGCAAATCAATAAACTAGCTAGAATGTAAAGCGTTAATCACATCTATACACAGCATATATAAATTTAATGTCTCCCGATGCTCCCAGGGACAGGAGCTCAGTATTCAGGTCTGTACAGGCTCCTGGCTTGATGCTCTTACACCATCCTGACTGCTATTCCAATTCTTCAAGTTGCCACTTGTGCTCCCGGATGACAGCAGCATGCGGTGTGTGCGGAATTGCATGTCTAGCTTTTGTAGTGGATATTTATTTGTTCTCTCCACAATGTGGTAGTTAAACCTGTCTCCAGACTGCTGATTAGGGCAAAAAGACCTGTTTTTTTTTTATTATTATTACAGGCTTTACTGCTAATACCCAATACCCGTCATCAAGCCTGTGTACAATGCTTGCTGCCAAACCCAGCCTGTGCATCTTGAAGAGTCCTGAAAACGCACTGCCAAGCAGTTTCCATTTATCTTATCAGGCTTTGCATCCAGTAAAATTAATCCGCAGGCTTTATCTTGTGCCAGTAATCTGCTGCCCCTATGCTATTTTCCAAGTGCCCCGAGCACCCACTATGATCTTCCCTTACAACCCATGCATGCAACAAACATATGACCCTTTGTATGGCTCTTAACTAAAGCCTGCCTAATCGGTCTGATATGTCAGCTCTTTATTATCTCTCCATATCCAGGTTTCTATAATCTCCCATGTCCGGAAGAAAAGTCTTGCAATCTTGTAACCGGAGAAGGTTGATGCAGTACAAAGACCACGTCCCTGCTCTTAGAGCTTGTTAATTTAATAAAACATAGCCATAGCTTTGATTATATTAATCCTTTTAATAAGTACACTTGAGGTTTAAGGTGACAGATCTCAGCGGTACTTTAAGAGAGGATTTTAAACTTTTACAAGAGGACACCCCTTAGGAGAGACAATCTCTGTAAACCCACATTCCTCCAGGCCTTTTTGAACCCAGAGTTCGGGTCATTCTAGTGATTTTTTAAAGTGGGCATTCAATTGAATAAATCATGGTTTTAATTTTGATAAAAAGGACCAAGTGTAACCAACTTTGTACCAAAGTAACTGATGGATATCTGTATATATCAAAGCCTGGACGACGGCCGAGCAGCCTGAGACAGCCGTTGGGACGGTCACCGCTGGAGCTCAGGGCCGAAGTACACATACTCCCCTACATCGGCCCGGAGCTCCTCCAGCAATGGCAATCCAGTGCACGCTGTGTCGGTCGCCGGTATGACGTCATGGAAGCCTTTCACCCAGGGTCAAAGGCTTCCGTGATGTCATACCGGCGACCGACACAGCGGGCACTGGATGCAGAATTGCCATCGCTGGAGGAGCTCCGGGCCGATGTAGGCGAGTATGTGTGCAACCGGCGGAGGACTCGACTTAGGGGAGTATAACACCCCGCCCCCCCAACACCTCCCCTGCTTGCTCGGCCGGCATCCAGGCTCAGGCGAGCCCCCGGCGTGGCCTGGGCCTAGAGGCCCAGCCAAGCCGGGGGCTCGCCTGAGCTTGGAAGACAGCCGAGCAGGCAGCTCGGCCGGCCTTCATGTTCAGGTGAGCCCCCGGCTCAGCTGGGCCTCTAGGCCCAGGCCACGCCGGGGGCTCGCCTGAGCTTGGAAGACGGCCAAGCAAGAAGCTCAGGCGAGCCTCCGGCTTGGCCGGGAAATGGAAATTTTCAGCCGTTTTTTTTCGGCTGAATTTCCATTTCGGCCGAAACTGAAAACACCATTTTCGGCCGATAATTTTCAGTGGCCGAAATTTCGGTGCATCCCTACCATGCAGACACGTTAGAAGTTATAGATGATCCAAAGAAGTGCCTGTGGATTTCAAAGAACTGATTTGAGGAATCTAAACCATCAGAAAAGTCTAAATCTAACAAACTACATCTAGATGATCATTGCAACAGAATCCGTGAACATTGGAAAAAAAAAACCCGAACCCCCCCCCCGAACTATTGTATATAATCACAATTTTATGAACACCAATAAAGAACGAGACCCGATAGTCCATCAAATAGCCCTTTCTGCAGGATAATATGAAGGAAAAAGGAGGGTCCTGAAGTTACATTTTCATGTTTTGAAACGTAAATATTGTATACCACCTTGGAGTGGGCACAAGCCATCCCAGAAACACCTCGGTTTCCAGTGCCACATCGTCAAAGGGTGGCCAAACTTCTCAATTCTCAACAGCAGGAAGACCTAGCACTCCGGCAGCGTTAAGCTGGGAGCTTGACTTATTAAGGACATATTTCACACAATGTTTCGGCTCAAATCTTGAGCCCTTCAAATCAAGTTGTTCAATAGTATGGGGTTTAATTTTAGTAATTTAATCTTCAGAAAGACATTCATGCACTTGGGAAAAAAAATACCATAATTGACTTAAAAGAGCCAGCTAAAGCTAAAGAGCAGTTTGACAAAGTGAAGATCAATATAAGGAAAGTTGATGAGGAGGTGGCCAAAAGGAAAGCAGATAAATATCGAAGGGACTGTCAAGATTACAAGGATGGTAGACCAAGTAGTAAATTATTACGGAGAAATTTGCTCAATAATCAATATAAGGTTAAACAACTGCCAGTGAATGCCTGGGGAGGCAGTGGAAAGGCCAGGTTAAATTCCACATTCAAAAATAAAAGGAGATTTGAGGATGAGGGTGCTAAACCAAAGGGTGTGCCAAAAAACCAAAACAACCTAAGGGCTCCCCATGCCCCAAGGGGGGGGGGAGGGAGACACACCCCTAGAACTAGAGATCGTCTAGGAGGGTGAGTCCCAATGAGTAATGGAAATCAGAGGGATTTTTTAGATAAAGAAAACATTCCCGAACCCCCAGGGGAAATGTGAGACCCAAAACCCTTTTTCCCTCCTACGACCACCCAAGAAAAGATTCCTCTCGGAATACACAGATGGGGAGGAAGAGGGGCAGGAAGAATAAGGGTAAATGATCGAAAGGGAAAGGAGTTTTTAATATTTCTGGTGTAGAGCGTAATGAGGGGGAGTTGGACATCTTGAGCAGTGGGCTTAAATTTGCCCCAACAAAAAGGCCAGATGATTTTTCTTTGTTTTTGGACACTCAACGCTTCCTGAGGAAACGCACTCAAAAGGTTCTTTGGAAAAAAAAAAACAGAGCGAGCAATCAAGCAATCCTGCTCTCCAAGAGGAAAGGGGGCCTTTTGTTCACTCTAATTTTAAACCGAAATTACCCATCTCCCAAGCTGGGAAGAAGCGTGATCATATTGAGGTCTTTACAAAACTGGTTCTGGATGAGTTAAGGAAGTTAACCTATAAACAGAGGAAGATTTGTGAGGAATTGAAGAATAATTTCGATTTGGTTGTGAAGCACGCGGATAAAGGGGGGGGGACCGTCATGATGTCACGTGAATATTACCTGAAGGACGCCTATAGGCGGCTAGGTGATACTAAAACATATAAACTGTTGGATAGTAACCCCACTATGCCCTTTCAGGAAGAATTGGGCTCCTTGTTGGTCTAAAGGGAAGGAAGCTGGTATTTTAACAGATAAGGAGTTTGACTTTTTATTCAATACTAGTAGCAAGATTGCAGTATTTTATTTTTTACCGAAGGTGCATAAAAGTCTTGATTGTCCTCCTGGTAGACCTAGAATAAGTGGGATTAATTCCCAGACCAGTAACCCTGATCTGCAATTTTTCAACCTTTTTTGGTTTTCAAATGAATATGTATCTGAATGGATTTTGTGCGCAGATTCCGAAAATGACCTTCAAAATTCCGTATCACGTCAAGTTTTTTCACAAATGATGGAAATGTGAAAATTTAAATTTTTTTTATTTTTTAACGACATTGCTATATGCCAACGTTTGTAACGTATGAAAATGTTCTCTGGAGGGGCGGAATGATTGTTTAAGGAATAGATGAACAGAAATACATATTCAAAAGCAAACATACCTAAAATTCGCCACTGGGCTCCCCTTCAAACTTCCTCTTTTTGGATGGTCTTCGGTGTGCATCCGTAGTGTCTCTGTTCAACATCCAACAATAGTCGGTCATCATATGTACAGTCCACTTTCCTTGGCATCTCTTTTCCATCACTTTAATATCCTGATGGAAGTGCTCGCCATGTTCTTCCGAAAAATCACCAAGATTGTTAGGAAAGTAATTTAGATGAGCATAAAGAAAGTGAACTTTGACGCTCATGTTGCTACCAAGCAGTGCATAGGATTCCAGCATATCCTCGACTAAAGTGGTGTAATTTGAAGCCTTCGTGTTCCCCAAAAAGTTGTGTATGACATTTCTGAATGCAGTCCATGCTCGCAATTTGCACTCACGTTTCCTCGAATATGTTGTCTGCCATTAATTTTCGTATTTGAGGGCCTATGAAAATGCCAGCTTTAATTTTTTCAGACGTGATTGATGGAAGCTTACCAGCAAGATACTGAAAGCATTTACTGTCCCTGCTTAAAGCGGTCACGAATTGCTTCATTAAGCCAAGTTTGATGTGTAAAAGTGGCAACGGTATTTGAGGGATCAACCAGTGAAAGTGAAAATGTTTTTTCGCCAGGTGTGAATGTACTTCTGACTGGCCACTGCTGCCGAACCCAATGTTCCGTCCTTGCTCTGGAGTCCCATTCACATAAAAAGCAAGGAAATTTGGTGTAGCCTGCTTGTTGGCCGAGCAATATTCCAATCACCTTGAAATCCCCGCACAAAGACCATTCATGAAATGTTTTTTTAAATTTTCCCAATTTTCCGTCATTTGTGAAAAAACTTGACGGGATACAGAATTTTGAAGGTTATTTTCCGAATCTGCGCAAGAAATCCATTCAGATACACCTATTCATTTCAAAACAACAAATCCTTGCATATTGGTGTAATCTATCCCAATATATTGATGTTTTTTTAACTAAAGGGCTGTAAAAAACTAAGATCTTATTTTAAAGACACTGGACATATTCTGAGAGAATCGGATAATTTAATCTGGAAACCGGATTTTTGTTTTGCAACGTTGGATGTTGCATCTTTATACACCTCCATCCCCCATAAAAAAAGGAGTTCAGTCCATTAAAAAATGTTTAGAAGAGGCCAGTGTCTTGCCTCAGGAGCAGATTGAGTTCCTATTGGAATCGATAATGTTTATTTTGGAACACAACGTTTTTTGGTTTCAGTCCAAGTTTTATTTACAGATTTGTGAAACGGCCATGGGGACAAGGTTTGACCCCAGCTATGCCAACCTGTACATGCACCAATGGGAGTGCGAGCAGGTTTGGCCTAGGGTGGGTCTGGGGGCGGGCCTCGTCCTCTGGAGACGTTTCATTGATGATATTTTTGTTTGGAGGGGATATTCTGAGTCATTGAAAGAATTCATTTCATCATTGGAAGATAATCAGTATGGTTTGAGATTTACCTCCACTATTAGCAGGAATACTATAGATTTTTTGGACCTTACTATATATGTCCAGAGTAACAAAATTGAAACTAAAACTTTTTTTTAACCAGACAGATTCGAACACAGCCATCCATATGGAGAGTTCACATGCAAAAAACTGGCTAACCAATGTCCCAAAAGGCCAATTAGTGAGACTCCGAAGACACTGCTCAGATGTAAAGATCTTTTACGATCAAAGTGAAGCTCTAATGGACAAGTATATACAGAAGGGCTACAATATACAAAGATATGAGAGAGATAGGGAACAGCAATTATTGACGGACAGAAGTAGACTTTTAAATCAATAAGAATAATCAAAAAGCAGTTAATGATAGATCCAGAGATCTTTTATTACCCAATTCAATCCACACGCCCATGGTAAAAGGAAGATTATTAATAATCACAGGCATGTCCTAAAGAACGATGATATTTTAAGAGATGTTTTACCAGATAAACCAGGCCTCAAAATTTCTACTCACCTGCTCGCGAGTGGAAATTAAATGAGGGCGAGTGGAAATGCAGAGGCAGGATAGGGGTTAGGTGGGGCAATTAGTGGCGAGTAACTCTTAAACCATCTATTATTTTTAGAAAAGCTAATAACCTTAAGAGTTTTCTAGCTCCCACAATACTCCCTAAGAAACAACTAAAGGATGGTTCTAAAAAAAACTAACTAAAGATGCCAGTTTTTACAGATGTGGTGGCTGCAAGGCTTGCACACATTTGGGTAGGAAAAGCATCTCCTTTAGATGTACAGTCACAGGGAAGGATTATATTATAAAAGATATCACGTGTAAAAGCAAGGGGGTTATATATCTTTTAATATGCCCCTGTGGCAAGCAGTATGTGGACAGGAGAGCTAAAAGTACGTATCATGGAGCATTTTTGTAATATTAGGAATGGTAAAGATCATAATGTCCCCCCAATCACTGTTTAAGTTGTCTGCAATTTAATTTTGCAAACTTAAGATGGTTAGGTATATAATTAGTTAAACCAGACTGGAGGGGGGAGGAGAGACTTCATGAGACTTCTGGCTAAAAATAAAATAAAAATAAAAAAAAGAGCAGGTGGATTTATGAACTGGGTAACTGGGGTGTTGGGGGTCTGAACATGGAGATTGATGTGGTTAATTGCATCTAGTTTTGTGTTATGTTCGATTCTTGTTTTCTTTTTGGGCATAAGTTCTGATTTAAGGGCAAAAAAGGACTTTTAAAGATGGCACCTAAGGATTCTGCTTCCTGTTTCGAGTGGATCAAGGAAGTAAATACACGGTGATTGCAAGAGGCTGGTGTTCGCAATTGAGACACAATTAAGAACAGATGGACATCTTCACTGGAGGATATCGATTGGTTGACTGGACTATTAAAGGACATTATAAATGTACTTTGTTTTTATTTGTATACATATCCCTGATGAAGTTAGCTTTGACTAACAAAACAGGTTGGATGGGTTTCATTTTAATAAACACACTTTTTATTTTTATTCATTGCGAATTATGTCCAAATTCATCCTAACGCTGCTGGAGTCCTGAGGTTGCTGTATATCCTGCCCAAGGCTGCCGGATCCACCACTATAGGCTTCTGTATGGTAATTACTGTTGTATGCCAAAACAGCTGTCCCACCGGAGAGAAGGAGTTATACCTGCTGCTGGTTGGTGTGGATAAGAAGCTGGCGTGCACTTTTGATGGGCCTGAATACTCTGCTTTTTGTAAGTGTGGTCCTAGCAGGGGCCTAAATACTTACTTACAATAACAGTATTATGCTATGGTCATCTCATTTTATCCTTTACAGACTTCAATTCTCTCTTTTTTGGAATGGTATGAGGTCTGCATAAGAATACTGAGGGTAGACCCCAAAGGTGACATAAAATGTGCTTAAATTCCAAGTAGGGATCGACGATTATCGGTTCTACCGATATTTTGGGCCGATTTTGGGATTTTTCAAGTATATCGGTATCGGTGTTCAGGCCCCCGATATTACCGATTTTTTTTTTTTCTCCTGCTTGCCGCTCCCCAGCTCGCTCAGTCACTGCGAAGCGCATGCGATGTGTTCTTGTTCCTTTGCAGGGGAAGCCGACCAATGAGGAGCTTACGCCGCCCACCACATGGTCATCGCGTCAGCAGCATATCCGGAAACCCTGCATGCAGTTCTCGGAGAGAGCAGGGTAAGACCCGGTCACCGCCATGAAAAAAGTTTACTGTATGTCTGTTTATCGGTTTTTAAATTAATTATTACAACCCAGGGTGTGCTGCTGAGTGTTCCGCTCCCTTTCACTAGTCCCACGCAGTCACTGTGTCACCCACTAACCAACCCCACTAGCTGCAGCAGCTCCCCCTCCTTCCTCGGCTACATCCATCTTTAAAGCCCCTTTGCTCCGGCGTCCATTGACTCCATCCATCATAAGCAGTTACGGCCCGGGACACAGCACTGCAAACCAGAGCTCAGCCTGACCTGAAGCCCCCTTAAACACAGCCCTGCCTGAAGTTCAACCTGCAGCAGGTGAATAAAAAACATTGGCCCACAGCTGTGAGTGTGCACTCTCAGTCTGCACACACACAGCTGTGGGCCATTTTTTATTCACCTGCTGCAAGTTCAACTCCAGGGCTGTGTTTAAGGGGGCTTCAGGTCAGGCTGAGCTCTGGGTTGCAGTGCTGTGTCCCGGGTCGTAACTGCTCATTATGGATGGAGTCAGTGGACGGAGCAACGGGGCTTTAAAGATGGAGCTGAGGAAGGAGGGGGAGCTGCTGCAGCTAGTGGGGTTGTTTAGTGCCTGACTGTGTGGGGCTAGTGAAGGGAGCAGAGCACTCGGCATGCGTGACTGCGTGGGGCTAGTGAAGGGAGCAGAACACTCAGCAGCACACCCTGGTTGTAATTACTTAAAGGGACAACCAGCTAGCGATCTACAGTTAAACATACAGTGAACCTTTTTTTTCAGGCCGGTGACCGGGTCTTACCCTGCTCTCTCCGAGATCTGCATGCAGGGTCGGTCGACCCCCTAATTTAATGTTTAAAATATGAATAAACATGTTCAGTTTATACCAGATTTGTATGAAATTGTGTTATTTTTCAAAAATTTAAGCGCACAAAATATCGGCCCCTGATATCGGTTATCGGCCAGAGAGACGGCTGATAATCGGTATCGGTATCGGCCTGGAAAAAAACATATCGGTCTATCCCTAATTCCAAGGCTACAACAAAGCGCACGACTTGCATTTGTTTTCATTGGAAACCAGGCAATGATCACATGAAGTTTGAAGGAAGTCATTTTAGGGGAGATCATAGCAGGAAACGCGTTTATAGAAAATAGTTTCAGCTACATGGCAAGAACGTCTAGTCGAGACAGTAAAGTAGAAAACTTCAAAGATAACGGTTTTGAGCAGAACACAAATTCCAACAGAAAGTCTGCTATTTTTCCCTAGAAGCGGGCAGACTAGACAGACTCCACTTTAAATCAGGCATCAAAAATTAGGGTTCCTGTTTCAAGGGCCTTAATCTGGGACAAAAATACATTTCAATTCTGTTGAGCTGTAGATTTGTTAGTCTTCTATTCTGAGAGCTTTCAATAAAGTAAAAGTTTGCCAAAAAGAACATGGGTGTCAATTACGATGACCAATCATACCAAATGTTCATGACTTTGTGTAGTCATAATGGGCGTGTAAGAACACTAATATATTTTCGAGGAGGTTTCACATTGGACTTTCATGCTTTGTTAATTTCGAAAAAGTTATTAACATAAGCCTCTGCCACATCTAAAATGGACCAATAAGAAACCGTGTTAGAGTGAGAAGCTCTTTGTAGGACCCTTTATAAATGGGCTTTGTGGTTTATCCCCATCACTCCAAGATGAAATCTGGCCCAAAATGCAAGATTCAAAAGGATGAATTTAATGGCTTAAACAAAAACAAATTTGCTATAATTTTTTAGTTCTTTAAAGGAATGTATTAATTAAAATTACCAAGGAACCTTGCATTTAGACTTGAATTCATTTTTCTTTGTTAATTATCAAAGGCCTTGAGAGTGAAGATAATAAAAAATAAATAAAAAAAACACGCAGTAAGGATTCGTGCCAACCCATCCACCCAAGAGAAAAAGGCAACATGAAGGAGTTGCAACAAAATGTCACACTCCGAGACTTTGGAGTCTTCCCAGTTACAATAAATCTGCACCTTGCAGGCACTTGCAAAGTTACATTTAGAAACGTCTAACGTAACCTAGAACGCTTTGGCGGCCATGACGGTGTTTTAATAGTGCCACCTACGTTTTTATTTAGAAAGTAGGGTTTCTAAACACGTTAGTGACCTTCTTGTCCACCTGCGCATTTAGTTTATTTTTAAAACCGGCAAAAACCAGAACAATTGGTTTGGCGTTTGTTGTACCGTTCTATATATAGAGTCCAACTCACCAGTTAGATCAGAAAAAGTTACATGTACATTAGAATGTTCAAAAGGAGTTGCCCCTAAGGCCTTTCAAAATATTATACCCTTAAATAGTCACTACAAGAATCTGTGACTCGCAAAGTTATGGTAATTCTAATGCAGCTTCTCACTGAAGGCCTAACATGTTAGAACAGTTTCATAAAGTCATTGTAACTTTCCAAGAAAGTGCCTGATTTTTTTTTTTTCACTTGTAGGTTATCGTTCAATTTACGGTGACCCTCAAGTAAGGATTAGTGTAGAACAAGGATACAGAGCAAGACTGTATAACTTGTACTGCAAATCGTTTCTTCAGCTGTTTCATAAACAGACAGATTTTGAGGCCATGTGCTTTTGCAAGGGCTTTTGCATCTAAATTATATATAAAAAAATAAATTCTTTATTTTGAGAATTGCACAATCAAAAAAAGACATATGCAGAATACACACAGCAGCGTAAACAAATCACGAAGGTGCAACTCCGTACATTTTCAGAATAATAACAATAACCCGACAATCGGGAAAATGAAATTAAAAATAATACACAAAAATAAAAAACAAGACTACTAAAGGAAAACAAAAAATAAAAAACATAAAACCATCCAATACTGGGGTGGGGTGTTGGAGTGTTAAGCGAAGACAATCGGCAAGAAAGGGGTCACAATAGAGAAAGGAAACAGCCAAAATCACGTTTAAATCAAGGAGGCCGGTACTCAGTCCATAACGGCCACAATTTAGAAAAGGAGCGCGCCGTGTCCCTAACCTTGGCAGTAAGGTCGTCCATGAGACAAGCGTCAATTTTGTCAGCTACGACATTCCAGGACGGCAAAGAGCCATACAGCCATTCTATTAAACAGTCGCTGCTCTGCGGAGGACATAGTAGGGAGAGGGCGAGAGAGGAGAAAAGCCCAAGGATCCCAGGGCAGTGGGCGTTGAAAAATATCCTAAAGTTTACCATGTACCGACCTCCAAAAACGTTGCACAACTGGGCACTCCCACCACATGTGTATGTATGAACCTCTCACCACAGTCACGCCAGCAAAAATCACTGGGAGACACTCCCATACGGTGTAAGGACACTGGGGTTACGTACCATCGCATTAATATTTTATATGCCTGTTCTTGGTGTGTTACACAGATAGCTGAAAAATGTGCCGTGTGTTCCCAGATATCTTCCCATACATGACCCCCTACCGGGTGATGAAAGTCGGTTTCCCATTTACTACAATAGGTAAAAGGGCTCCATTAGCCAGGTCTAGAGCAGAGTAAAAAGTATAGTTGTGAAATAAGACCTTTGGGAGAACCACCTACATCACAGAGACGTTCAAAAGTCATGAGGGGGCAGTCGAGACAGTGTCGAAGTTGCATACATCTCGCCGCTCTTGCAGCAATTGAAACGTGACCAGCTGGCCATGTGTAAAGAAGTTGCGGTAACGTTCCAACCCAACTCTAGACAAGCCAGCAAAGTCTTTCACACGAAGACCTGGAGGGAAAGCGCGATTACGTAGGTATGGTGTAAGGGGGAGGAATCGTCCGTAAGAGCGAATGTCTTCCTAGCGGCATCAAACAAGCGTAAAGAGGTAAGCATAGACAGGCATACCGTGCACAAAAGGGGTCTAAAACGTTTAGGGATCCAAATATAAAGGGCCAGGGAGTCAGGTGACATCAAAGCAGACTCTAGTGCTACCCATCTCCTAGATTCTGGCGGAGAATGCCACACTACCACCTGGGCCAATTGTGCAGCGCAGTAATAAAGGTAAAAGGTTAGGGAGGCCCAATCCCCCTCTGATCTTAGAACGATAAAGCAACTGCCTGGCCACTATGTCTCTTGTGTTGCCATACAAAAGAGTCTATTGCCTGTTGAAGACCTGCCAGATCTCTACGTGAGATCAGTAGAGGGAGAGTGTCATGTTTCACATGACTTGTGATATGCCTTTAAGAATTGCACATGTCTTATCTACCCCTGGGTTTCTCTCCCTTCCTCATGGCGCAGGGATTTCCTGTTCAGATAGCTCCACCCTTGTTCCCTTCCCAGTAATCCTTTGCAAGCCTTATGGACTCAGATTCATGATGATTTTTTGACCTATCGGATGTATATTGTCGTGGATTTTCTACAGTTTTGGAATAAAACTTCAACAGATCTTCAAGGTGTCATCTCGATTGAGTCACTGTCTGTAATTCATCTAGACTGGGAGCTATAGCCATCTCATCACAACAGTAAGTTAAGAGATCACATTCTCAGTGCTTTGGTGGAGAAACAGAACAGAGAGCTTGAAAAACAAATAGAATGCGAGCGAGAACATTCATTTTGACACTGGATTCTTCCCAACAACGATATAGGTTTATCTCCCCAGCATTCTAAATCGCCCTTAAGTCGCTGGATCAAAGAGGAGAGATTACGGGAGAACAAGTCCGCGGGATCCCTAGTTAGACAAATTCCCAAATAGGAGAGGTCAGTGCGTGTTATTCGGAATGTATATATTCTGTCTCCACCGCAGTTATCGCCGCGCGTGACATGTGGAAAGGCATGGCATAAGATTTGTCATAGTTGACTCTAAAACCCGTCAATGCCCCATACTCCAACACATCCCGCAAACAAGCAAGCGAAGAGGGGCTCAGCCCACGTAAGAAAAATGTCATCTGCGTAGGCAGATACAGTGAAAAACGCTCTACCCACCTTAACATCTGGGTGACTCCTAAGTGTAGCTAAAAGAGGTTCTAGGGAAAGTAGGAATAACAAAGGGGAGAGGGAGGAATAACAACGGGGAGAGGGGACAGCCCTGGCGCGTACTGTTCAGGATGGGAAACCGCGTGGGATAACAGCCCGGTATACGAACCTGAGCAGACACATTGGTATAAAGTGCATGCACCGAATGAAGAAATTTGTCAGGGAGACCCACCCGTTCCAGAGTAGCAAAGAGGTACGGCCATTCCACCCTGTTGAAAGCCTTCTCGGCGTCAAGAGACCGCACAAGAGAAGGATCAGACATACACAAAACGTATAACCATCCAGCATAGCAAGTATAATGGAGGTCAATGGTGGGATCCGGTCCCCGTGAATAAATTCATTTTATTAAACATGAAATAACACACAACATAAAAACACGAAAAGAGAGCAAATTGGAAACAATGGTATCTGGTAAATAAGGTCTACAGAAATGTAACCAGTAGAACAAAACTCATTGGGAGCCACCAATTAAAGCTCCTTATGCAGAGTGAAGGCTCAGTATTAAGTATATAAATTGAGAATCAAAAAAGAAGACAATATATTAAGGCCATAGTAAATTCTACAACAATTAGCCATAAAGTCAAAAGATTTTACCTGGAAAAATTCCAAACAGCTAAAAAACACAATATGTGCTCAGAAATGCAAAGTAGCAGAACACGCCCAACGCGTATCGACAGCGTACATGCTGTCTTCAGGGGCAAAATTGTCCGACAAAAAATCTTTTGACTTTATGGCTATCTGGTGGACAATTGTAGAATTTACTATGGCCTGAATATAGTGTCTTTTTTGATTCTCAATTTATATACTTAATACTGAGCCTTCACTCTACATAAGGAGCTTTAATTGGTGGCTCCCAATGAGTTTTGTTGTACTGGTTACATTTCTGTAGACCTTATTTACCAGATACCATTGTTTCCAATTTGGGCTCTTTTCGTGTTTTTATGTTGTGTGCTATTTCAGGTTTAATAAAATGAATTTATTCACGGGGACCTGATCCCACCAGTGACCTCCATTATACTTGCTATGCTGGATGGTTATAAGTTTTGTGTATGTCTATGATAAGGAGGGTTAGGCCCTTGGAACAGAGTGCTTGGCACCTTTGTCTGGTATCCCCTGTTAGGGGTTACCTGTTATCCAAGAGAAGGATCAGCATGTTCCGACATCCACCAGAGCAGATCAGTGACTCTTCTGGTATTATCATAAAGCTGTCGGCCGGGGACAAAGCCCACCTGATCCGGGAGTATCAAATGCTGCAAAAGGGGACCCAGCCTATTCGCCAATACCTTAGCCAATATTTTGACATCAAAATTTTAAAGCGATATTGGGCAATAGTTCCCTACATCCGTCAAGTCCTTCCCTTCTTTAGGGATTAAGGCAATATCTGCTAGCAACATGTCTGGGTGGAGGGCCTCTCCGTCAGCGCAATCATTAAACCGTTTAGTGAGAGTGGGGACCAATTCCTCGCGAAAAGTCTTAAAATAACCTCCGAGAACCCGTCAGGGCCCGGGGCTTTATTACCACCTAATACCGAAATAGCGCAGTGAACTTCATCCTCAGTAATACAGTTTTGCAAGTCACTAACCTGAAATCCAGTCTCCGCAGGGGAACAGAAGACAAAAAGGAATCAATAGCGGACACATAAGTTGTGTCGGTAGGGACATGGTTGGGGGAATGCCGGTAGAGTGCTGAGAAATAAGCAGTGAAAGCTGAGCTGATGTCTGCAGGAGAGGTCACCAACGTCCCGTTAGCGGTGCGTATGGTTGATATAGGAGGATGCCTCCCTTTAGGTTTTAGAGAATGGGCCAATAGTGTATCCATTTTATTAGCCTTTTCATAGAAGAGGCGCCTAGACCAGAGCATTTGTTTAGCGACATCATCCAATAACAATTTCTTAATGGATGTCCGAGTGCGTACTAGCTCTTCCAAAATTTTAGACGAAGGGGAGGTTTTAGGTTTCTGTCCCAGACTGCGGAGAGAGGACCGGAGGGAAAGTAATGGTTGAAGCTTAAGACGTTTACGAGAAGTAGCGATCTTAATCAAGTGACCCCTTAACACCGCCTTATGTGCAGCCCACACTGGACGGTGAGACATCCTCTGCAGGATTTTTGGCAAAATACTGTATTAACAGGTCGTGCAATTGTTGAACAACTAAAGGATCTTTCAGTAGGGAGGAATTCAGGCACCATGACCAGGGAACCACCACCCGCGGGGTATGGAGGTACAGAGCAATGTCAGACCACGAGATAGAATTGATTTCTGCTCGGATCACAGGAGACATGGCTGTTCCGTTAAGAAGGAAAAGGTCAATGCGGGAATAGGAACCATGGGGGGCCGAGTAGAAAGTGTAATCCCTCACACTCGGGTTAGTAATGCGCCAAACATCAATCAAGCCCACTCGTTTCAAAAATCAAGCAAATGTCTTATCCTGCACGCCCACAGAAGGGAGGACAAAACAGGGCGATCGCTTCTGTCAGCGGCAGGGCAATGTGTCGCGTTCAGGTCCCCTCCCAATATAAAATCGCTCCATGGGGTAGCGTGTCAAGAATGGCACAAATAGAGCTCCAGAAATCGGCAGCGGAAGCATTGGGTGCATACACATTTAAAAAATGATAGGTTTTTAAATACAGGGAACCAGAAAGTAAAACATAGCGGCCGTCAACATCATACTTGTACAATACCACTTGAAAAGGGACACGATTTACGGATCAAAATTGAGACACCATTACGTTTGCCCAATGCTCTCGAGGAAAAATTCTCTAGTGAAAACCTGGTCAGTGAGCACCGCTTTTGCATGTTTAACTAGATGGGTCTCTTGAATAAAAGCAATGTCCACTTTATCAGATTTCAAAGTGCGTAAAAGGAGTCAACGTTTGTTGGGCGCATTCAATCCCTTCACATTTAGTGATGTGAGTTTCAAAGCCATATCAAAAACATAAAAAACTCACGGTCAGACCGTACCCAGAGTACAAACTTCGGGATCATCTTTTGTGCGATACAAAGGCCCATATGTCGCGTTACATCGCAAATAAGCAGACGTGCACCACTACCAGATGGATGAAAAAAACACTACAAAAAAAAAAAAAAAAAAAAAAAAAAAAAAAAAAAAAAAAGAAGACATAACAAAAATTGAGAAAAAACAAACAGGAAAAATTCCCGGTCTTACTCTTCGTCGGGAGCCGTGGGGGTATGAGGGAAAAACACCTCAAAGCCATATAAACCCAAAACCAAAAGGGGTTCACAAGGCCAACTCGTCCCTGTGGCCACTACCATCCACCCGAGAGTGGAAAGAATTTAGAAAATAAAAAAACCCTCCCTTCCCCATGAACCTTCCATAAATTTCTGATCCAGAGATGAAGATTCAAGGGTTGCCACGCGAGGGCAATGGCTCCAACAGAGCCAGGAAAGACGATGATCAGCAGAACTCATCTCGGGCCCGAAGGAGGAGTGCCACGTCGTGGTGACTTCATCTGTACCCACTCCGTGGGTAAACCAAGCAGTGTAGGAATTGGGCCCTCTGGGGATACAAAGCCATCAGGATGTTGTATATCCAAGGACTGGAAAAATCTGGTAGGATCAGCGTGCGGCAAAAGGACATGCGTTCTATTTCGGAAGGCCAAGATTTTAAAGGGGTGTCCCCATGCGAACGCAACTTTATGCTCACGAAGAAGGTCCACAACAGGTTTCCATTGTCGCCTGCGACGAAGTATGTTCGGAGAGATGTCTTGATATAATTGTAGGGGTACGCCATCATACAACACAGGAGTAGAGTGGTTTTTACGTAGAATCAGTTCCTTCGTGGAAAAGTGAAAAAAGTGCACAATTACATTCCGAGGTCAATCTTCCGTTGTGCCTCGGGTATGCAAGGCCCTGTGCACTCATTCAAGCTCCCATGCATGATCGGCAGGGCCGCCATCAGGGCATTACGCCCAATGCTGCCGTAAGGGGCCCGGGCCCCCGAGGCCTGGGGGGGGGGTCCCGGGCCCCCGACGGCAGCGGCGCCGCCCTCTAACAGCTCCGGTATTGGACTCGATGAGTCCGAATCCGGAGCTGTGTCCCTGCTGCAGGAGCCGGAGGAGACACTGTGTCTCCTCCGGCTCCTGGCAGCTTCACTTCCTGGCTGGGCGGGGCCAAGCAGCGAGTGAGGGGCCTCCCAAGCACGTTGCTTTGGCTCTGCCCCTCCACTCAGTGAAGCTGCGCGCCGGAGCTGGAGGGACCGGGAAGAAGAAGAGAAGAAGATTAAAGAAAAGGTGAAGAAAAGAAGAGCTGAAGAGCAGAAGAAAAGAAGATAGAAGAAAAGAAGACAGCGGAGTGGTGAGCCAGGGCCCAGACCCCTAGGCCCAGACCAAGGCCCAGGACCCAGACCCCAAGCCCAAACCCCCTAGGCCCAGACCCAGGGCCCAAACCCCCTAGGCCCAGACCCTGGGCCCAAACCCCCTAGGCCCAGACCCTGGGCCCAAACCCCCTAGGCCCAGGCCCTAACCCCCTAGGCCCAGGGCCCTAGGCCCAAACCCAGACCCCTAGGGACCAGACCCCTAGGGCCCAGACCCCTAGGGCCCAGACCCCTAGGGCCCAGACCCCTAGGCCCAAACCCTAGGGCCCAGACCCAAGGGCCCAGACCCAAGGCAAAGGCCCAGGGCCCAGACCCCAAACCCAGGGCCCAGACCCCTAGGTCAAACCCAGTGCCCAGACCCCTAGGCCCAAACCCAGACCCCTAGGGCCCAGACCCAAGGCCCAGACCCCTAGGGCCCAGACCCCAAGGCCCGGGCCCAGACCCCAAGGCCCGGGCCCAGACCCCAAGGCCCAGATCCAAACCCCAAGGCCCAGGACCCAGACCCCTTAGGCCCAAACCCTAGGGCCCAGACCCCAAGGCCCAAACCGCAGGGCCCAGACCCCAAGGTCCGGGACCCAGACCCTAAGGCCCAGACCCCAAACCCAGGGCCCAGACCACCTAGACCCAAACCCAGGGCCCAGACCCCAAACCCTAGGCCCAGACCGCAGGGCCCAGACCCCAGGCCCAGACCCCAAGGGCCAAGGCCCAGACCCATAGACCAGGGCCCAGACCCAGGGACCAGACCCCAGGTCAGACTCAGGGCCCCGACCCCAGGCCAGACCCAGGGACCAGGCCCAGCCTAGACCCAGGGCCCAGACCCCAAGGCCCAGTCCCAGGGACCAGACCCAGACCCAAAGGCCATCATACACAGCCCGTTTCTGTGAGATTTATTGCTGTGGATTCTGTGATACGTTCAGACACACCGCTCATTACTGTGAGTTTTATTGCTGTGGATACTGTGATACGCTAATACACACTGCACATTACTGGGCATTTTATTGCTGTGGTGCTATGTTATGTCCTTTTTTTTTGAAGGGGGAGAAAAGCTGTTAGAGGTTGAGGGAGTGCCAGGGGGGCCCCATCGTGAGGTTTAGTAAGGGGCCCCATCATTTGATGGCTGCCCTGATGATCGGGAAGCTCCAGTTCCACGGGGCGCAGCATAGCGATCACAAAGTCACCCAGCGGGTCGTCCTCAGCACCCTCTAATCCGAAGGTTAACTAACAGATCCCGTAGGAACAAATCTTCTAGCTGTGATTCTAAATCTTCAATCTTATGGGACATAACCTTCTAGTGGGTCATTTTAATGCTATGAGCCCCTGAAATATAGTTTCGATACAGTGCTCCAGATCAGCAGTGCGCAGTCCTAAGGCCTGTATGTCAGCCTGCAAGGCCTTCGTATTCTTCTCCATCTCCCCCGCCAGAAATACCTTCATATCAGCCATACTGCCCAGGATTGTGGACACCTCTGATGCACCCAAGCTTGACTGGCTGGGGTCCTCCGGCCTGCGAACAGGGGGGCGACCGGGGGTTCCCTCGATTTCGCTCTCCACGGCGATTTTGGGATGCCTGGCATGTTCCTGGGGCGATCAGAGCTCAGCAGGCGAACGATCAGGTCCCGGGAAGGGAGAGAATCCGCGTTTTACAGGGTGGATGGCGTGGAGCTCGGAGACTATGCGGCCATCTTGGATGACGCTCGGCCACGCCCCCTAAATTATAAAATCAATTTAAAGTACCTGTAGTATTTCCACTCACAAAATCCCATTTCGATCACAACGGCAGGGTGGGGTAGAGGCAACATCACTGTTCTATAACCATGGTGACCTAGGTTCGAATCCTGGCCAGAGCACCTCTCCAGTAAGTGTCCTTAGGCAAGTACGTAACGTTAGGTGTCTTGCCCACCACACCATACCGGCTGTGCAGTCCAGTGGTAACATTACTGCCTTTCGACTGTGGAGTAGCAAGTCAAATCCTGTTCAGCACAGCCCTCCAATACAACTATGGAGAAGCAAGTCTCGACTTTACGAGAAGCAGGGTCAACCTAACCACCAGGACGTGGATCTACATGGAAAGACGACGCCACCAGCGAGTGTCCTTGGGCAAGATACCTAACGATATGGATGCGCCTACCTCACAAATACTTGTACTTCTCAGATTGTAATATCAATTGGGAACAGGGTCTCCCTGAATCAGGTCATCATCCATGTGTGGTATTCCAATGCATCAACCCCTTGTACCCTGATCTTGTAAAATGCTGCGGAATTTGTGGTGATCTATAAATAAAGGATAATAATATCAAACAGAAGAAACCGGTAATGGACACTTGTGCTCATCGCCCGAGTCGATTATTTTGCTATATTTGAATGTTGCAAATGAAACAGAACTTGCCTCCACATACTGTGTGTCACTATATTACGTGTCTTTTCTCTCCTTGTACTGGTAGGCTGTGTGTTACTGGGTAACTGTGCTCTCCACTCCCTTCATACGGCTTTTACCTGCTCTGAAACGACTGAGGGCTAGATTACAAAGTTGGTGCTAACTTAACCAGAGCTGTGGTAAATTTAGCAGCTCCATAGACTATAATTGCTCTGGTAAGTTTACAACAACTCTGGTTAAGTTAGCAGCAATTTTGTAATCTAGCCCTGAGCTGGGAATGCTCTGTGCATCACCTCACCAGCTCTACCTCCAGTACCTCCACTCTGAGCATCAAGGTTTGGAACTGGCAGTATGTCATTTTAGTAGCAACATGCCACATTTTAAGTAGCACATCACTTCCCATGTTGTTTGAGGAACATGGGGCAGAAATAGACTTGCGGTCAGCCCTGAATAGGATAGTCTGCTGCTCATGGACTGACATTAGAAGGGACACGCCTCCCAATTACAGGGCTGTCATGGTCAAACCAGGATGGATGGCAACCCTTTGTGGAGTGAGATGCCATTAGGCTATACACTCGAACAAAAAGAAAAACAGTTTCCACACCTTGCATGTGATATTTTCCAAATCCATTGTTGGATTTTGGCATACATCATTTATAGAATACAAGAGGGGAAAAAAAAAGCACAATATAAAAATGTAATAAATTTATAAAAAAGTGTTTGTATTGGAAAAAATGTGGCACTGATCTAAAAGCAACCATGGAAGCCAATGGAATGCGCATGGCGATTGTTCTACTTTTAGAACCCTTAAGTTCTATAAATCTCTCCTGCTGCTTACAGCTTTTTACCCGACTCCCTTGGTTCTTACTTTAAAATTACTTCATCAAGTACATAAATAATGCCATGATCTGCCGTAATGCGCCACTTTATACAAACAACCTAAAAAAAAAAAAAAAAAAGTTATGAGGTACCAAAATAGGATTGATAAAAATCGAAATTGCTTAGATTGTGAGCTTGCTTGTGCAGAGTCCCCTATTCCCATCGTTCTTCGTGGTCAAACTCGTTTCCTTTGTTCCACCCATTAAGCAGTGCTGCAGAATATATTGGTACTTTATAAAGAATTGTAATTACTTTAAACCTGTATGGTTGCTAAGTAGACGTTTTTTTAAAATAAACTATGTAGATGCCGCGTTTTTACTTTTCTGACATATTTGAAAAGATGTGAGGGAAGGTGAGGCAGACATTCAATTGTTGAGTAGCAGGTCCATGATCATGGGGGGGGGGGGTGACAGCTCTAGTTTGAAAAACGTTCTGTACAAAGCTATAGATAGTATCAGTAAACAATGTACATAGAAGTCCTTCAGCTATAACGTGGTGACAGTTATGAGGTTCTTTGACTCTTTGCTTGGATATGTTCACCTTCCTTATTCTTGATATTTTATTTAAAAAAAAAAAAAAAAAAAAAGGTCTCTACCGGTTATTTGGTGGTTCTGTATATATGTGTAGCCACTCCCCCCCCCTCCCCAAAGCTCTTGTAAAACTTTATTTTATTATGTAGATCAATAATTTCTAATGTTTTTAAAACCTGATAATTCAGACAGAGCTTCTCAAATCAGATGTAATAATATACAGTCAGGTCCATAAATATTGGGACATCGACACAATTCTAACATCTTTGGCTCTATACACCACCACAATGGAGTTGGAATGAAACAAACACAATGTGCTTTAACTGCAGACTGTCAGCTTTAATTTGAGGGTATGTACATCCAACTCAGGTGAACTGTGTAGGACTTACAGCAGTTTGCAGATGTGCCTCCCACTTGTTAAGGGACCAAAAGTAATGGGACAGAATAATAATCATAAATCAAACTTTCCCTTCTTAATACTTGGTTGCAAATCCTTTGTAGTCAATCACAGCCTGAAGTCTGGAATGCATAGACATCACCAGACGCTGGGTTTCATCCCTGGTGATGCTCTGCCAGGCCTCTACTGCAACTGTCTTCAGTTCCCGCTTGTTCTTGGGGCATTTTTCCTTCAGTTTTGTCTTCAGCAAGTGAAATGCATGCTCAAATGGGATTCAGGTCAGGTGATTGACTTGGCCATTGCATAACATTCCACTTCTGTCAAAAACTCTTTGGTTGCTTTTGCAGTATGCTTTGGGTCATTGTCCATCTGCACTGTGAAGCGCCGTCCAATGAGTTCTGCAGCATTTGGCGGAATGTGAGCAGATAATATTGCCCGAAACACTTCTGAATTCATCCTGCTGCTTTGTCAGCAGTCACATCAAATACAAGAGAACCAGTTCCATTGGCAGCCATACATGCCCGCCATGACACTACCACCACCATGCTTCACTGATGAGGTGGTATGCTTCGGATCATGAGCAGTTCCTTTCCTTCTCCATACTCTTCTCTTCCCATCACTCTGGTACAAGTTTATCTTGGTCTCATCTGTCCATAGGATCTTGTTCCAGAACTGTGAAGGCTTTGTTAGGTGTTGTTTGGCAAACTCTAATCTGGCCTTCCTGTTTTTGAGGCTCACCAATGGTTTACATCTTGTGGTGAACCCTCTGTATTCACTCTGGTGAAGTCTTCTCTTGATTGTTGACTTTGACACACCTACACCTACCTCCTTGAGAGTGTTCTTGATCTGGCCAACTGTTGTGAAGGGTGTTTTTTTCACCAGGGAAAGAATTCTTCATTCATCCACCACAGTTGTGTAGCGCTCAATCCCGGAGGAGCCGCTGAAAATGAACAACGGGTCAGTCTCCCCGCACTAGGGAATAAATATACTCCAGCACCGTTGTGGATTTTATAAATTATATAGTTTACTAAAGTAAAAGGCATATAATGAAACACGGGGTTCGTAGATATATTTACAGTATTTCGTATCGCGGTAAACGCGCAGCAGAAAAAAAGAAATGCGAGACTTCGTATTTCTGAAAAATGCGCGACCGAACAGAAAAGTACAATGCCTTGTAATTACGAGAAACGCGCAGCGGAAAGAGAATAAAATATTTCTTAATTCGAGAAACGCGCAGCAGAAAACAAAATAAGATGCGAATCTTTGCCCCTTTTTCGGATACTAGGGAGTGAGTCCCGAACAGGTTAAGTCCCGAACTGTGAGTGTGTGTGTTATGGTACCCGGGTACTATTCAACTGGCCAGTGAATCTCTTAAACGATGTCTTCGACTAGTCAAGTTGGGGCCCTGTGGGTTTTAGAAATAAACAACAGCGTGCTCTCTTGACTTTGTAAAACCGGCCTTGGAGGCCTCTCACCCATCCGCTCGATCACCAAGGCTCCGCTGACCCAGGACGTCTCTCCGCTTGATGCCTTGCTGGGATACCGGCTACTGGATCTGTGGTCAGGCTTTCTTTGCTCCGGTCCGGACTTGTCCAGCTACCGCCTGCTCTCCCATCCAATGGACTTGCGGTACTCCTTACTTGGGGTCCTCTGCTTGTCTTGATAGCAGCTTGGGTAATGTCTGTGGATAACTAGAGCTCCTTCTTGCAAGGCTGGATAACCCCACTTGGACTCCTAATAGGCCACACTTGCGCTCCGGCCTAGTCACGGTTCCGCTCTGCAGCACTGTGTCCTCTCTCATGCACTCCCTGGCGCGCTCTGCCAGGTATCTCCACGAGGCTCAGGATGTACAGCGTCTGTGTCCCACCCACTTCCTGTCTCTGTTTGCAAAGCATGCCGGGAAACGTAGTCCCAATGTTCAGTGTCTCTTATCGCGCTTGTCTCCCTCCGGTGGCCAAAAATAGGTACTGCCACAATAAGGTTTTAAACACAGCGCTACAGTTGTTTTCTGTGGTCTCCCAGGTCTTTTGGTTTTGCTGAGCTCACCGGTGCATTCCTTCTTTTTGAGAATGTTCCAAACAGTTGTTTTGGCCACGCCTAATGTTCTTGCTATCTCTCTGATGGGTTTGTTTTGTTTCTTCAGCCTAATGATGGCTTGCTTCACTGATAGTGACAGCTCTTTGGATCTCATCTTGAGAGTTGACAGCAATGAACTCTGGGCCTTTAATCTGCACATTGTAGTTGGGGTAATGAGGGAATATCACACACCTGGCCATGGAACAGCTGAGAAGCCAATTGTCCCATTACTTTTGGTCCCTTAACAATTGGGAGGCACATCTGCTAACTGCTGCAAGTCCTACACTGTTCACCTGAATTGGCTGTACATACCCTCAAATTAAAGCTGACAGTCTGCAGTTAAAGCACATTGTGTTTGTTTCATTCCAACTCCATTGTGGTGGTGTATAGAGTCAAAGATGTTAGAATTGGGTCGATGTCCCAATATTTCTAGACCTGACTGTAGCTGTGCAATTGGTGCACAGTTCCATAGTTGGTAACTGTTGCATGTTTGCAGGATAAATCCAAGATTTTGGACTCCTGTCCTAGGACCTGACCCACATTCTGTACGATACATCGGCCCGACATCCCAGTTTGTAATCAGCATTCAGCACCATCACACGTTTAATATTTTACACAAAAACAAGGCAATGTTCAATTTATGGAAGATGTTTCAGTTAATATACTTGATGAATCAACCATGAGGGTATAATTTGCTCATTAAAAAGGGACACTAAGCACCCTGACAACTTTACCTTTTGGAAGTGGTTTGGCTGTAAGGAGTCCCTCCCATCCTCTTCCTCCAGCCCCATTTAGGCTATAGTGCTATGTGAAGCAGAGGAGTTTCCTCTGCCCATACAGCTTTCACTCAGCAGACAAGATTTTCAATATTCTGCCAGCTGGGGACCGATGAGGTCAGCGAGCTTTGGGAGACAGCAGCAGAAAGCTGGTGCTCTGCGTGCAGCACCGATTCATAGTTCTGAGAAGGCGCGGTGTGTAACTTGCATATTAAAGTTAGGTAAGCTACGCAAATTGTGTAATGAAAACCTCCAGGGACATCTGCACTTCAGAAGCCATGAATCAAAGATGAGAAGCCCAGCACGGAGAAAGAAAAAGGGAGTATAAACCGCTCAAATTTTGATTAGAAATAACACAAAACAAAAATAAAATAAAATTGTAGGCGCTGCTTGACATTTAAGAGGACACTACCACTTACATAAGCCGTAACTAGATTACTTGTGCATTACAGAAAAAGAAAAAAAAAAAAACACACTTTATAAAAATACATGCTGTTTTTTTTCCTGAAGTAATTGCATGTAAAAAAAAGATAAAAATTCATTTTTTTCTATCTCCCATTTTGTGCGATTTTCCCTTGATGCAACAGTTACCAAAAATCTAAATGGGGAGTTTTACTTTAACAGTTAATGAGGTGGTGGAGGGACTGTTTAGATAAGGCAGCAGGGAGACTAATGCCCTGCCTCTGCTACCCAAGATAAGAGATTACAGCGAGTTTAACAGGCCTCTAATCTACACCCTTGTGATGTCCTTTGAATAGAATACTTCCCACACAACACAAGGATTTGCTTCTCCCCGCATCACCTCTTCCCATGATATAGACTACAGAATTTCTCCCGCACAGTCCCCATCCTCTGGAACGCTCTCCCTCGTACGGTCAGACTTTTCCCCTAGTTTCTCTTCCTTCAAAACGCTCCCTTAAGACATTCCTATTTAGGGAAGCCCACCACCCGACTCACTGACGCAACCAGTCCATCACTCTCACCTTGCAGTCCTCTCCTCCTGTTTCCACCCCCAACCCTTCTAGATTGTGACTGAATTCCCACGTGAATAGGGCCCTCGTTTCCTCCTGTACTGGTTTGTCAAATGTTGTTCAATGTATTGTTACCCTGATTCTGCCCATTGTACAGCGCTGTGGAATATGCTGGCGCTTTATAAAGATTAATAATAATAAATAATAATTTGAGTCAGTGATTGGCCCATAGACTCCATTCCATGGCCATTGTCAGAGCGAGAAGCAAGGGATTGAAAGATGCAGGGGAGGGGGGGAGGCAGTTTACAACAAAAGATCACACAATGAATGCACCCAGTGACAAGAGTAAAATAATCTCTAAACATACAGGAGAAAAACAAAGCACTTGCAGGATATCAGCAACATAAAATAAGGACATTTCATTTTTGGTGGCAAGTGGCCCTTTATTTAAGGGGGAAAAAAGGGAGGAGGGGGTGTAAATCATTCATAGAAGTGTGCCTTTAATACTCAATATTAAGTTCCTCTTTGTGGTATATACTGTATGAGGGTGTTCAGCAGGTGGAGCTTTGGAAACTATTGGTGAATGTTACTTTATGTTGGTGTATGTGCGCCATGGAACACAGAACTGAATACCATTCATTGGTGGAAGCCCTCGCTTTGGTAGAGCTGTGGAAGTCATTATGGGGTAAACATATGTATAACTTGCTTACTGGATGTTCTGTTTACAATTGTCGCTGAAAATGTTTTTTAAATATTGGTAACCATGTAGCAGGTATTCCATACTGCGGTGAATAACTTTTGCTGAATTTTATGAATGACCACAGATGTTACATTTGGAAGACCAATAGGAGAACATTTATCTCACGTTGTAGATTTAAAATTGGTAACCAAAAACACATTCAAATGAGGACTGCATAAAACCACCTTAAAAAAGGACCAGAGTGGTGGGACGTGACATTGCAAAATCTCAGCAGATTAAGAGCTTGGATAGGATTTGTGTCTACATCAGCTGTTTCCTGTTTAGTTTGAGAGAACTGCCTGAACAGAGCACAGTCCATACACTACCAGAGCCCCGACACAGGTGCACATTTTACTATCCTTCAGATTATTGCCATTATCTGCCCTGTGACAAAGGATCTGCCATACAGCAGTTACTATGTCAGGACACTGGATGTTAAACCTGCAGCTATGAAAACTGGGATATTCAAACACTGAAAACATAACGTCAACATTAATGTTTCCAGATGTGCACATCCCATGTCCTCAGGCAATATTGGACACAGGTGTATATCTGTTATGGGATTCATATGGATTCTAGGAAACACACTGCACTCTGGGCACCACAGCGCATCTGCACACCATATTCAGCATCCACATACAATGACTAAACAAAATTTCAAAGCATCAAGGGCCATGTGGTATCCTAACCAATATCCATATGCACATCACATCCAGTTAGGCCCCGTTCACACTGCGATTTATCGCGCGGATTTTGCTGCGACGTCGCGCTATGTGGCTTCTCCAATTGAGCTGTTCACATCTTGCCGCGCGATGTCACGCGTCGCAGAAGCATGTCGCTGGTGCATGACCCTTTTTTTTGCGATTTGCTATCTGCGATTTTGCGATTTGTATTGGTGGTGCTTTGCAAAAATCGCACAAAACAGTGATGTTGCGCGACATTATCGCACCATGTCGTGAATATGACAAACGCGCGGAAAGTCGCGCGACTTTCAAATCGCACAGTGTGAACGGGGCCTTAGGGTTGCCATATCGGCCATGATTTCTCTGGCACATAGAATTTATTCATGCTGATGGGCAGTGCATGGGGGGGGGGGGGGAGGCACCTTGCCGCATTTAGAATCCATACGCTGCACGTAGGAATTAAATGAATCCCACGTGACTTGCCTAAACTTCTTTCCTGCAGAATCTGAATTATACATGTTGCAGGGCAGCACTTCTTCCTGTGGTCCCTTGTGCAGGAAATTGTAATGTGTGTTCTGGAAAACATGGCCGCTGTGGCAAACCTACATCCAGCACCCATTTCAAATAATGCACATTGTAACCAGATAAATTCACATCACATGCAACGATGGAATGTACAGTATCTTGCGAAATTATATATACAGGAGTACACCCCTCACATTTTTGTAAATATTTTATTGTAGCTTTTCATGTGACAACACTGAAGAAATGACACTTTGCTACAATGTAAAGTAATGTACAGCTTGTATAACAGTGTAAATTTGCCGTCCCCTAAAAATAACTCAACACAGCCATTAATGTCTAAACCGCTGCCAACAAAAGTGAGAACACCCCTAAGTGAATATGTTCAAATTAGGCCCAATTAGCCATTTTACTTCCCCTTTGTCACAGGACTCGTTCGTGTTACAAGGTCTCAGGTGTGAATGGGGAGCAGGTGTGTTAAATTTGGTGATCTCTCTGCTACTGGGCACTGGAAGTTCAACATGGCATCTCATGGCAAAGAACTCCCTGAGGATCTGAAAAAAAAAGGAATTGTTGCGTTACATAAAGATGGCCTAGACCAGTGTTTCCCAAACCTGTCCCTCGGGACCCTCAACGAGGCCAGGTTTTACAGATCACCTTGAGGAAAAGCAGACTGAATCCTGCAATCACTGAGCAGCAAATCATATCACCTGTGCTGTGCTGTGCTTCACATATCTGGAAAACCTGACGAGGCGGAGGGTCCTGAGGACAGGTTTGGGAAACACTGGCCTAGACTACAAGATTGCAAAGACCCTGAAACTGAGCTACAGCACGGTGGCCAAGACCATACCGCGGTTCAACAGGACAGGTTCCACTCAGAACAGGACTCACCATGGTCGACCAAAGATGTTGAGTGCACGTGCTCAGCGTCATATCCAGAGGATGTCTTTGGGAAATAGATGTACGAGTGCTGCCAGCATTGCTGCAGAGAGGTTGAAGGGGTGGGGGGTGGGGGGTCAGCCTGTCAATGCTCAGACCATACACCGCACACTGCATTAAATTGGTCTGCATGGCTGTTATCCCAGAAGGAAGCCTCTTCTAAAGATGATGCACAAGAAAGCCGGCAGTTTGCTGAAGGCAAGCAGACCAAGGACATGGATTACTGGAACCATGCCCTGTGGTCTGATGAGATCAAGTTAAACTTATTTAAAATGATGGTGGCCATACAAAATATTAACACTTTGGGCCCAATTTGGACATTTTCAAATAGGGGTGTAGTCACTTTTGTTGGCAGCGGTTTAGACATTAATGGCTGTGTGTTGAGTTATTTTAAGGGGACAGCAAATTAACACTGTTATACAAGCTGTACACGCTCTACTTTAGATTGCAGCAAAGTGTCATTTCTTCAGTGTTGTCACATGAAAAGATATAAAATATTTACAAAAATGTGAAGGGTGTACACTCACTTCTGTGAGATACTGTCAGGGTTATTCAGAGAGGTGAAAACCAGGAGAATGACTGGAGAAGTGAAAAATCTAGGTCAAAATAGCCGATTTGGAAAGTGAGATAAAATGGGAAAAAATTTCTGGTTTGGCTATTTTGACCTAGACTTTTCACCTCTCCAGTCATGCTCCTGGTCTTCACCGCTCTCTGAATAACCCTGTGTATGTATCATTCGTTTGTCCCTTTTTGGCATACTATTTCACTCTCACCAATTATGACTCCCAACCCTCCACCCTTGTGCCCTTTATAAAGTATTTTACCAGGAAGGATACATGGAGATTTCTCTCGTTTTCAAGTACGTCCTTTAACATTCTATTCTATGATTTTGCCCAGTATAGCTTCCAGACCTAAAGAGAGGTATACTCTCGAAAGCTTGTCTTATAAATGTAAACTTAGTCCACTAAAAAAGGTATCTTTACACATACTCTGGTCTGTATCTGAGAGAGATCTATATACACACACACACACGGCCTGGTGTCTGTTGGGCATACATATATCTGATGCCTTGGGGTATACATGTTTCTGATGGGGCATCTGGACATACATTTCAGTATTAGCATAAATTGGACAGGCTTTCAGCAAAATTCGAAATTATTGGAAAGAGGTCACATGACTTTAAAGTATAAAAGCATCCGTACTCCTATTGGTTACCTGAAAAAAGTATCGGTAATCGGTCTTAAAAAAAATGGTATCTTTGCATCCCTTACTTTTATGTTGCAACATTATGCTAAAATTGTTAAAATGATTTCTCCTGACATCAATCTACACTCTATACCACATAAGAGAAACAGGAAAAAAGAAAAAAAAAAGATTTGACAACAGTGCAAGTTAAAATAAATTCAATTTATCAAAAGTATTAAGACCTTTTGCTAAAGCATGGAGCATAGAATGTCCCTTTAAAATAACAATTGTATGATCCACCACCTCCTCCAAAGGGCAAAGAGAAGAACCAGTTCCCTTTCTGCTGACCCTACTCCACACCCACTACTCCAGGAGATGATATCTGTTATAGGTAGCACTAGCCTTTGTGTTAGTTCACTCTGAATAAAACCACGTGGGCCCCTTTACCAGCTCAAGCTTCATGGGGCCCATGATGTTAAAATGTTTCCATCTTCCGAGTCATGGGATACCTCTTTGATTGGGCACCAAAATGGCTATAGCACAAACCATGCCTGGCTCTTGCCCATTCAGCGGCAAGACTCACCTCTGCAAGAAAAGACTACATTTACTGACAGACCCAAGTAACCTTCCATTTAATCAGTAGATCAAATGAACAAACCGAAGCTGAACACTCAGACGCTACGTCAGCAGCAAGACTGCAAAGTCCTGAATAGACATGGAATGCTTTCTGCAGTTGCCCCTGTGCTTGGTAAACGATCAGTGCTTCGTAAACGATCAAGAAAACACTTCCTAGAATTCCTATGATCAAGCAGAATTGCAAAAAGCCAATCTAGAATTTGTTCATGGAGGACACTTTTCAAACCAGTAAAAGAGATTATCTGTGGGACGGAGTTAAAGCCTTGGACTACATTTTATTCCAGACTGTAGGACAACCACGTCCTTCGTTTGGCCTTTGGATCACCATCCTGATTGAAGGTCAACATCCTTACAAAAATTATTAAACCAACGTGTGCAACAGAAGCAAGTTCCCTTACAATACTTTTTGGTGTTTCCTTTCCGTTCATCCTTCAGTTTGATATGAACTGGTGATGCCACACCATAGTCAATACTTCCTAACTCATTCGCACAACCCTCAGCAAGTTAAGCCCTGGGTGACTGTGTGGGCCTACGGAAAAATCAGTTGCATAAACATGACCTCAGTTGAATCTGATTCCTTATCTTATTTTTTCTAAGTACATTCTTCAGCTGAGTTTTGGAGGATCAAGATAAAGTCTTGTACAGAACAAAATTTCCCTGTACCATTCATAATTCAGAGAAATGAGAAAATTGGCAGCAATTGCAGTTTCCGGAGGACGAATTAAATGTAATCTCCGTTCAGAGAAGACGACCACTTGTTTATCGTCAGGTCATCTGGACTCTATCTTCCATTACAGTGTTGCCTATATTTGCTCACCTGTGTGGCCATGGTTTGTTTTTTTAAACATGGTCTTTTAGAGTAAAGGTCACAGACTCTCATACCAGCCACCGCGGTCAATAAACCCGACACAGCTCAGCGAATCAGAAAGTACACATTAACTAAACACACAGAACTCATACAATTCAAATGAAATGTTTATTGCAGATGGAGGTACTGACCCGTGGAATAATATCTTCATTTCCTTAATGTTTGTTTCATAGCCTGATGCACATTTTATAGCTTTGCTCGTCTGTCTGGTCGATTCAACGTGTTGGGAATATAGTATTTCAATCAATGTCACTACAGTCGATCCATTAGGTTAATTAAAAACGAGGGCCTTTATATTAAATGTTGGATATTCAAAATGTAGAAAAGAAACGAGAGGAGAATTGAAGTGGTGGTGAGGGCAATACATTAAGGGGCCATTGACGCCAGAGTAAATTGTTGCTGGGAAAACTCGATCAAACAAAAAATGTTGATTAACATATCAATATTATATGGTGTGTCACCAACATACTAGATCGTTCAGTGCTGCAACCTCTTGAAACACCCAGGAAACAAAAAAAAAAAAAAGCCTGCAGTGGCCATGGTGCATTGCCCATAGATGGTAGGGGACGGATGGACGCACGCACCCACACACTTTATTGGCTCTACATTTATATACGTATGGTTGAGTATGGTTGTTAAAAACAGAGGCCATTCATTGAGCCCAAGACAATGGTGGGAGGTTAAAAACTCGATTATGAAATTCTGCAAAATGTCCTGTGGGCCTAAGCCAAGGTTGGATACTCCAGGACATATACATGCTGCCTGGACATTCTCCAGCATCCTTGTTATTCTATAGAACCTATATACAATAATAGGAGTCAAATAATTTACATTCTTTAGATTATATCTATGGAATAACAGGTGACAAATGACTCGTTGTCCAATAAACCTCTAGCTTTGCCATCTACAAAAATGAAGAACTACGGTTTTCTTCAGGTGGCTTACAATGCAGCACTGCATGAATGCATGGTTTTGTAATTTATTTATTTATAAAGTATTTTACCAGGAAGGATACATTGAGATTTCTCTCGTTTTCAAGTACGTCCCTATGTGACTATGGATGGAAGATTAAGCCATCGGACATCCAACTTTATACTCCAATATCATACATTGTAAGGCTTAAGGAACCATGGGAAAAAAGCTGTGGGTTATCAGTGATTGCAAGCAGTTATATCTGGGATCAGCAAGCAATGGAAAGATCACCATGTGATTCACTTACAACTTTGTGATATTCACCACGCCATGGATCTGACTCACATGGAGCCACTCCAGCAAAATGTGAGCCAAAGCCTACTACAGGTAGAATGCAAAGGTTTCCATTGTCCTGGTTTTAGAAGGATCTCCGGAAAACACCATGGCATTATAAAGCTCAGAACAACCACATTTATCCGTCCGTCTAGATAAAAAAAAAAAAAAAATTATTACTTACCCCTTGGTTGCCTTGAAAGGTTATTACAGGCTGAGGTAATGCAGCCCCTGAAGCCTAGAAAGAAGAGAACACAAGACACATTAAAAGACACGTTCAGTGCACACTGATTCCGTGATGTTCTTCCAAAGAGCGCAAACATGCTTTCCTCATTACTGGCAGCTCCTGACATAGAAATTGAATACAACAAAAGAATGGCTTTGTGCAGGACCACAAACCTAACTGAGCATTTATCCACATCTACAGGCTTGTGCAACACTGGCACATTGAAGAACCAGATGGACATTTAACCATTCAGGCTGCACTGAGCTTTGATGCTTAGCAAGTTAATACTCGACCGTTAGAATCTACATCGCAAAAATTTTAATGCTGGCGGAACGAAAGCATTGCAGGTAACTGGTGGTGCTGACACGTGCAAGTGTTGGCGTAAATACAAACCACAGACATGTTCCGTTCCATAAACCACACCACTAATGTTGAGAACTAAAAAAAAAAAAAAAGTCCTTGTGCTCTAGGTTGAGAATATGGGAGAATAATGATAATTGCAGCATTACTGGTGAGGCCTCCGCTGACCCGTCAAACAACAGAATTATCTAGAAATACTTAACGCCATGCCAACTGCAAAGATCATAGTACTGAATGATGACAGTACAATTTGGAAGGTATTTTGGTTCACAGTGGGACAGTGACCACACACATCCACTCAATGTTCAAGGCCTATCATTTTACATAGAATATTTAATTAGAACATACAACTTTATAGCACAGACCAAACACCTATCCTGGATACAATTAAGCATACATTCCAAGAATGAAAGTAACCAATTGGCCTAGAAATGCAAGAAACAAGAATGGATGATGGCAGCAGTACACGCCTAGCAAAGTATCAACATGGAACGAGTGCAGGGTCCTACGCTATTCTATGGCTCTCAGACTTCAGCCAGTCATTGATATATTGTCTAAAGACCTTTCATTTGAAAATCTAGTTGCTCTCCCGGTTATATGTATAATGATTTTCTGTATGTGTGTGTGTGTGTGTGGTTTTGAAACAGCTGTCTGAAAGAAGAAAAAAAAACCAAAAACATTTAAAACAGCTGTTTGAAACCCGTGATTCAAAATGAAACTTGAAATTGCAGTTTGCTGCCGAACTATAGGTTTTCACAAAGCAACAAAAATAATTTGTTACAAGGAAATACACATGCAAATATCAATGGGGAACGTGAAATCGATACAACCCCTGCAGCTTTGTGAAACCAGGGTTTGCAGGTGTTCACATGCTTAATGAGGCATTTCACAGACTCGCATTGCCAACCTCAGATCGTATATCTGAACCTCATCAGAATAGCCCAGACTATCTCCTCAGAAGTCCAATTAAGAACTGCAACATGAATTCCATTAACCAAAGTCACAAACGTTTCATTCGCTATACTGATCTTCTTAAATCAGATCTATCACAGGTTATGTTCTATTTGCTTTTACGCAAGCCACTTGCATTGTTTTGTTGTAAGGAGCCATGTTTTCATTCTTTCCTATAGTGACTTCCACTACCATATGTAATGTTGAACAAGAGGATACAACTACCTTTTATATTCTTTTGTTTTCTTTAGGGATGCACCGATACTAGTATTAGTGCCAATCTGCAAAAGCACTTGGCACTCTGCCAGACTCCTCCGATACCGGAAGCTAGCGCTGGCTTGCCGGCCGGCGTCCGTACTCGGCACTCTGCCAGACTCCTCCGATACCGGAAGCTAGCGCTGGCTTGCCGGCCGGCGTCCGTACTCGGCACTCTGCCAGACTCCTCCGACAAAGGGTTGTAGCTCAGCGGCTCGCCTGGGATCCACCAGCAGCGATCTCACAGCTTGTGCGTGTTCCCAACAAGCGGCCGCTCGAAGGAAGAAGAGCACTTTGAGGAGCCTGGCAGAGTGAGGAAAGACCGCTGGGGGTGTGGGGGCGTGCGTGTGATTTTAAAGGAGGTCTGTTCTTATTGAAAAGTGGTCACATGACATTAAATAAAAGTATCTGTGAGTACTTGAAAAAAGTATCAGTACCCGGTCTTAAAGTGGTATTGGTGCATCCCTAGTTTTTTTTAACTCCATGCAGGCCAAAGAGCTTTTAAAACATTGTCAATTTATGGCTCCAGGAAACAAACCTAGAATGCCCCTTTTTAAGCCCTACCCCCAAGCAAACTCGTCAAGTATAACTGTTCCAGTTGGCTGCACCAGCTAGCTGCAAATCAATGTTTCCTATACAATGTATTGGAAGAGCTAAATTGCAGGCAGCTGGGAGAATAACCAGACATTCCTAGGACACTAGTTATTCTCGCCTCAAGACTGTATTTAAAAAAAATAAAATTATATATCTTGTCTCTCAGAACTTGGTGCTAAGTGATCCAACATTAAACACAAAGTAGATGTAAAAATAAAATAGCTGCCTCTGGTTCCACAGTGCAGAGCCAGGGAGTCGACACCTCTGCTCAATGATTATAGAAGGAAACTGGGAATATTTCCCAGTGTCCTTCCGCCAACAATTTGAGATCAAAAAAACCTGCAATCTTACTGTGTACTCATATGGACTCCAAAAGACGCTGCAGATAGGTGTTGGCAGCTCTCAATTATTACCAGTCAAACATGCGTCTGTAATAAAGCTGGCAACAGGGTGGTGCTAAAAGATCATGACTTGCACCTCTATAGCTTTAGGAAAGGCTGCCTCAACAGCAGAAATGTTGCCTGTGACAACCTGCAGATGTTTTGGGAAATTTGGACTGCCTGGAATCCTTCAGCTTGCCTGCACCTCATTTGTCCATTAGTGGCTCCCCATTACCAGTTTTGCTGAATGAGGGCCCTATTCCAGCTGAAGAAACATTTTAGCAAAAACTATTATTATTTCTGTATCAATATGTATGGAACCAGAACAGCGAGTGTTTGGTTCCAGGGGACGTTTAATATATGTTGCACTGCAGTTAAGCAGGAAGTAGTTAATCAGGAAGACCGACACATGGACACAGACTAGGAGCTAGAGCTGATGTTTATAGAACTTGTTTATAAGAGGTTTTAATAAATTTACCATAGCCTCTCAGACTCCAGCTGCAGTGCTATTTCATAAGCAGCAACATTTATACAATTTTATGCCTAGAAATATAGTATTCTATTTATTCAGTATCCTTCAGGATACAGCAAACACCGCTTTCTGTTCCCCATCGTATTTCACAGCAGTGAATGGGAGTTATTGCCATCATTTTCAGTGCTGGGGAGGAGGGAGGATGCTTGAAGTCAGCTTATAGAAACATTAGGTGACAGGACACAAGCTTTTAAAAAAGCAGAATATTATTTAAGTCTTTTGTAAGATTTAAAGAGGATTGTGACACAGTTTGTAGGGATGTCCTGTTCTGATCCCAAGGAAGGGGATCGGGACTGGATTGTGCCATTTTTTGGGACTCTTTTTTTTTTTTCCCAAGCCTATACCACAGCCTCGGCATTCACCATGGCACTTTTCCTGCTTACTAGCAGAGCCACAGGTTGTTCCTGAAAACTGTGCCGTGTGAAACCTGCATGCAGCTTTTGGTAATCTCTAATGCCACACATACTCCCACAGGGGAAATACAAACCCTGTGTCAAGAGTATGAGAAATGTTACAGAGATTGCTTAAAGCTGTATGTAGATTTCACAGCTTTCCATAACATTCAGCTGCTCTGCGCGCACCCGCAGCGTCTTCCCTGCCACCGGGCAGGGCGGGTGCTGCGGTAAAAGTCAAGGCCTCATTATTTAGCAGCTGAGCCACTGGTCCGACAGGGTAGTGCAGTATGGAATTGGGGCTCTATAAAATCGGCCGTCCCTGAATGCTGCACAACTCTGATTGGATATCTTAAATATGCCGATCGGGACAAACCCAACAGTTGGAATTAGAATATTTTAGGGTACAGTTTAACACTAGAAGAATATTCTTTTAAGTCCCTAGGGAACATTTGTCCGTTGTCAAATTTACAGTTTAATTCTTATGATGAAATCATTCCATCACAACGTCCTCAATGGATTATTATCTAATCCTAATACGGAGAGTGACTATGACCAGGGGTCAAGTCCTGGGAACAAAAGTGAGGGAACTCACCCACGAATTCCACAACCCCCATTACCTGAAGAAAATATATATATTACGAGTATAGCAGTACGTGGTGATACCATTTTTATTGGGTTAGCATTACATTTAAAATACAAGCTTTCAAGAGTGTAAACTATACTGATCGGTGAAAGGTATCACTATGTACAGGTATACTCGTGATTGTGGCAACTGGACTAATATATATATATATATATATATCCAGGCACAGACCCCCCCCCCCCGAATTATATACACAGCGCTGAATCCCCAGAATAACATACACAGCACTGAGCCCCCAGAATAATATGCACAGCACTGGTTATATGAATATATTTTCCCCAGTTCGCATTGATATTGCCCACCCCCAGGACTCGTATGGATATTGCCCACCCCCAGGACTCGTATGGATATTGCCCACCCCCAGGACTCGTATGGATATTGCCCACCCCCAGGACTCGTATGGATATTGCCCACCCCAGGACTCGTATGGATATTGCCCACCCCCAGGACTCGTATGGATATTGCCCACCCCAGGACTCGTATGGATATTGCCACCCCCAGGACTCGTATGGATATTGCCCACCCCAGGACTCGTATGGATATTGCCCACCCCCAGGACTCGTATGGATATTGCCCACCCCCAGGACTCGTATGGATATTGCCCACCCCCGGACTCGTATGGATATTGCCCACCCCCAGGACTCGTATGGATATTGCCCACCCCCAGGACTCGTATGGATATTGCCCACCCCAGGACTCGTATGGATATTGCCCACCCCCAGGACTCGTATGGATATTGCCCACCCCCAGGACTCGTATGGATATTGCCCACCCCCAGGACTCATGGATATTGCCCACCCCAGGACTCATGGATATTGCCCACCCCCAGGACTCATGGATATTGCCCACCCCCAGGTGTCATGGATATTGCCCCCCAGGTGTCATGGATATTGCCCCCCAGGTCTCATGGATATTGCCCCCCGTGTCATGGATATTGTCCCCAGCTCACCTCTGCTTCTTCTGTGGCTGCTGCCTCTGCCGCCGCACAATGCAGGCGGCCGCGTGCTTCCTGCTTCAACGCCGCTGACAGGAAGTGAAGCCGAGCGGCTCCACTTCCGGTCAGCGGGCCGTTCTAACAGGATGCACGCGGCCGCCGGCAATGTGCGGCGGCGTTCGGGCCACAGCGGGAACGCTGCGTTCCCGCAGCGGGAGAAGTGCGGGAACGCCGTTCCCGCTCGACTCGAGCCCTGAATATGACACATAAAACAGATTGTACTAGGCATCATTACACACCTACTGTATTCGAGACAAAACAATAAAACTTGAACATGGCACAATGGATTGGAGTTGCTCGCACTCATAGTTCTGCACAGGCGCTATGGAACCTTCACAAGTAGCACAAATTATGCAGGAAAGCAACAGGGACTTACGGGTCCAGGAGACATTCAGCCGAAGAGGAGGAGCTGCATCCGGCGGTGGACAAAAGGGGAATATTTTCAAAATAAGAAAAATTAAAAAAAAAAATGGGTAGAGGCTGTCAGCAGTCTCTTCAATTATTTAACCTTCACTACAGAGACATTGCGGGCTTCAAAAGGCACCAACTGGTGCCCCGATCGAGATATCTCGATCTGCAGCCCAAAAGCAAATGAAATTTGTTTGCTGCAAACAAATTTTGTTTGCTTTTGGGCTGCAGAAGGTGCACCCAAAATTTTAGCCCTGTGGTGATAATGCCCAAAGAGCTAAAACTATAAAATCAGCTGATTAATGCTCTGAAATATCAGGCTTTCAGCAGCTGATGCGCAGGGGGGGGGGGAATAGACCTTCAGCTCAAACCTCTATAGCTCAATTTGGCAATGGGTGGTACCATCTAGATGGGGCTTTCAGTAGTGTGCTTTTAAGCCTATTTTGAATGCATTAAAACTAATACCGTAGATACTCGAGTATAGCGCGACCCGAATAGAACGCGATGGATAGAGATTATGGAAAATAAGGGAATACTCAAGATTTGAATAGAACATGAGGAGCAAAATTTTACTGTACCGTTAAACACAGTCAGGCTCCCCCTCAGGGCAGGGTGCGCTGCTCTAGAAGGATTGCAGTTGTTAGTAAGTATGAAGTCGCCGGGCCACCCGTCTTCTTTACTAGCGATTAGATGGCCAGCAGAGGCGAGCGAGGTGAATGATCCCACCTCTCCCGAATGCGGGAGTTCCTGAACTGTTTGCAAGCATCAGGGAGCCCACATGCACTTCAGCGAGACTACCGGAACTTCCGGGAGACTTGGAATCCTGAGCGGGGTGGGGGGGGGTTACATGCGATGCAGATGTCTCGAATATAAACGCAACCCCTCCAAATTTTAAAAGGTAAATTTTTGCCACCAAAATCTAGCAGTATATCCGAGTATCTACAGTAATTAAATGGGCTATGAAAGACACTTCATTTCGAAGCCCCTCCAAGAACATAAAATCTCCCGGCTTTACAACATTAGTAGGTGGTCTTTCCTGACCAGGACTTGGCTCACCTAGTCTAATATAAAAACAGTTTAATATGAAAATAGTCAGAAAGGTTAAGGTTCTGTATGATTTTACGGTCCCTAAATTCAAGGAATAATTCCAAACATCGTAATTCCCAAAAAGAAAACGTACCAAGAGCCATATTTTTTATACCAGCAGAATCTACAAAAAAAAAAAAAAGTTAAATCAGACCTTTGTTCAAATGTTGATATGAATACTGTTCAAATTTATTTTAAATGGGCCTGGTTCATTTGTTCTGCAAGTCAAACAAGAATGTTATTTCTGTTTGGGTGGCCTGCCATCTCAATGGGGTTCATGCATCAAACATGGGGCGGAGAGGATATGACCAGAGAAAAAGAACGCAAGTTAAAAAATAAATAAATGCAATTTTCTTATCAATTTATATTTTGCATTGGTCACGTGCGCTGTCATTCAAGCTTCAGGTGAGATGTCATTTAGACAAGTCCACATATGGAAGATAGGAACAGCAAAAGAATATGCTCCTAGTTTAACCACACACCTATATTTACATATGTAGGCTTTCCCAGGAGTTAAAACATTTGACTTTAAAATGTTTTAGGTTTGTTGTTTCGGGTCTCCAGTCTTTATGCAAGACTGCAGGTGAACTATGACAGACAGGTCACACCATGACCATTTAAGTAAGGGGTCAGCAACCTCAAACCTCCGGTTGTTTTGGAACTACATCTCCCATGATGCTCAGCCACACTTGTGTGTTCCAAAACATCAGGGACATCACCCTTGAATTAAGTGGTCATGGTTTAATGAGAGGCTCCACACTCCCCCCAGCAGTTCATGATTGCTATGACAGACCTTCAAAGCAGAGGTCATCCCTCCACACTGAAGGCAGTCACTCCCACTTGAAAGCTTTCCAAGAGGGTTTGTTCAATGCGACCAGTGAGACTGTGTACTGAAGTAGCTTGAGCAGGAAGGAGTCACTGGTTGATCCAGCCGGCTCTGAGATGCCTCTATTGCTTCTGACAGGCATTTGATCAGGTGTGTGAGTGGTATATGCACAATCTAGGAGCCAGATAAAAAAGTTAGGAGCCATTTATTATTTATGGTAATAAGTGAGTAATAGTCTCCAGCCTCTGTCACAGCTATTACAGTTTTAAATGTACGAAGTTCTTAAGGATCAGAAGATTATTAAGCAAAAGCCGAGCTGAGAGGCGCAACGGTGTAAATCTGCGCTGTGCATCTTTAGAGCTACACATCAGAGCAACATAAGAGAAGGCGTGCTGTGCTGATCCTTCATGTCTCTGTGATGCCTGGGGGTGAGGAGCAGTGGAGGAAGTTGGCCACAGACCATGCAGGAAGAAAAGTTTGGCGGGGCAATTTGTGACAGCACGAGGCAGAGCCCCCAGAGCTGCTGGGCAGATGCTGCATAGAAGTGCAATAAGATTTCTCATGTCTGTGCCAAAAGGGATTGTGCCGACAAAAGCCCAGATGCAATTTCTAGTCGCCATGGCGACCTGGCACCTGGGATTTGTTGAGCCCTGGTTTAACACATAAGTAATACCACTATAGGTATAAAGCCTGTGATTAGAATTTTATACAGAGAGGCTAAAGGTGTCCTGATTCCAATTTTCAACTTTCCCTGGTGAAAGGGTATCCTATGGCCTCTGCATTCACTTGTGGGTCAGACAGGGAAGACACCCCAAGTGAATGCAAACGGACTGACTCCTGCCGGGAGGCTCAGTGACATCTTCCCTGCCTACTCCGTTACTAGCAAGGCGCCTCACGTCAATGTCAAGGCTGCGGGACTCCAGCTGAGAGCCATGCTACCCGTCAGGTCTCAGACTCCAGGGTCACATTGATTCCCCGAAAAACGTTCAGATCAGGTCGCTCATAAACCTTCTTAAATGTGTGGACAAATTAATAATATACAATTGTGTTCAAAATTATTCAACCCCCAATGCTGTAAAGGGTTTTAGGGAATTTAGTGTACATTTGTAGTTGTATTCAGAATGAAATCCTACAAGGACTTTTTAAAGAACCATATGCAACTAAAATGACAATCAATTGGTTTTGTAATACAGTAGTAAATGTTTCTTTTGTGAATTCTTCATTGACACAATTATTCAACCCCTTAAAAGACTACCACTCTGAAGAACAGAGGTTCATTCAAGTGTTTTCAATCAGGTATTGAAAACACCTGTGGATGTCACGGAGCAGCAATAAAGCATAATAAGCACCAATTAGGCAGCTTTAAAATGACTGATACTCAGCTCCTTCTAGACATTTACTGGTGTGGTTACAAACATGGTGAAGTCAAGAGAATGGTCCAGGAAGACAAGAGAAGAGGTGATTACTGTTCACAAGAAGGGCAATGGCTATAAGAAGATTGCAAAGATGTTAAACATACCAAGAGAGACCATAGGAAGCATCATTCGCAAATTCAAGGCAAAGGGCACTGTTGAAACGCTACCTGGTCGTGGCAGAAAGAAGATGCTGACTTCGACTGCTGTGCGCTACCTGAAGCGTAGAGTGGAGAAAAGTCCCCGTGTGACTGCTGAGGAACTGAGAAAAGATGTCAGATGTGGGTACTGAAGTTTCAGCTCAGACAATACGGCGCACACTGCGTAATGAAGGCCTCCATGCCAGAACTCCCAGGCGCACCCCCTTGCTGTCTCCAAAGAATAAGAAGAGTCGACTGCAGTATGCCAAAAGTCATGTGGACAAACCACAGAAGTTTTGGGATAGTGTTCTGTGGACTGATGAAACAAAATTAGAACTGTTTGGGCCCATGGATCAACGCTATGTTTGGAGGAGGAAGAACAAGGCCTATGAAGAAAAGAACACCTTGCCTACTGTGAAGCATGGCGGGGGGGGGGGTCAATCATGCTTTGGGGCTGTTTTGCTTCTGCAGGTACAGGGAAGCTTCAGCGTGTGCAAGGTACCATGAATTCTCTTCAGTACCAGGAGATCTTGGATGACAATGTGATGCAGTCCGTCACAAACCTGAGGCTTGGGAGACGTTGGACCTTTCAGCAGGACAATGATCCCAAGCATACCTCCAAGTCCACTAGAGCATGGTTGCAGATTAAAGGCTGGAACATTTTGGAGTTGCCATCGCAGTCACGTGACTTAAATCCGATTGAGAACCTCTGGTGGGACTTAAAGCAGTTGCAGAGCACAAGCCTAAAAATGTGACTGAACTGGAGGCTTTTGCCCATGACGAATGGGCGAAGATACCCGTAGATCGCTGCAAGACACTTGTGTCAAGCTATGCTTCACGTTTAAAAGCTGTTATAACTGTAAAAGGATGTTGTACTAAGTACTAAGATTGAATGTCACTTGGGGGTTGAATAAAACTGATAATGATGTGAGCACAGAAAAGACATTTGTGGTTATTTCATTATAAATGTTATGTTATATTTGTCTGACCTACACGTGCCTCTTTGATTTAATTGTAAGCAAGATGACTGAATGATCAAAATCAATGTCAAACTGGCCAAAACACTCAATTTCAGTGGGAGTTGAATAATTTTGAACACAACTGTACATTGGGCAAAGACCAAAAAAAAAACAAAAAAAAAAACACAACGTAGAAATTTTGATTTTTGTGAAAAATGCAGGGCTGACCTCAGTCCGTTAGAGGTCCAGTCCAAAATGTTGAGAGTCCTATGTCCCCTCCTCCTACCACAGTTTTCAAAAGGTGAAGTTTTACAGGTTTACTTTTCAAACATTTACATTTAGCCCTACTGGAAAAAACATAATTATATGTATATACGTGGAGGCTTTAAATCTCACTTTTTGCCCTCCACCATAACTTAAAAGTGTATTGATTTGCCTTCCGGCTAAGCATCAAATAGCAACGAGTCACAGCCCATGTCCTGCTGATGAGGGCATAATAAACCTGAAACAGATGCACAGGAATAGCTTTCACTCCTTGTATAACCTGACCTTTGCTAAAAAGCCACCCAGTATGGCATTGCACTGGCAAGGAGGGTTGTGTGTTAAAACAAACCCTGGATGCAAAAAAGTGAGAAACTGGAGACCTCATTTGCAGGTTTCACCCAGAGTTCCTTGTTGCATATGGGGAATGTAGCACATGAGCTCTGTGAGCGAAGCAGTTCTCTGAATTGCTGGGATGTGTAAAAGGTCTTCTAAAATCATACACTTTAATATATGTAAACATAAATACAAGCACATATGTGCACTGAAATGGAAATTTCCGGCCGATACCGAAACTCAATCACAAGAACTTGGGCTTGGAGGCCGGGTCGAGTCAGGGACTCGCCTGAGCCTGAAGACCAGCCTACTCGGCCAGCCTGTGGGCGCAGCCCAGCCCCCGGCTTGGCTGTGCCTGAAAGCCCGGCCAAGCCAGTGGCTCGACTGAGCCGGGAGACCAGCCAAGCAGCCTGCTCAGCCAGGCCTCCAGGCACAGGTTCGGATGACTGAGTTGGGGGGGGGGGGTAGAACACATTGCACCTACATACTCTTCTACATCCTCCTACTTTGGCCTTGAGCTCCTCCAGCGGTGGCAGTCCCGTGGTGACAGTCCTCCGCCAGCTGGTTCCCGCTCTCTTTCAGACGGAGAGCGGGAACCGGCTGCCGGAGAACTGTCACCATGGGACTGCCACGGCTGGAGGAGCTCAAGGCCGAAGTAGGAGGATGTAGGAGAATATGTTGCTTACACATACTCACCTACATCGGCTCTTAACTCTTCCAGTGGTGGCAGTCCTCCTGCATATGGTGTCCGCTGTCCGTCAGATGCCGGTTGCCGGGATGACGTCACAGAAGCCTTTGACCCTGGGTCAAAGGCCTCCACATCCCAGCGACTGACGTTTGACGGAGAGTGGACACTGGATGCAGGAGGACTGCCACCGCTGGAGGAGCTCAGGGCCGATGTAGGCGAGTATGAGTAACGTTCTCAACCAACAAAATTTGTCACCGGGGTCTGGAGGCCCGTCCGAGCCCCCTGCTCGGCCGGCCTGCAGACTCAGGTGAGCCCCCTGCTCAGCTGGACCTCTAGGCCCAAGCAAAGCCTGGGGGCTCACCTGAGTTTGGAGGCCAAGCAGGCAGCTCAGCCGGCCTCTAGGCTCAGGCGAGCCCCTGGCTCGGCCAGGCTTCCAGGTCCTTCGAATGGAAGATGTTCGGCCGAATCTTCCAAAATCGAAAGCACCATTTTCATTCGATAAGGTCTGTGGCCGAAATTTCGGTGCATCCCTAATGTATACAAGTAGCTTTGAATAAATGCCAGAAACTGAGGTGTTGGGTCTGCGTGTAAACAAGGGATTATACCTGATGTAAAGAAAGAGAGGGGAGGGAGGGCACATTCTAAGCTGCCAAAAACAATAAGCCTTACAGGGATCCAGGTGAGTATTTATGTGGGCAACAAACCCTTCTCTAAACTCCAGGCCTACAGCCTTAACATTTAATAAAGGGCTAGTAAGTTAAAACGCCAAGAAAATCCTACCAGGTTGGCTTGACGTCTTGTTAGGGCATTCATACATACATTTCTTATCTCTGTTCCCCATGCTACTTTTTTTTTAAAGATTGCACAGACGCACATGTAGTTATCAGCCCAGCCCATAACAGCTCTTGGCACATTCTGTAAACTGAAATGGAGAGCAGTGACACAATAATCTGTGCCGGATTATCTCTCCAACTGTGAAGTTCACTTTTTCATTTTAATGGCAAGAGCCAAAGCCATGATTGGCTGCCTAGATGGGGAGCCAGCCATACTGGCGTGCATGTGCGCGGAGATGACATGCCCATTTTGGCAGGTCATGACTCGGAGATCATGCAAATTGAATCATGACCACTTCCCCTCTGCAAGTCGTGCCCCCAAAACTACCGATATCAGACCTGTCATAGGTCGACAGTTCTGCAACCCAGAGCTCTGGTGGGGCAGAATCCCATAAGTTTAGGATACTCCAAAGCCAGGAAATTTGAAAGACAATTGGCTGTGAATTTTGGGGCCAAACTATTTTAAAAGGGACACTATAGGCACCATGACTCCATAGCCCAATTTAAATCCCCCTAGTTTCACCTCAGAAGGTGTCAGTCAGCGGCTGCCGGACTGCCTGCGGGGGGTTAGAACCAAACTGATCCATTGTTACCGCAGTGCTCGCTTACACATGGCATCCTATTGCTACTGTACAGAAGATGATACAAATAGCTCCAACCAATGCTGAGAAAGTATAGGACATTTAAATGGAATTTTATAAACTAGTTTTAATTTTTAACTCTTAAACTCCGTCTGTTTCAGTGAATAAATATACAAGATAATGTTAACATTATGGATTTAGAAACCACGGGGTTAATAACTAGTCTGTCTAGATTTGCAGACTCCTGGTTAACTGTATACCATATAAATATACCTAATCAGTAAGCCATTTACATTACATATGGAAACACCGTGAGAAAAAGTACATATGCCTTTAACCAGTCACTATTTTTAGAGTTCCAGAATAGATTGTGTTGAAGAAGATGAACCCAATATGAGATAGAAAACCTGGAACAAATGACTGGAAGGTTTGATCCTTATGAAGGATGGTCCTAAAAACAATATTTGACAGCTGTCAGGCACAAGAGAGTAATCACTATGTAGCAGGAACTTTGGAGATAGATCACAAACCGTATTGCAGAAAATGGGTTCATATATTCTGGGAGGAAAAACTGCAATGAGATTACATTTTGAATCAGGCAAGGCTCAGCTTCATGAAATATAGCTAGATCAACCAAGAATAGTGTAAAACGGCTTACCAAGAGTGCACAATATAATCCTAAACACTTAAAAGGCGCGCTCTACTCATCCTGATCACTTTTAAATTCTTAAAATGGTCAGGATGTGTGACACACACACACACACACACACACACACTCTGAAGTGGAGGAGTCTCCTTCACCCCATCCAGCATCAGCCAGGAAATTAGAATTTCCTGACTGCTGGTTACTATTTGGTTACGTGCCGCGACATCACTAGCTCTGAGACCGATCACGTTAGCAATTGGTCTCAGGAGGTTGATGGATCAAAACTGCGCATGCAAACAGCTCCAATCCATCGTTCTGCGCAGGCGCGTTCAAAACATTTGCAAGTCCCATTGAAATTTGCATTTCCTACAATACGCAAATATTGCAGGAAGTGCAAATTGCACAGAAAAGCCTCCAGAACTTCCGAGTTCGGGAGTCCCTGAGCCAAAGAGGAGGCGTCGCACTTTAGAGGGACAAAAAGGTGAGTAAAATTGTGCTCGAATAAATAATTGGCCAGAAGATATCAACAGCCTCTGCCCATTAATTTAAGGACAAAATAAAACAAAAAAATACTAAAATTTTTCAGTGGAGTGTTCCTTTAAGAATTTAAACTGAACTATTGGCTCACATATTTGATCTTCTATCCCCGAAGCCATTTTGCGCAATAACGAAAGAGCTGACAAAATTGCTTTTGACTGTAATTTTCTTCATTTTTGGAGACACAGAATGGAGCGATGAGTGTTGGATTCCACGGTCAACTGGTTCTGTTGGCAAAGCATGGATCGGAACCTCAAACTAGTGCAAAGCTAGGACTGCATTTCAAAATCACACAGGGTTATTCAAAGAGATCCAAATTGTGGCCGAAAGTTAACCGAACAGTGAAATTCAGCGTACAGTTACCTTTCCTGGCCATTCGGCTATCCAGAGAGCAGGCAGTTTGAAAAATATTGGCGAATTGCCTGCACATACGGTGCCTGTTCAAGGGCAGTGAAATCCTCATAGAGAAGCAATGCTTCGTCTATTCAGAGAACAAAACAGCAGTGGAAAGTTGCCGAAATGCCCTGCTATTCGGTGGTTTCATTCGACAGATTTATTCAGGTGATTCCCATAGGCTTCAATGTTAAAAATATTCCCATTTCAATTCAATATCTAATAAAACATTTAATATTATATTCTGCAGTAAAAAGTCTATAGATTTTTTATGATCTGTTGCAAAAACCTTCCCGTTTTTTTTTTCCCCTCAATAGTTCTTTTTTCTGTAACAGCCCTTTTTATTATCATTCATTGGATCTTATATGTAAATTCCAGGCATTTTCGTTCAGTATAAATATACGTATCTGGTGGCGCGATGGTAATCGCTTCTTGGTATTCAGGTGGTTCTCATGATATGTCATCCAAATGGGTTATATAGAAAAGAAGCAAAACACAAAATGCATATAATCGTGCAGGGTGTACAAATAGTAGTGGGATATAACACTAGTAGAATATTCCACTCACAAATATAGGGCCCTGTCACTGGCTCTATGTGGTTAAATGCATCTGGGTCCTTTTTCTTGTTGTTTAGAAGGAGACCCACACCCTTCACTGTTGATGGCTCCTCTCAAACATCAAAACATGTAAGGAAACATAAGAGAAACCTTGTGCAGGTCTGCCAATAAATATGTAAAATGGTACAGGTAGAGTATCAACTCACATTCGGTGGAGCTTATGGCCAAGCTCTAGGTGGTAGTGCCAGTGGATTTGTTTGGTGGGTCAAATCCACGAAAGTTGACCAATTATAGTGCAGTGATAAACTCCTGTCCCACAAAGTTGCACCACTCACAAATTTCAGGTAGTAAGATGACTTCTGATAGCGACGTGAACCTGCGGAATCTGATGCACAACCCTCTAGGGAGCGTACTACAGTTCCCGGCGTCCTCTGCGTGTACCCGGAAGAGAGAGGACTGCCCGCATGGTGTTGACTGCGCATGCTCACGCCACTACCTGAAATTTGTGAGTGGTGCAACTTTGTGGGACAGAGGAGTTTATCACTGCACTATAATTGGTCAACTTTCGTGGATTTGACCCAAACAAATCCACTGGCACTACCACCTAGAGCTTGGTCATAAGCTCCACCGAATGTGAGTTGATACTCTACCTGTACCATTTTACATATTTATTGGCAGACCTGCACAAGAAGGTTTCTCTTAGGTTTCCTTACATGTTTTGATGTTTGAGAGGAGCCATCAACAAGAAAAAGGACCCAGATGCATTTAACCACTTAGAGCCAGTGACAGGGCTCTATATTTGTGAGTGGAATATTCTACTAGCGTTATATCCCACTACTATTTGTACACCCTGCACGATTATATGCATTTTGTGTTTTGCTTCTTTTCTATATAACCCATTTGGATGACATATCATGAGAACCACCTGAATACCAAGAAGCGATTACCATCGCGCCACCAGATACGTATATTTATACTTGTCACATTGGTTTGGGGGAAACCTCTATAAATCTGGTTTGGCATTGGGATATTGGTGGTGGTACAGATTTGGGCGCCGACTATCCCTTTTGTGTATTTTCGTTCAGTAGTTTTTCTGCAAACAGCGTTTCAATTTTCAAACTTTCAAGCGGACTGTTTTTTTTTTCCCTACCTCATTCGTCTGCGTGTCGGGTTTTTCTGGCAGCGGCTGTGATCAGCGGCTAGTCGGATTTCTTCAGTGGGGTTAATCCAGCTGTTTTCCTGCAGGTTTCGGTGAGTGTTCGGCGGGTTTGCGGCGAGTTTGCCCTGCGGTTCTTGAATACACCGCAGGGTTGGCGAAATAGGACCGCCGAATCGCCCCAAAGTGCAGGGAACAAAAAGTCACTGATCGTACGGTGACTTTTTGATTCTTTTTGAATAACCCTGATAGAGTGAATGTAACCAGAGCTGTTAAACACTTACCAGCACCATTACAGTCTATGAAATTGCTAAGATTACAACAGCTCTGGTTAAATTTACACCAGAGTTGGAATATACAGCCTTATCAGTGCATTTTCTTATTAAGGGAAAGCCAAACATTTCTCATTCTGCACCAAATTTTAGCTCAAACATCAGGTTAGGAATCATTATGCACTAGCTAAAGCTAGAAACAAAGCTAAAAACTGTTGTGCTGTGACAGAATCATCACAAAGTGTTTATTCACTAGAAAGTTAACAAATCAGGCTCAACATGAGGCATATTGCGAAAAAAAAAAGGATATACTGTATTAGTGTAGGAACCCCCCCCCCCCCCAAAAAAAAATTCTGGGAGGAGATACCCTCATCACTATAAGACAGCGCAAAGACAAAATATTACTGCAGACCAGCAAGAGCAGTTTGTTACCCTTTCCCTTTATGGCACAATTTGGGACAATTCAGTCATTTTACGGTTATAAACTCCTACCAAACAAGTCTTAAATCACAAAGCCACTGCAAACAACTCTAACAGTGGGATCTGCACCTCCCTCACTTCCTACTCCCCTGTAAAAATATGTACCAAATCCTGTTACTTCCACCTAAAAAACATTGCACGTGTCCGCCCCTTAATCAGGATTTTACGAAAATGCTCATCCAAGCTCTTATGATCTCCCGCCTTGACTACTGTAACCTCCTTCTCTCTGGCCTTAAGAGATCCCAGATTCTCCTTCTGCAGTCTGTAATGAACGCCTGTGCCAGGCTCATTCACTTCACCTCACCTCCCGCCTTTGTCAATCTGTGCACTGGCTCCCTGTTTCCTTTAGAATTCATAATATTGGTGCTCACATACAAAGCTCTCCATAACCGCGTCCTTACCTACATCTCCTCCCTTATTAGCAGGTACATCGTGTCCCGGCAACTTCGCTCTGCAAATGATCTGATACCATCAGCTCCTCGTACCCGCAACCCCCAACTCCTGCCTTCAAGACTTCTCCCGAGCTGCCCCCTTTCTATGGAACTCCCTCCCCCGCAACATCAGACTCTCCCCATCTCTTTAGTCCTTCAAGAAGTCTCTGAAAACACAATTTATTAGAGAAGCCCATTGGCTCTCTCCATGATACCTCACTGTTCATTTCTTACGGCATCTTCTACACAGCCCACATGCACCCTGCTTTTTCACATACTCTATTAACCCTCATCACCTAGCGTGTCACCCCTCTCTTAGATTGTAAGCTCTTGAGCAGGGTCCTCTCTCCTACTGTTCTGTGTGTTGAACCTGTATGTAGATTTGTTATTCTGCCCCCCATTGTACAGCACTAGGGAACTTGTTTGGGCTTTATAAAAACTTGTAACTGTATATCTTTCAGTGAAATAGTCTCAGCTGCTCTGGGAGCACAAGGGTTACAAAGATGGAAAGGAAGCCTGCGATAAGGAACCATGCAAACTTTATTATATCCTTTATCAGATCACAGCCAGACTTCAGTTAGGGTGAATGGCGGCCGCAGATATTTATCATGTACTAATACATGCAGACCTTAGAATATTTGTGGCTTACCTCTCAAGTTGCTCTGTAGTATATAGACCAGAATATAGGCGAGGTAGAGTGGCGTTCAGAAAATAAAGACCACCTAACGTACCAGTCACTGGGACATGGGTGCCAGAAATGTCTGGATCTGACATTAAATATTGGATGTACATTTACTAGCAAAGCATGAAAAAGATAATCATAATATTTTTTTTAAAAAAAAAAAGAAAAGCTCTGTACTGCAGGGCTGGGATAAGATTTTTCCTTTAAAAAGGGGATACTCTAGGCAATGTGACAATGTAAATGTCTTCACCCCCTCCTCCCCTCTGGGAAGGGAGTCTCGGAGGGATGAGTCAGCCCTTCGAGTACAGGGAAATAGTCCTGCCCAGAAGCGGACTGCTGATCTTTGCTTCCTATATACTGGAACTTTTTTCTACTCAACGCCTCTCAATGTGCTCAGCACCAATAGCCTTTGGAGTGGCTGGAAGCTTGCGCGAGCATCCAGCCTCCCGCTGGTCACGCAACAGCTGTGTCGTGCCAGCCCTGGCTGTGTCTTGGCAGGAAGTCAGCAGCTTAACACATTCAGCCAGCACCGAGGGAGCCCGGCGTTGGAATGGAGACTCTAAAAACATGCAAATGGGTTAAAGCGGAGTCAGGAGAGTTTAATATTTAACCCATTGACCCCTCCTTTTTAACTTTAGCGTACTTTTAAGTTATAAGGATGGGGCTTAAAAACAAAGATATGCTTGGGTTGTACATGCCAAGGATAACAGGAGGCTGAACCAAGTGACAGTACATGAATTTCCTCTGACAGGAGCAGAATATTATATACCTGCAACAGTTGTTGATGGCCTACAATTCCCAGAATTCCTTGAATGCAATAGCTGGCCAGAGAATCATGAGAGTTGTAGTTAAGGAACATTGGTGGGGGGGGGGGCAGAGTTTGAGATCCCGTCATACTGGATGCACACATGAAAAATGGGGAGTTTATTTTTTTAAATAAAGAACTGTTGACAACCAAAAATTAAATTTACCAAGCTTACTCTAAATTATAAGTGTGATTTGAAGGTTTTTTTTTTTTTTAAATAAACACTAATCTAAATTTGTATTTAAAAACTCAGTTTAGTAAACAAAGCCCAAAGTGTCAAAATCCACTTTGGAGTCAAGGTAAGGGATCTCACTTTACCAGAGAGATTATAGCTGCAGATAAGCACCAAGAGTCCAGCATGGAAAGTCTGTTTACAAATCCCAACCAGCACCTTAAATGTAAAACAAATCCCGCGGTTTAAAAATTCCATAAAACATAAGGGTCAGAAATCTAAGGGTACCAGACATAAAACACACGTTATCGGAAAACAAGGATGACGTGCGCATAGCACAGGAGCATGGTCTGAATCATCACCCGATCCACAAGCCAGGGTATGGAAATGATCACAGACAGCATTTTAAATGGTAAAGTAATGGAAATGTCATCTTTCCCTTCCAAACATGCAGGAGATCACAGGTCAATAGAACTGAGATTTCATAAGCAAACAATAACCTAATCACTGATGATTCACTTTATATATTTCGAGCATCATTAATTTTAATCTGCCCAAATCTGACAAATGTGACTGTAGCACATAAAGGTCAGAGCTCCAGATCTTGCTGGTCTGAACATGCTCATCCAATGCCTCCATCCCAGGAACCCATGAGGAACAATACTTACATAGTTACATAGTCTGAAAAAAAGACATGGGTCCATCAGGTTCAGCCTCTCACACATCTCCTACTGCTGTTGATCCAAAAGAAGGAAAAGAAACCAGTCTGAAGTCTCACCAACACATGCAACACACAGGGGAAAAATTCCTTCTTGACCCCAGGAGGCATCAGATTTCTCTTTGGATCAAGAAGCTTTTACCCACAAATTAAATTTTATGACCATTAATATCATGCGTCTGCAGGAAGTCATCCAGTCGCTTTTTAAAGTCTGTACAGTCTCTGACCCAACCACCTCAACAGGCAGAGAATTAATGCAATAGGACCCCTGGGCTTTGGGAATGCTGTAGAAAATAACAATGGGGAAGACGACAAATAGAATATCTACATCTAACCAAGGCAGGAATGTAATACCAATTGCTAAACTCCATGATCATCTTGGAGTCCAGATGTTATAGGAACACAATTAAAAGGTTTTATTGACTGTAGACGTTAACACTGCAGGGAAAAGCGCCATAGAATTTATTCATCTTCTATCATTACATTATTGCGATTAAAGAATGGACTCCTGCCTAATTCCTCCAGTACAATTTTTCCCAGTGAGAAATCACCAAGGACTGGGAAAGAATACTCGCTGTACAACATTGCTGAATAATCCTTACGTTTTGGAACTACGTGTCCCATGATCCTCTGCTAGCCTCAAAGAAAAACACTCTAGGCTAGGGATCTCAAACTTTGCACCCCCAGATATTCCTCAACTACAGCTCCCATGAATCTCTGCCCGTTTCTTCCATTCAAAGCATTCTGAGAGTTGTAGGCAATAAACATCGGGGGGGGGGCAGAGTATGGGATCCCTGCTCTAGGCTGTAGTTTGGGGGCATCTGGGGTGCCAACACCAGCCATCGTTGTCATGTACTACAGAGCGATTGCGTTCTAAAAACCAATAGAAAAAGCATGGCGTAAACCAGGGGTGGGCAATTACGACCCTCCAGATGTTTTGAAACTACATTTCCCGTGATGCTCGGCTGCTCATTAGGTTTGTAGAGCCTCAAGGGAAATGTAGTTTCAAAACATCTGGAGGGCCGTAATTGCCCAACCCTGGGGTAAACCAGTAAGGACATGTAGCGTTTTAGTGTTCAGGATAGATATGAAAACAGTGCATTTCAGAACGCTGTATCCACCAGAACGTTATTCTGCGAAAGTGTAAATAATAATAATAATAGAAGAAGAAGAATACAGACACAACAAACCTGCAAACCGTGTCTGCCCACTTATAAGACCGAAGAGGTTAAACGTTTAAATAAACCAATGCAATGGAATAAATCTGTGCTGAGCTTCAAGCCAAGGCTAATGGGGCAGAAATGTGAAATAGCAAGAAGCCTTGTGAAGATTAAACCTTTCATGGATTCGAAACCATCAGCGTTGCATTCTCTTTCAAACACCCAGTTACACTCACCTTTTGCAACAAACAGAGCCCAAAGCAGTTAACGTATACAATCATTAGGTCTCTACTATGGTCCTGAACGGAGATAGATAAAATAATTTTCTAAATAAATGGTAATTAATGTACCGGGAAGGATACATTGAGATCTCTCTCATTTTCAAGGATGTAAATAGAGGGAAAAAGTATACAGGAGTCAGACGGTAACGGAGACCAACACCAGCTGGAGGAGAAGAAAAACATCCCTTGTACGGGAGAACCTAGAGACACTTGATAATCATGTGGACCTTGGCAGGGTATTGGGTGTACAGATCAGAATATTACCTAGAACAGCACATTAATATTTATACATCACAGGCGGCTTACGGAAAGGCCATCGCATGAAGCAGATGTGGTATTAAAGGGGATTCCAAAGCAGGGGGGTCAGAAACCTTGGCCATCCAGATGTTTTGGAACAAAATCTCCCAAACATCTGGAGGACCAAGTTTGCTGACCCAAGTTCTATAGAACATGTGTGAATGTGTGAGCGTGTGCAATCGTCCAGACCAGGGGTCAGCAAGGTTTTAGAACTACATCTCCCATGATGCTCAGTCACCCATTAGGATGACTGAGCATCCTGGGAGATCTAGTTCTAAAACATCTGCAGTGCCAAGGTTGCTGACCCCTGGTCCAGACTAACATGTTAAATGTAACAATGGCAATTTATATTTTAATGGGAGGGCTGGCAGGAAGCCGCAGACCCGTCTCATCTCTTACCAAACTAAAAAAACTAACGTTTCTGGAAAGTATGTGCTGGCGCGTCACCCTGTTAAAAAAAAAACATAGGGGGTAAAGTCTGAACCTCCGGTCTTGGGAAACATTCATGGACATGTACCCGTCTGATGTGAGGAAGGGGGAGTGAATATTTGGGGGGGGGGTGATTATGAAATGGAAAGGGACCGGCCAGATGTTGGGGGCCTGAGCGACTGCACAGCATATGTTATACAGAGGGCGCAGATGTTGAGGCGGGAGGTGGTATTGGACACAGCTGGGTGAATAGGGTAGGGTCGGTCAGGCAGCAGATGTTGAGTGGTGAGAGGTGCACAGGGTAGAGCAGGTGGGGTACAGCGAGCGCTGCGAGAAGGGAAGGCGCATTCTATTTCCCTAGGTACAGGTGACTACTGGTGAACCACTCCATTACCCATGATGCACAGCCAGCCTTATAGGAATGGATGTCACCAACATCTGGGCTGCCAGGGTGAGAAATGGGGGCACAAAGCATCAAATAGGAACATGCCGAACAGTCTGACATTAAGCAGGCTAACCCTGACAGGAGATGGGGAGGACACAGAGGTGCACATTAAAAGGAGGCAAAGCCAAAGGAGAGGGGATAAAGTATGAAAAAGGGGGGTGAGTGAGCACAGTGCAGCTTCCCGTATCTCGGAGACCCTGGGCATGGCAGCTGCTGTAAGGGTCCGGGGTCACGTGAGATGCACTGAAATCAGGGACACGACCAATGGGGTGCAGCCCCCCGCACACGGCCAATGGGGTGCACCCCCCGCGCACTAAGTGGAACGCCCAGGTGTCTCACCTGTCCCCGCTGCAGGTCGCACAGGCAGCGCAGCGCCGAGTCAGTGAGCTTGAGATGGTAGAGGCTGAGGCGGGGGCGGCTCCGGGGCTCTGTCCTGTAAGGCAGCGCCCCGCACAGGTCCTCCGCGGCCCGAGACATGGCAAGGACTGAGTGAGTGAGCACCGACCGAAAGCTGGGACCGACGGAGTGGGTGGGACTAAAGGCGGGGCCTGCCAGGCAGGGAGGCGCTGACTGACGGTGTGGGAGTGAGAGTTTACCGGGTGAGCCAGACTGGGGGCCAGTGACCCTGAGAGAGGGTGATACCACCCAGGGAGTGAGGGGGGGGGCATGTCACCTGTGGAGTGAGTGTAAGCTGAACATGAGTAGGATTGAGAGAGCAGCATGGGAAAGCTTTGCCCGGGGGGGGGGGCTGGCAAGTTTTGTCCTGGGCTGAAAAGGGGGCAAGTAAAATTGAAATAAATGAACCAAAAAACCCCACCCCCTCCTTTCATACATTTTATATACGTTTGATGGTGCAGGAGCAGTGACACTGGAACACATGTCCGCGTAAAGCGATTGGCTGTCAGTTCAATATCCCTTTCAAATCCCCCAATCAAAGAGCCATGTGTTTTAGCCCACTCATTGGATGATGATATTAATGCCTCCAATCTTGGATTGGATTGCAGGATTCCCTCTGCATTTCTCGAAGGGAATCCTAAAGATCAGGTCTGTTAGATTGTCCTGAGGACAGGTTTGGGAAACACTGCTCTAAGGAGGCTTGTTATCTGAGTGGTGAACCTTATTAGTGCATTGGGGCAGCCCATACCATGCAAGGGGGGGGGGGGGTGTTCTACAATGGATTGGCCGCCCCAATCCAGCCACTAGGAATGCTGGACTATATGAGCACACCTGTTTTTTGGTTTTAATTGTTTCTGGCCATTGTGCCAGGGCTATTTCTTTGTTTGTGTTTAAAGTCATGAGCTGATAAATATTATTAATCCAGGGGTCCCTGGTGCTTTTTTATGCAATTTGTGTTGCATAGCCAGAGCAAATTGTGCATCGCTTGGAACATTCGTACATTCTGTGTTCAGTTACAAGTATTTATAAAGCACCAACAAGTTCTGTAGCGCCTGCGCAGAGTGATGGATCGGAGGTGCGAGAGCGCATGCACAGAATAAATCCGTCTGCTGCCTCTCCCTGGACACTTGCTATCAGCACACCGAGCTTGCAGACTTCAGCAGAGACGGATCTGATGACCGACAATCGGGAAATTCAAAATCCTGGCGGCCTGGTGACGCTGGGGTGGGTGGAGGAAACTCCTCCACTTCATACAGCGGTTCTTGTCAAACCAGGTGGGAGGTTGTCACTCCACACAGCCTAACATTTTAAAACGCTAAAGTGGTCAGGATGTGTCGAGCATCCCTTACAGTAATTTTGCTATTGCAAAGTCACTTGATACATAATAATAAACCCACCCAAAACCCCCTCATTTGACAGTACATTATTTATTTATTTATAAAGGATTTTACCAGGAAGGATACATTGAGATTTCTCTCGTTTTCAAGTATGTCCTGGGTTCAAGAACATTAAAATGTTACAGTTGTTGCATTGTATTACTTTGTATTATTGTAAGATATTAAAATAAAAACACAAATATACAGATTAACAGAAAATAAATATGTAGGAAATAGTCATTATGTTACATGTTTACAGGTGCATTCCGTATTGAGGTATGTTAATAGGGAGCTCTTAAGGGACTTTAGACTGGGGGAAGATTTGATGGTGTCTGGGAGGTTATTCCATAATTGTGGTGCTCTGTAGGAAAATGAGGACCGAGCCACTTTCTTTTTGTATTGTGATATTGTAAGTAAGGTGCTGGTCCTGGATCTGAGGTTATAGGATGAGGGAGCTGCTGGGGGAAGCAGCCTATTCAGGTAGGGTGGCAGCTTCCCAGAAATGCTCTTAACCACTTGAATGCTAAGGACGCGCTCAGCGCGTCCTCAGCATTCCCGCTGGTATGCGGAGGACGCGCTGAGCGCGTCCTCGCATTGGGGTCAGCGTTCGGCCGGGTTCCGGCCGATCGCTGGCCCCTCCGGTGCGGGCTGACATCCTGGATGTCAGCCCGGCATCCGGAGCAGTGGCCGCCATTATTATGTGTCATCGCGCCCCCGCGATGACACATAATTCAGGCGCCCCCCCCGCATGTGCGGAGGAGGCGCCTGAAAGGGAGGGGGGGAGGTCCTTCGGACCTCTCTCCCTCCCGATGGGCGGCTCACAGGGGCTTAACCCAGGCATCATTTGGAAGGGCACAGCCTGCCCTTCCAAATGATGCCTGGCATTAACCCCTGGGGAGCTGGATCGCAAATCGGCGCTGAAAAGCGCCGATTTGCGATCCTTCCCGGGAGCTGGCCGACATCTTGGATGTCGGCCAAGCTTCCGGGAACTCCCCCAGAGGACTGGCGTCATCGTGCGCAGCACGATGACGCCAGTCCTAGCATTAACCCCTAACTGCCACGAAGTGTGGAGATAGGGAGTTCCAATGAACTCCCTATCTCCCGATCCGTGGCAGTTAGGGGTTAAATTTTGATATCGTTGGATCGGCCAGAGCATGGCCGTTCCAACGATACCAAACATGAAAGTAAAAAAAATTGTAAAAAAAAAAAAAAAAAAAGAAAAATAAAAAAAAAAAAAAATTAAAAAAAAAAAATAATAAAAAAAAAATAAACACTTTTTTTTTTTTTTTTTGTTTTGTTAATGCAGCAATATTGTTCCCATTTCAATTATAATGTGAACAATGATGCTGCATTAACGATTTTTGTATGCGGTGCGTTTGTTAAAAATGGTGTCATTTTCCCCAAAAAAAAAATGTAACGAGACCCCATCTCTAATTTTTTTAACAAGCGCACCCCATACAAAATATAACCGCAATTGCTCGCATGTTAAAATGTGGAAAAAAACACTTTACACGCTGTAAATTATTGAAAATACATATTTTATTGCATTTTTTGTTATAATATACAAACATGACATAACGTATACATATAATAATGACATATTATGAATCTACCGAGTCTGACGGAAAGAACGATATATAATATGTCGATGTCATATACTAAAATAAGCCTTCAAAACACGTTTAAACATGATGCGCAAAACAGGTAAAAAATGACCTCAGCACAGGGGCGGGAAAAGCCTCAGCAGCGAAAGGGTTAAACACCAGGTTGGAAAGGTGAAGGGTGCGTCTAGACTCCAGGGATGGCCAGTTTAGCTCTTTTAACATGTCACAATGGTGTGTCATGTAGTTACATTGTAGGTGGCATGTTTCAAGCTTCATCTGGCGCATTCAGCAGTACAGTGAGAACAAATAGGTTGCAGTGTCCTTCCACTGCCCAATGTGATCCTGCATGCGCAAGCTCATGCAGGGTCATGCTGGGCGTCATGTGGTCTCCACAGCTGACACATACCAACAATGTTGCATGGTGGCGCTGCCTGTATCTGTGTCTGCCAAGTATTCTAGTTTGTGCCATTAATACAGCTACTGAAAGAGGTCCTCTTTCACCTCCTACATTGAAATTTTAGGTGTGCCTTATCTGGTTCATGAAGAATAACATAAAAACTGGATTTTACCAGGAAGGATACATTGAGATTTCTCAAATTTTCAAGTATGTCCTGGGTGGTGAGTATGTACCTTTGGGTGTCTTGCCCAAGGACACTTACTGGAGAGGTGCTCTTGCCGGGATCGAACCCATGTCTCCACAGGCTCTCTCCATGCACAGCAGTGATGTTACCTCTACTCCACCCAGCCGGTTTCGTTGATCATAGGCTTGTTATTTCTAATGAAAAATTTGCATTTTGTGCAAAATCTTCTAAACATAAGTTTTTAATTAATAAATGTTCCATAGGTGCACGCCTCTAATGTAACGGGCTGCGCACGCCAGTGGTTAGAATGTAATATGAAACCAACTTAACAAGAGAACTGCCTCATAAGGTCAACTGTTGAAGGCCAAGCTGTCTGTCTAACAAGTACATTGTATTTTGGAACTAATTTATGACACAGGAAATGTTTGTCAACATTCCCCATTGAAGCCTGATGTTCTCTCCTGTACCTATTTTTTTTTTTTTTAGAAAGGATTTTACCAGGAAGGATATCTTATTATATATATATTATATACTTATTATATATATATATTAGCGATTGTCATCGCGCTGCCAGATACGTACCAATATCAGAAGCCTTGATTAGTTTAAAACACATGGGTTTAACACATCAACAACAACAGAACATCAGATTATCATCATTTATACATAGCACCAACAGCTTCCGAAGCACTTTACAATTAACAAAGGGAACGAGATACAGATAAATGGACATGGGATGGAAACAGGAGCTTACAGTCCAGAGGGATTGGGGTTGATGAAGGCCAGGAGAGTTTTACTGGATGTCAGAATAATTCGTGCCAGTGGGGCAATGGAAGCAGCTTCAATCATGTGTGAGTAGGTGAGCAGAGGGGTGAGTTGTATCAGTGATGTGGTATTCTAATCTGAAGTGATGGGATTTCTTGAAGGCTTGAAGATTAGGGAAGAGTTTGATAGGGTGAGGTAAGTCATTCCACTGGACCGGTGTTGCCCTTGAGAAGTCTTGGAAGCGAGAGTTGGCAGCGCAGGTGTAAACAGAGGACAGGCGGAGGTCACCCACTAACTGGAGTCGTCTAGGCGGGACGTGCTTGTGGAGCAGCGAAGACACGTAAGGGGGGGGGTCGAGTTATTGAGCAATTTGAACGTGACTGGCAGTATTTTAAACTGTATCCTGTAAAGTACAGGAAGCCAATGGAGGGACTGGCAGAGGGGGAGGTACGGGAGTGTGCGTCGGTGAGAAAACTAAGCCTGGCCCCTGCATGCATTACAGATTGCAAAAGGGGCCTTACGAACATTGGGGAGACCAATAAGGAGTGAGTTGCCAGATTGTCAGGGTTTCCTACCGCAACCCCTGGATGGTGCTCCAGTCCCGGGCGTTGGCGGGCATCACGGCGCTCGTGGCGTTCATCATTCCTCCTCCCTCGTGGCCAGGATGCGGAGTGGACCGCGCATGCGCGCGCCTTTCCGGGCTAACAGCGAACGCGAGACGCCGGAATGCTTAGAACAGCTGACGGCGGCGCACACGTCATCAGAGACTGCCCCGGAGGTTCCCCATAAAGAGTCGCTTGTCCAAGAGTTCAGTACTAGTTTATTCTAGTCTGTTGCGAGAGAATCTTTGTTTACTATTGACCGTGATCCTGACTTTTTGCCTGTACTACGACTACGCTGCCTGCTTTACTCCTTCGACCTCTGCCTGGAATACCGATTACGCTGCCTGCTTTACTCCTTCAACCTCTGCCTGGAATACCGATTACGCTGCCTACTTTACTCCTTCGACCTCTGCCTGGAATACCGATTACGCTGCCTGCTTTACTCCTTCGACCTCTGCCTGGAATACCGATTACGCTGCCTGCTTTAATCCTCTGACCTCTGCCTGGAATAACGACCACGCTGCCTTCGGTGCACCTGCAATTCCTGTCTGGCAGATATCGCTCAGCTCTCCTACCGCTTCTTGACAAGGTACGTCTTGCATATTGGTTCCAACACTACCTTCGCTATGTGCAACCCTGACACAGATCAATCTAAAGGCAAACAATCAGACAGACAAGGATAGATCTATGACAATAGGTCTACACTAGATTACTGACACAAACTAAACTCCTAATAAACAGTTTACAAAGACATTTAACACATTAACCCATAAGTGCCCACTTGCACCAATTCTCTTTTAGAGTTTGCTCTGACACTTTTTTTTGAGAAAAGATTTTTACCAGGAAGGATACATTGAGATTTCTCTCGTTTTCAAGTATGTCCTGGGTGGCGAGTATGTACCGTTAGGTGTCTTGCCCAAGGACACTTACTGGAGAGGTGATCGTCGGGTTCGAGCCCATGACGCCACAGGCTCTCTCCACGCAGAGCAGTGATGTTACCTCTACTTTACCCAGCTGGTCCCTGTGCACTGAATCTTAGCTCCCATTGCTTTGGCCTCCTGATTGGAAATGGGTAAACTGTTCTCTGGGGAACCTTAAAGGGCCACTACCACCAAAAAATCAAATGTCCTTATTGTGTTGATGTTATGTTTCTAATATCTTTAATGTTAATGTAACCCAGGACATACAGGTGAAACTCGAAAAATTAGAATATTGTGCAAAAGTTCATTTATTTCTGTAATGCAACTTAACCCTTTCGCTGCTGAGGCTTTTCCCGCCCCTGTGCTGAGGTCATTTTTTACCTGTTTTGCGCATCATGTTTAAACGTGTTTTGAAGGCTTATTTTAGTATATGACATCGACATATTATATATCGTTCTTTCCGTCAGACTCGGTAGATTCATAATATGTCATTATTATATGTATACGTTATGTCATGTTTGTATATTATAACAAAAAATGCAATAAAATATGTATTTTCAATAATTTACAGCGTGTAAAGTGTTTTTTTTCCACATTTTAACATGCGAGCAATTGCGGATATATTTTGTATGGGGTGCGCTTGTTAAAAAAATTAGAGATGGGGTCTCGTTACATTTTTTTTTGGGGAAAATGACACCATTTTTAACAAACGCACCGCATACAAAAATCGTTAATGCAGCATCATTGTTCACATTATAATTGAAATGGGAACAATATTGCTGCATTAACAAAACAAAAAAAAAAAAAAAAAGTGTTTATTTTTTTTTATTATTTTTTTTTTTTTTAATTTTTTTTTATTTTTATTTTTCTTTTTTTTTTTTTTTTTACAATTTTTTTTACTTTCATGTTTGGTATCGTTGGAACGGCATGCTCTGGCCGATCCAACGATATCAAAATTTAACCCCTAACTGCCACGGATCGGGAGATAGGGAGTTCATTGGAACTCCCTATCTCCACACTTCGTGGCAGTTAGGGGTTAATGCTAGGACTGGCGTCATCGTGCTGCGCACGATGACGCCAGTCCTCTGGGGGAGTTCCCGGAAGCTTGGCCGACATCCAAGATGTCGGCCAGCTCCCGGGAAGGATCGCAAATCGGCGCTTTTCAGCGCCGATTTGCGATCCAGCTCCCCAGGGGTTAATGCCAGGCATCATTTGGAAGGGCAGGCTGTGCCCTTCCAAATGATGCCTGGGTTAAGCCCCTGTGAGCCGCCGATCGGGAGGGAGAGAGGTCCGAAGGACCTCCCCCCCTCCCTTTCAGGCGCCTCCTCCGCACATGCGGGGGGGGCGCCTGAATTATGTGTCATCGCGGGGGCGCGATGACACATAATAATGGCGGCCACTGCTCCGGATGCCGGGCTGACATCCAGGATGTCAGCCCGCACCGGAGGGGCCAGCGATCGGCCGGTACCCGGCGAACGCTGACCCTAATGCGAGGACGCGCTCAGCGCGTCCTCCGCATACCAGGGGGAATGCTGAGGACGCGCTGAGCGCGTCCTTAGCATTCAAGTGGTTAAAAGGTGAAACTAATATATGAGACTCATTACATGCAAAGCAAGATAGTTCAAGCCGTGATTTGTCATAATTGTGTTGATTGTGGCTTACAGCTCATGAAAACCCCAAATCCACCATCTCAGAAAATTAGAATATTGTGAAAAGGTCCTGGACGAGCCCGGTGCTCGATTGGGGCCTCCGATTGGGGCCTCCGGACCCAGACGAGCCCGGTGCTCGATTGGGGCCTCCGATTGGGGCCTCCGGACCCAGATGAGCCCGGTGCTCGATTGGGGCCTCCGGACCCAGACGAGCCCGGTGCTCGATTGGGGCCTCCGGACCCAGACGAGCCCGGTGCTCGATTGGGGCCTCCGGACCCAGACGAGCCCGGTGCTCGATTGGGGCCTCCGGACCCAGACGAGCCCGGTGCTCGATTGGGGCTCCGGACCCAGACGAGCCCGGTGCTCGATTGGGGCCTCCGGACCCAGACGAGCCCGGTGCTCGATTGGGGCCTCCGGACCCAGACGAGCCCGGTGCTCGATTGGGGCCTCCGGACCCAGACGAGACCGGTGCTCGATTTGGGGCCTCCGGACCCAGACGAGCCCGGTGCTCGATTGGGGCCTCTGATTGGGGCCTCCGGACCCAGACGAGCCCGGTGCTCGATTGGGGCCTCCGATTGGGGCCTCCGGACCCAGATGAGCCCGGTGCTCGATTGGGGCCTCCGGACCCAGACGAGCCCGGTGCTCGATTGGGGCCTCCGGACCCAGACGAGCCCGGTGCTCGATTGGGGCCTCCGGACCCAGACGAGCCCGGTGCTCGATTGGGGCCTCCGGACCCAGACGAGCCCGGTGCTCGATTGGGGCCTCCGGACCCAGACGAGCCCGGTGCTCGATTGGGGCCTCCGGACCCAGACGAGCCCGGTGCTCGATTGGGGCCTCCGGACCCAGACGAGCCCGGTGCCAGATTGGGGCCTCCGGACCCAGACGAGCCCGGTGCTCGATTTGGGGCCTCCGGACCCAGACGAGCCCAGTGCTCGATTTGGGGCCTCCAGACCCAGACGAGCCCGGTGCTCGATTGGGGCCTCCGGACCCAGACGAGCCCGGTGCTCGATTGGGGCCTCCGGACCCAGACGAGCCCGGTGCTCGATTGGGGCCTCCGGACCCAGACGAGCCCGGTGCTCGATTGGGGCCTCCGGACCCAGATGAGCCCGGTGCTCTATTGGGGCCTCCGGACCCAGACGAGCCCGGTGCTCGATTGGGGCCTCCGGACCCAGACGAGCCCGGTGCTTGATTGGGGCCTCTGATTGGGGCCTCCGGACCCAGATGAGCCTGGTGCTCGATTGGGGCCTCCGGACCCGGACGAGCCCGGTGCTCGATTGGGGCCTCCGGACCCGGACGAGCCCGGTGCTCGATTGGGGCCTCCGGACCCGGACGAGCCCGGTGCTCGATTGGGGCCTCCGGACCTGGACGAGCCTGGTGCTCGATTGGGGCCTCCGGACCCGGACGAGCCCGGTGCTCGATTGGGGCCTCCGGACCCGGACGAGCCTGGTGCTCGCCTGGGGCCCGGCCTGAGCCTGGTTATTTTGTAATTTTTTTAAAAGATTTATTTTCTTGTTTTTTAAAAAACAAAATTAACCATTTCTGGGTTTTTTTTATTTGTAAAAGACTTTTTCATTTTGTAACAGATCTTTTTATTATTTTTTTAAATGACCTTTTTTTATTATTCTAAGCTCCTATTAGGAGAATAGGAGACAATCAGGGTTATTCAGAGAGAGGTGAACAGCAGGAGAATGACTGGAGAATGGACAATTCTAGGTCAAAATAGCAGATTCGGAAAGTGAGATGAATGGGAGAATTTTTCTGGTTTGGCTATTTTGACCTAGAATTTTCCATTCTCCTGCTTTTCACCGCTCTCTGAATAACCCTGTTTGTTTGTTTTTTCCAGTTCAGAGGCATTTGCTGATTTGGACATCTAAGATATTTTCTGTCCAATTTTGACATATTACTTTGAATAATTGTGTGATTACTATTGGCTTGATTTTTCATTTCAAATTATGCTAATAATACAATTATACAAAAGCAACTATTTAGAAAGAGTTTAGGGTAAAAAGTCATTTTCGGTTTTCGGCCGAGCTCATCTTGCAGTTTTGGTTTCAGTCCCATATTTTCATTTCAGTGTATCACTAGTCAGAAACCAGAGAGGGTAGTCAGACAGGCCTAGGTTCAGTACACGGGGTTAAACATATATAATACAGCCAAGAGAATGGTCAGTAAATAAAGCCAAGGTCGATACACAGTAAAACAGGAATAGCAAAGGTTAACGTCAAGAGAGTGGTCAGAATAGAGCCAGAGTCAATACAAGGAGAAACAGGACAATCAAGATTCAATGGCCAAGAGAGTAGTCAATATACACAAGTAAACAGTAATATAGAAAACAAGAACACTATCTGGTAGGAACCACTTCAGGGCAATGAGGCATCGGAGCTTCCCGGCTTTGAATCTGGTTGGCTTCATGTCAAGCCATGCCCCCACCACGTCATTGGCTGGTGTCTGTGGGAGCTGGCCAATGAGTGTCAGGATGGCTGCCAGGGACACCAGCAGTGACACTACCGGCTCAATGTGGTATATAACTCTAGGGGGTCTATTTACAAAGCACCGAAAAGGAATGCAATTATGTTGCTTTACAATTTGACTCACTTCGGCAATTATTTTCACCAAATAGTTGGTGTATTCAATAAAAAAATGTCTTTTAAAACATAATGAAAAAGGCTGTAAAAAAATGGTTTTTCTGGTGTTGTCAATTATCAGTACTGTTCCTCCCAGCACACAAACAGTTAAGCATCTAACACACACATGACCAGACCTGAATAAAGCACCTCGTCCCCCCTAATCACCTTGCTCCATGATTGACAGAAGTCCTATATTCTGCTGCTCTGAACCAATCAATACCAGTTCCTGATATCTCACCGGATTCCTACCCACTACCCCCCCCCGTCCCCCTGGAACTCCTGGTTCCTAGTTCATTAACTCCATGTCTCACCTCAGTTATCGGTCAGCCTGTGCTTGCTGACCTTTCTCCTTCCAATCTGTTCTGACTAGTCTCCTGCATACCGGGCTCAGACCCCCAAACCCCGGTGCCATCCCGGTACCCACCGTGATAGTCCAGGGCAGGGAAGGTATAGGTGGGGATGCCTATCATGAAATAATTAACCAGGCATGTTTTTGTAAAAATTTGTAACCAAAACTTAAATCGGCAGAAAACTAGGGACAGTCTGTCTCTATAACCCCCCCCTCCCCGACACACACACACATAGAGATTGACAAACAGAACTATGTTTGGTGAATCTGATCCAGAATTCCCTCGTTAAATATATGTATTTGTTATTTTAATTGCTGATTTGTTGCTTTGTGTTTCTTATGAAAACTGATCGGCCTCTGAACCTTTTGTATGCCGTGGTGTCAGGTTCTCTGTGTTACTGCAAGTTAATCTGCTGTGCCCTCCACAATAAACCTCTCAGGTTTGTCACAAACATGGCCATATGGAGAGGAAACAGGATTAGCTCTGGTGTTTAAAGCACCACTAGGTTACATTTCACTGGCCCCTCCCAATATGGGGCACAATTTATTTATTTATTTGCAAAGTATTTTACCAGGAAGGATACATTGAGATTTCTCTCGTTACCAAGTATGTCCTGGGTTCACAATACGAGCTGGTATTTATTTTATCCACTTTCTATGCTAATGAACTGTAATATAATTTGCTGGGGGGGGGGCTCTGTGTGTTCCCACCACAAATAGGTTATACGTAAAACAAAAATCTCATATCTTTGTCCTCTTTTTTTCTTTATTTTTACTTGTTCATCATTGAACATGCATTCTGAAACATGATCACCGTCACTGACTTAATGAATAGTAGAAGTGGTAGAGGCCAAAACAGTAATTGAATTTAAGCAGGCATGGGATAGGCATAAGGCTATCCTAAACAAAAGATAAATCCAGGTTAAGTATCCATGTAATTGGGCAGACTAGATGGGCCGAAAGGTTCTTATCTGCCGACATTTTTCTATGCATAGGAATCTCTCCAGCACTGCATGAGTTAACTACAACTTGTACTTCAACATATTGCATTCCCATAAAAATAACCACACATTTTATTTGTAATGTAAGATTTCTTCTGTAAGTACATAAAGCAGTAAACCCACTAAACCCTTTATGACGCAGACAGTAAACATTGACAAATCCTATTCTAAATAGGCGTATAGACGGTCACAAAAACCATACTCGGCACAGCAGTTGCGTCACAACCTTGCAGTGCTCAAGTGCAGTGCGTATTTTTTTTCTCATGAATGCCCATTGTTTGGCGGGTTGGTCAGCCCATAAAATAAATACTCTGACTTTCGCTGTACAATAATCAAACTAAATTTGTTTGATTAAGTTTATCTTGTGGCGGTCCCTAAACAATTATCTGTTTTCGCACTAGCAGGATCCAATTACTTATGAATAAAAAACTGACTTTCAGACTGATGTGTTTTATAATCCAATATTCAATCCTTCAGGTTGAGGAATAAGATGTTTACATCATTGTTTACAATGATGGGCAGGCTACATACTCGCATTTTCTTTTTGTGGCCTTCTAGAATTACAAAAGGGTTCTTTCCTCTTAGCGGTTATTTTCACAACCACTAAGATCTGTGGTCTCTGGCCTTAAGAGGTCCCAGATTCTCCCTCTGCAGTCTGTGCCAGGCTCATCCACCTCACCTCACGCACCTCGCCCCTTTGTCAATCTCTACTGGCTCCCTGTTTCCGTAAGAATCCCATTCAAAATACTTGTGCTCACATAAAAAAAGCTCTCTGTAACCGCGCCCCTACATACATCTCCTCCCTTATTAACAGGTACATCCCATCCGCTTCGGTCTGCCAATGATCTGATACTATCAGCTTCATGTACCCGCACCCCCAACACCCACCTTCAAGACTTCTCCCAAGCTGCCCCCTTTCTTTGGAATTCCCTACCCCGCAACATTAGACTCTTCCCGTCTCACCAGTCCTTCAAGAAGTCTCTGAAAACACATTAGTTTGGAGACGTCTATCTGCTCACTTCATGTTTCTGTCACGGGGGCACCTAACTGGAGCCATGGTGGGCCCTTTATACTGGGTGTTGTTAAGCCTTTTTTAGAGGTTTGTTGCTGGCTGCATTGATGCAGAACACAGCACACAGAGTATAACACAGATACTGGACACGAATGACAGAACTGGAGTAGCACAATACACACACAAGGGGAAACCCTGCACTGGGGTAAGGTCCTTATACTGGCCTTCTAATTCTATGCAGGATACAGGGCAAGGAATAAACACCACGATAACAACAGGGGTTGACAAGAGACAACAATACGAAATGTCCAGCAGCAAACACGGAACCCTAAACTAGAATGAGGTCCTTAAGCCGACCTCTAATACAGACTATAATATGCTGCTGGGCAAATACACAAAGACAAGAAAACAGGATACAAGGAAATAAATGATACAGAATATAAACAGGGAATACCAAGAGAGTAGTCAGGGAAAGCAAGGTCTAGACGCCAAGCGAGTGTGTCAGCCGTATGCCAGGGATAAAGAGCCAGGAGCAGGGCCGGCCCAAGCCACTGTGCTGCCTGGAGCGACGGATGAAATGCTGCCCCCCTCAAATAAAATAAAAACACGTGGCATGAAAAATGTATCCAGAGCTCCACAGCATTACAACTCACAGTAATCTGTGGTGTGTATCAGCGTAAGTATTATTGCTGTGGAGCTCTGTGATACGCTCATACACACATTACTGTGAGTTTTATTGTTGTGGAGCTCTGTGATACACTCATACACACCACACATTACTGTATCACAGAGCTCCACAGCAATAAAACTCACAGTAATGTGCAGTGTGTATCAGCAAGAATATTATTGCTGTGGAGACCTGTGATGCGCTCATATACACCACACATTACTATGAGTTTTATTGCTGTGGAGCTCTGTGATACGCTCATACACACACATTACTGTGAGTTTTATTGCTGTGGAGCACTGTGATACGCTCATACACACATTACTGTGAGTTTTATTGTTGTGGAGCTCTGTGATACAGTAATGTGTGGTGTGTATGAGTGTATCACAGAGCTCCACAACAATAAAACTCACAGTAATGTGTGTATGAGCGTATCACAGTGCTCCACAGCAATAAAACTCACAGTAATGTGTGTATGAGCGTATCACACAGCTCCACAGCAATAAAACTCATAGTAATGTGTGGTGTATATGAGCGCATCACAGGTCTCCACAGCAATAATATTCTTGCTGATACACACTGCACATTACTGTGAGTTTTATTGCTGTGGAGCTCTGTGATACAGTAATGTGTGGTGTGTATGAGTGTATCACAGAGCTCCACAGCAATAAAACTCACAGTAATGTGCAGTGTGTATCAGCAAGAATATTATTGCTGTGGAGACCTGTGATGCGCTCATATACACCACACATTACTATCAGGGTTATCCAAAGAGATTCGAATTGCTTGAGAAAGGTAACCGAACGCTGAAAATCAGTGTTCGGTTACCTTTCCTGGTCATTCGGGTATCCAGAGAGCAGGCAATGCGCCAAATCCTGGCGAATTGCCTGCACATACGGTGCCTGTTCGGTCCTGTTCGAGGGCAGTGAATCCCCATGAAAAAGCACTGCTTCGGCTATTCAGAGAACACAAACCAGCAGTGAAAGGTTCCCGAAATGCCCTGCCATTCGGTGGTTTCATTCGGCAAATTTATTCAGGAGAATCCCATAGGCTTCAATGTTAAAAATATTCCCGTTTTAATTCAATATCTAATAAACCGTTCATTATAAAATTCTGCAGCAAAAAGTCTCTTTATTTATAGATTTTTAGGATACTTTAAGCATTTTTCTGAATTTTAAAAAAAAATTTAAAAGTCCGATTTTTTTTTTTTTTTTTTTTCAGTTTACTTATTTTTTTTGTAACAGCCCTCTTTATTATCATTCCCTGGACCTCCTGTGAAAATTTCAGACATTTTCGCTCAGTAGTTTCTTTGCAAACAGCGTTTCATTTTCCCAGATTCATACAAATGGTTTTGCTAATTTATTCACTGCCTCCTCTACGTCACAGCTGCTTCGGCTCTGTGTGATTCGGCTCCTGTTCGGCTCCTGTTCAAAGGTTAATCCAGATGTTTTTGCTTGTTTTCAGGGTGTATTCGTTAGTGTTCGTCAGGTTTTCGGCAGCTTTTCCCTGCAATTCGGGGACCCTGTGGTGTTTGCTGAATACACCGCAGGGTCACCGAAATGCAATCGGCAAAAGCAACCGAATTGAAGAGAACGAAAAGTCATCGAACGTGCGGTGACTTTTCGAATCTCTTTGGATAACCCTGTATGAGTTTTATTGCTGTGGAGCTCTGTGATACGCTCATACACACTGCACATTACTGTATCACAGAGCTCCACAGCATTAAAACTCACAGTAATGTGTGGTGTATATGAGCGTATCACGGCTCCACAGCAATAATACTCTTGCTGATACACACTGCACATTACTGTGAGTTTTATTGCTGTGGAGCTCTGATACGCTCATACACACTTCACATTAGTGTATCAGACACACAGTCACACACACATATGGATGTGAGTGCAGGAGGGAGAGGGAGAGATGGGAATGTAGGAAGGAGAGCGAGAGAGACTTATACTTACCAGCAGGCTCTATCTGCCTCCATATGCTGCCCAGTGCCTGCTTCTCTCCCTTCACAGCGCTGTTCCCTCCATCTGTGAAATTCGGCGCTGAACTTCCGGGTTAACTCCCTGTCTGGATGCCGCCTGGTGGCATCACTGGAGCATTGCATGCCAGGACATGTAGTTCTAAACTGGTTCTCTGCAATATGCAGTAATGCTTTCCCAGCATGCAATGGTCTGGTGATGCCAGCAGGCGGCGCCCAGACAGGGAGTTAGACCGGTAGCTTGGTGTGTAACGGCCACTGCGTCGGCCTCCATGAGATGCCGGCACAGCGTGCGGTTTAAAGACCAATGCAGGGGCTCGGCAGCAAAATCTGTCGCTCCCCCAAACCTGCCGCCTGGAGCGGTTGCTCCGAACCGCTCCATGGTCGGGCCGGCCCTGACCAGGAGAGCAGGTCAGACAAGCCGAGGACGGTACCCAGGAATACAATATACAGAGTACAGGGACCAGACAAGAGAATCGTCAAAACCAGGCCGAAGTCATACACAGAAAAACAGAATAGCAGAGAGGGATAATCCAAAAGAGTAGTTATATAACAGACCAAGATCATACACAGGGTAACAGGACCAAATCTCAATAGCAGACACTCAGTAAATAATGAACCAACCAGGAGCAGGGAGCTGATGCACTCCTGGCCATATTTATGGGAATAGGGCAGGTCATGTGACCACAGCCCAGATCAGCCACAGGGAATCCAGGAGCGGAGAGCCTGAACTGGCTAGCCCAGAACACCTCAAGAGCTGGCCTGGATCGCTATCACCACCAGGGGGCCTGGCTGGAAGGTGGAAACGTGACAGTTTCACCAATTGTACATTTCTTGCACCATCTTCCCACCCAGCCCACAAGCACTGCGCTACTTCAGGTCCTCTATTTACCCTCAGCTACTGTGTCACCCCTCTCCTCTTAGATTGTAACCTCTCGAGCAGGGTCCTCCCTCCTCCGCAACATTAGACTCTCCCCATCTCCCCAGTCCTTTAAAGAAGTCTCTGAAAACACATTACTTTAGAGAAGCCTAATGGCTCATTCCATGATCCCCCCACTGTCATTTCCTGCTCCTCTTCCCATTCAGCCCTCCTACAACCTGCCACTTCACTTACCCTATTCACCCTCACCTAATGTGTCACCCCCTCCTCTTAGATTGTAAGCTCTGGAGCAGGGTCCTCCCTCCTTCTGTTCTGTGTATGTAATGTGTATGTATATTTGTTATTCTGTCTCTCCCATTGTACAGCGCTAAGGAATTCATTGGCACTTTATAAATACTCGTAACTGTAACTACTATCCTGTGTGTTTAACCCTTTCGCTGCAGAGGACGCACTCAGCGCATCCACCCGCAGGTAGGGTTGCGTGCGGGGGGGCTGAGCGCGTCCTCCCTTTGCAGCCAGCGATCGGCCGGATTCCGGCCGATTGCTCTGCCCCCCGGTGCGGGCTGACATCCTCGATGTCAGCCCAGCACCGGGGCCACCGCCGGCACCATTTAGATGTCATCGCGGCGGCGCGATGATATCTAATTCAGGCGCCCTCCCGCGTGTGCGGAGGAGGCGCCTGAAAAGGAGGGGAGAGGTCCTTTGGACCTCTCTCCCTCCCGATCGCTGGGGTGCACCGGGTTAATCCAGGTACCGTTTGGAAGGGCACAGCCTGCCCTTCCAAACGGTGGCTGTCATTAACCCCTGGGGAGCCGGATCACGATTTGGCACTGAAAAGCGCCAGATCGTGATCCTCTCCCGGAGCTGGCCGACATCTTGGATGTCGGCCAAGCCTTCTGGAACTCCTGAGGACTGGCGTCATCGTGCATAGCACAATGACGCCTGTCCTGGAGTTAACCCCTAGCTGCCAGCAATGGTGGAGATAGGGGGCTCATTGGAACCCCCTATCTCCCGATCCGTGGCAGCTAGGGGTTAATGTTTTATATGGTTGGATCGGCCAGAGCATGGCCTTTCCAATGATAACAAACTTGACCATGTAAAAAGTTTTTTAAAAAATTAAAAATAAAAATACAAAAATATTTTAAAAAAATTATAAAAAAAAAAACATGGTTTTTTTTGGTTTCGTTAATGCAGCAATATTGTTCCCATTTCAATTATAATGTGAACAATGATGCTGCACTAACGATTTTTGTATGCGGTACGTTTGTTAAAAATAGCGAAATTTTCCCCAAAAAAAAATGTAACGAGTCCCCATCTCTAATTTTTTTAACAAGCGCACCCCATAGAAAATATAACCGCAAACCATCGCATGTTAAAATGTGGAAAAAAACACTTTACACATTGTAAATTATTGGAAATTCGAATTTTATTGCATTTTTTTGTTTTAATATACAGACAGGACATGATGTATACATATAATAATGACATATTATGAATCTGCCGGAAAGAACAATATATAATATGTCTGGGTCATATATTAAAATAAGGCTTCAAAACGCGTTTAAACACGATGAGCGAAACTGGTAAAAATGATCTCAGCACAGAGGTGTGAAAAGCCTCAGCAGCGAAAGGGTTAACTTGTATGTATATTTGTTATTCTGTCTTGCCCATTGTTCAGCGCTATGTAACTGATTAGTGCTTTATAAGCACCTGTAACTATAACTGGTCATGGAAATAGTTAAAGGGACAACCTAAGCACCCTTATCAAGGGGTGAGCAAGCCCCTGGTCCTGTGTTCTTGTGAATTCCCTGGAGCATTACACACTTCACATACCACTAACACACCCAACCACCAGGGAAACAAACGCTTTGGACGGCCACAACGCCAATTCTTTGTTGTTTTTTTTTTGTTTCTTAGTAGTCACCAAACCTAAAAATGATACAAAAAAGTACATATTTTCTAGATTGTAGCTATAAGTCTTTTAGTGAGCCATTGTAACACTTTTGTGTTGCTAGAGTCACACAATGTCTGATCATAGTTAGAATTTTTGTGTTTTTCCCCTGATAAATTCTCCCTGTGAATGTCACAGTCTGAATTTCTGTCACTGCAATAAAACCTTCTAATTTAGGCCTTGATTTAATGCAGCACCTTTTTCTTTGGCCATTTTCAGTCCATGTGATTCAAATTTGGGCTTACCGTTGTTTACATTTTGTCCGGTTTACAGTATTAAATGGTTATTCTAGTAAAATCGTTTGATTCCCAGCAGCTTGAATAGAGTTGATTTGTGTGCTGATTGGCTGAGTGCTGATTGGCTGAGTGCTGATTGGCTGTGTGCTGGTCACAGGTTAAGTTTAAGTGTGGTTTAGCTGAATTTCGGAGCGTTAAAAGACACCATTCGTTGAGCAAGCAGGGTTGAATATTACACACTTTATCATAATTAAGCATGCTGTTTTTTTTCACAATTATTTCCCTTTATTCCTTTTTTTTGCCTTGAAGATGCTTACGGGGTTATTAAAAAGGTCCAATTGTGGCAGTGTAATTCATTGTAGCTGCAAACAATTTTAGAAATCACCATTGTTGCACCTAATGTGAGCATCGACTATCCAGACAAGCAAAATGTAGAAATGGCAAATGAAGTTGCTTTAAACATTGGCGAATAATGATTGCACCCCTCTCCTCTTAGATAGTAATGTCTCGAGCAGGGTCCTCTCTCTTACTGTTCTGTGTGTTTAACTTGTATGTATATTTGGTCTGTTTCCCCATTGTACAGCGCTACGGAACCTGTTAGCGCTTTATAAAAATTTGTAACTGTACCACTGTTATTGTTCCTATAAAATGTGTACAGTGTGGCTATTCCCCAATTTACGTTGTTTGCAACATCAGTGAATATGCTTTGACTATTTTAGACAGGTGATCTTCATTGAACTCCGACAGACATTATGGTGAAAATAACAGTAAAATCAACTCTGGACCGCTTTGACTGAAACTATGGTAAACTAGACACCCCACTGAAAACTACTCTGATACTTCAGCTGAACAACTATAGCAGAACCACGGGGAAAGAATGGTGAAAACTATGGTTAACGTTCCCTAAAGGGTGAGTTCGCTGTAGGTCCCTGAAGTTTGCCAAATGTAATCCAATGTTCTTAAACTGAGTGATGGTTCAGGAATAACCCCTCTGGCATTGCTCATGCTTGTCATGTTGTGTGTAACATAGTGACATCTGCTGGTGAAAGTTAATGATAGTATCATTCAATAGTAGTATTTTTAATGCTGCATCATTTCGGAAGACTCTTGTTTTTGTGTTTAAATAAAAATGTAAAAAAAACACTTGTGGTGTAAAAAAGAAACTGTTATAAAATGTGTGTGCCTTTTTTGTCTGTTGTGGACAGAGTATTTTTTATTTTCCAGTTGCCTTTCATGAAAATTATATTGAAATGAGAATAATATAAAATGGACAGATGAGTATGTGACCTCCTGGTACTGTTAATCAAAAAATAAGTTCTTCAGGTAGGTACATATTTATTCTATAAATTGTATACATTCAACTTATATGTTAATTTATACAGAGTGCTAGCAATATCTATGCCAAGCTGATTTTCCTTACTGGCTCCCATTTACCTCACATATTCTTGTCACATTCCCACGTTCCAACCCTGTCTCCCTGCCCTCTGTATTCCTTATGTCTGTGTTTCCCTGTGCTGCTTTCCCTGACATGCAGCTCAGGGGTTAAGTTCATTGCTCGTTGAGCTTCTGCTGGTGATATGGGCTGATTACTCCCCTATATAAAGCCATGGGCCCATATCACCATTCTCTTGCATCCTGGTTCACTTCAGCTACAGATTTGTTCCTGAGAGCTCCCTGTTATTCCATCCTAGTTCTATTTCAGTGTTTCCCCCTTGTCTGAGTTTTATGTTCTGATTGACTTCCTGGTATTGACCCTCTGGCCTGGCTGACGGATTTTCTCTGGTGCTATATCCCTGCTTTGGCTCAAGGTATACGTTTTGGTTTTGACCCCTGGCTTATTCATTGACCACTCTTCTGGACATCCCTAGCTGTTCTGTGCATATTGTATTATATGTTGTGTATCCCTGTAGACCACGGCTTTTGTATATTGAAGTCCTTCCCTGCAAGTTGTTGAGTACACTCCTTCAGGTGTCTGTGTTTTCCCCAGGACTCTGCACGGTAACCTGCAAAGGTAACCTTTTTCTCTTAGATCGGTCCTTAGAGTGGCCGAATCTGCACTGTCAGTATAGGGCTCCTTCGGTATAGCCGTACAGAGGTCCTCAGTGTCTCCTGTGGTTTATTCACATATCCTAGATCATTGTGTCACGCATCTCTGCATATAGCGGCTTTTCCTCATACCTGGGCCCTACTTGGCGCATGCCGGGTACCGCCATAGTGGCTGAACGTGACAATTCTGATCTAACTGCTGCATTTGTGACTGGGGTTGGTAATGTAAAAGAACAAAAGTATTATTATAGAAGACACAGTATAGATCATTGGTATTGTCTTCTTGATCGGGCTATTCAGAGCCTCACAGAGTTCACACCGTTCTTACACAATAACCCCGGTGCTCTGCTGGTATCGGCTTCTTATTATTCATTGAATTTTCTAGGTTCATTTAATTTGTCGAGATTCGTTTTAAAAACAAAATCACATTAAACCAAGGAAGGTCAACAGATAAGCAGGAGAATGAGGACCCCACTACGTCACTTCCGGTCATATGAGAGATGCCCTTCAGCAGTGGAATGCACGACAATCGGCAAAACCGCAAATGGGAGCAGACCCGCGGCGTAAATATGATTTAAATTCGGAAGGAGAAAGAGGAGTGACTTGTAATTCTTTTAATCCCTGATGAAGACTAATAATTAGATGAAACGCGTTGGATTGTCGCTGTACTTTTTATGTTTTTACCCAATAAATCCTGCTTTAATATGCCGAAGAGCTCCTTGGTGCTTCCTGCGGCGGCAAGTCTCACCAGGCTTTGGCTTCAGGATCGTGCAGACATGGGGTAAAAATCATTGATGTTGAAGTTGCCTTTAAGCTATACATTTTGTGAGTGCGATTTTAAGCGGCATCTAATAACATATACATCTGCATATTGCACTATGAAGTGTCTCTATATTTTATCCTTGTAGAGTTCTCACAATTATTTATGCTTTCCAGAATCAGTGACTGCTTATCTGTCATTTCCTCTCTCCTGGATGGCCTCACACCAGATGAATATTTATATGTCCAAGACTGAGTTGCTCCTACTCATCCCCTTTAATTCTAGACCAAAATCTAACATTTCGGTTACATTTGACTATCTCGCCATTACCCCTAGTATGCTGCCTCAAGGTTATTCTCAACTCCATCCTGTCCTCCATCCCCCACATCCATTCAATTTCTTCATCCTGCAACTACCACTGGTACGATATCGCCATAATTTGTCTAGTTTGGACTGCTGACACCACAAAGCAATTTATCCACTCCCTTGTAATTTCCCAACTTGACTATTGCAATAAATACGAAGTGGCCTTCCTCTCTCCTCCTGCCCCCTCCAGCCCATCCTAATGCAGCTGCCAGGTTTATCCACCTTACTCATTACTCGGTATCTGCTGCTCCTCTCCACGAGTCCCTTCACTGGCTCCTCATTCATTGAAGAACTAAATTCAGACTCCTCACCCTGACGTACAAAGCCTTTACAAAGCTGCTCCCCACTATGTCCCTAATAATCACCAAATACTCTCCAGCCTGCTCCCTAACAGTAAGCTATGCCTTACTTCTTCCCATGCTAGATTGCAGGACTTCTCATGTGCTGAATGAACTCCCTTGCACTGTCAGACTTTCCCCCAATCTGCCTTCCTTCAAACACTCTGTGAAGACATTTCGATTCAGGGAAACCTACCACTCAACTCACTAACTCATGCATTCCACCAACCCAACTATTGCTATCATTTCAATCTGTATTTTCATTCTTACCCTTTCAGTCCTCACCGTTTGTTTCTCACCCCTTCAACCATCTAGATTATAAATTCCCACGGGAATAGGGCTCTCAATTCCTCCTGTACTTGTTTGTCTACTGTCCTGTCTTTCAGACATACTGTACCTGTCATTTTAACTTTACTAATTATACCTATATACAGCACTGTGGAATTTGGTGATGCTTTATAAATAAATTATAATAATAATAGCTTGCCCGTTAAGTATCCATGTGTTGCTGTCCTCGTTCTCTTACTAAACCCTTCCGGTCTTATTACCCAACCTGTTCTATTTTTGTTTTAGCCTACAAAAGATTTTAAGGTCAATCCTAATCTTATTTCTCCTGGGCGGCTCGTGTTTACTATTTAATCCAGTGGTGGGGGTTTATCCAGGCCTTGCTTGTTTACCAATATGAAAACCTATAACAAACCTGCAGTGTAAACTACCACCACAAACTTGCTTTAATGATGGATAAGGTAGTGCACAGGAGATAATTCAAAAAAATAAGTAACTCCAGCACTCTTCCAATATTATGATATGGGTTTATTCCTCAGCAAGAAAACAACGTTTCGACCCTCACAGGTCTTTGTCAAACAGGGCCGGATTAACATAGGGGCAGATGGAGCAGTAAATCTAGGCCCAGGGAAAGGATAACTATGTCTGTATTTGGACCCACTGTATCTCCAACTGTATCTCCAATCAGTGGTGTATTTAGGTTTTGTGCTGCCCTGGGCCTGACTAAACTCGTGCACCCCCTAATTTAAATTTGAGGCACCCCTTCCTGTCAAGGGCAGACCTCTTCCTGGTTAACCCCCACCCTTCCTCTTTAAGCTCCACCTTTTCCTCTTAGAGCTCCGCCTTTTCCTCTCTTTATATTAAAAGTGGATACCAAGTGCCTACTTGTATATTTTGTATACCATTTCAAATGTATCTATTGAGATAAATAAAATTATGAAATGTTTAAATTCAAGCATTTTTACGAAGAACAGCCACGCATGTCAAGTATACTGGATCACAGCCGCTCTAATTGTTTGAACAATAAAATCCACAGAAACGTGCACTGCATATGAGTGTATCACAGAGCTGCACAGCAATAAAACCCACAGAAATGGGCACTGTGTATGAGCTTATCAGAACTGCACAGCAATAAAACTCACAGTAATATGCAGTGTGTATCACAGAATCCACAGCAATAAAACTCCCAGCAATGCACTGTGCAGTGTGTATGAGTGTATCAGAATCCACAGCAATAAAACTCCCAGCAATGCAATGTGAGGTGTGTGTCAGCGTATCAGAATTCACAGCAATAAAACTCACAGCAATGCAAAGCCACTGCCAGAGGGTGCACCGTGGCTTTGATTCCCTTCCCGGTGGGTGTTCAGTCCAGAATAGAGTGAGGGACCGTGTTAACGAAAGGGCGGGCAGCTGCGTGCGTGTCACGTGGTCCAGCCAGTCAGGTGGTACTGAGACTCAGTACCACCTGACTGGCCGGACCGCGTGACCTGCACGCACGCAGCCTCACCAGGAGCCAGGCAGCTCAATGACAAATTTCTATCACTGCAGTGCTGGTTAAGGAAAGGTCCACTTCAAACAGCAGTAAGCAGACAGGGCTTCATATCCTGCTGATACCCCCCCTTTACCTGCCATTTACTGTCATCTTCTCTCTCTGCACACAAATCACATCCCCCTCTCCTAGAGCTGCTGTGAGGCAGGGGAGGAGCTATGGAGGGAGGAGAGGGGGATTTTTATTCTATTCGATTTTATTCCGTATGCAAACGCCCTGCTCCGCTGCTCGTTGTTTGAGAACAGAGCGCAAAGCTGACACACAGTGACAGTGGCACCAGTGGCGTAGCGTGGGTTGTCAGCGCCCAGGGCCAGCCAAGAATTGTGCGCCCCCCAACCTGTGGACACGTTATCGATATTGCCCCAGCCAGCTCACCTGGATATTGCCCCAGCTCTCACATGAATATTGCCCCAGCCAGCTCACACATGGATATTGCCCCAGCTCTCACATGGATATTGCCCCAGCTCACACATGGATATTGCCCCAGCTAACACATGAATATTGCCCCAGCTCACACATGGATATTTCCCCAGCTCACACATGGATATTGCCCCAGCTCTCACATGGATATACTGCCCCAGCCAGCTCACACATGGATATACTGCCCCAGCCAGCTCACACATGGATATACTGCCCCAGCCAGCTCTCACATGGATATTGCCCCAGCTCACACATGGATATGCCCCAGCTCACACATGGATTTGCCCCAGCTCATGGATATTGCCCCAGCTCACACATGGATATGCCCCAGCTCACACATGGATTTGCCCCAGCTCACACATGGATTTGCCCCAGCTCATGGATATTGCCCCAGCTCACACATGGATATGCCCCAGCTCACACATGGATTTGCCCCAGCTCACACATGGATATGCCCCAGCTCACACATGGATTTGCCCCAGCTCATGGATATGCCCCAGCTCACACATGGATTTGCCCCAGCTCACACATGGATATTGCCCCAGCTCTCACATGGATATTGCCCCAGCTCACACATGGATATGCCCCAGCGCACACATGGATTTGCCCCAGCTCACACATGGATTTGCCCCAGCTCACACATGGATTTGCCCCAGCTCATGGATATTGCCCCAGCTCACACATGGATATGCCCCAGCTCACACATGGATTTGCCCCAGCTCACACATGGATTTGCCGCAGCTCATGGATATGCCCCAGCTCACACATGGATATGCCCCAGCTCACACATGTATATGCCCCAGCTCACACATGGATTTGCCCCAGCTCACACATGGATTTGCCCCAGCTCATGGATATTGCCCCAGCTCACACATGGATATGCCCCAGCTCACACATGGATTTGCCCCAGCTCACACATGGATTTGCCCCAGCTCATGGATATTGCCCCAGCTCACACATGGATTTGCCCCAGCTCACACATGGATATGCCCCAGCTCACACATGGATTTGCCCCAGCTCACACATGGATATGCCCCAGCTCACACATGGATTTGCCCCAGCTCACACATGGATTTTCCCCAGCTCATGGATATTGCCCCAGCTCACACATGGATATGCCCCAGCTCACACATGGATTTGCCCCAGCTCACACATGGATTTGCCCCAGCTCATGGATATGCCCCAGCTCACACATGGATTTGCCCCAGCTCACACATGGATATTGCCCCAGCTCACACATGCATATTGCCCCAGCTCTCACATGGATATTGCCCCAGCTCACACATGGATTTGCCCCAGCTCACACATGGATTTGCCGCAGCTCATGGATATGCCCCAGCTCACACATGGATATGCCCCAGCTCACACATGTATATGCCCCAGCTCACACATGGATTTGCCCCAGCTCACACATGGATTTGCCCCAGCTCATGGATATTGCCCCAGCTCACACATGGATATGCCCCAGCTCACACATGGATTTGCCCCAGCTCACACATGGATTTGCCCCAGCTCATGGATATTGCCCCAGCTCACACATGGATTTGCCCCAGCTCACACATGGATATGCCCCAGCTCACACATGGATTTGCCCCAGCTCACACATGGATATGCCCCAGCTCACACATGGATTTGCCCCAGCTCACACATGGATTTTCCCCAGCTCATGGATATGCCCCAGCTCACACATGGATATGCCCCAGCTCACACATGGATTTGCCCCAGCTCACACATGGATTTGCCCCAGCTCATGGATATGCCCCAGCTCACACATGGATTTGCCCCAGCTCACACATGGATATTGCCCCAGCTCACACATGGATATTGCCCCAGCTCTCACATGGATATTGCCCCAGCTCACACATGGATATGCCCCAGCTCACACATGGATTTGCCCCAGCTCACACATGAATTTGCCCCAGCTCATGGATATTGCCCCAGCTCACACATGGATATGCCCCAGCTCACACATGGATTTGCCCCAGCTCACACATGGATTTGCCGCAGCTCATGGATATGCCCCAGCTCAGACATGGATATGCCCCAGCTCACACATGTATATGCCCCAGCTCACACATGTATATGCCCCAGCTCACACATGGATTTGCCCCAGCTCATGGATATTGCCCCAGCTCACACATGGATATGCCCCAGCTCACACATGGATATGCCCCAGCTCACACATGGATTTGCCCCAGCTCATGGATATTGCCCCAGCTCACACATGGATTTGCCCCAGCTCACACATGGATATGCCCCAGCTCACACATGGATTTGCCCCAGCTTACACATGGATATGCCCCAGCTCACACATGGATATGCCCCAGCTCACACATGGATATGCCCCAGCTCACACATGGATATGCCCCAGCTCACACATGGATTTGCTGCAGCTCATGGATATGCCCCAGCTCACACATGGATATTGCCCCAGCTCACACATGGATATTGCCCCAGCTCTCACATGGATTTGCCCCAGCTCACACATGGATGTGCCCCAGCTCATGGATATTGCCCCAGCTCCCACATGGATATGCCCCAGCTCACACATGGATTTTCCCCAGCTCACACATGGATTTGCCGCAGCTCATGGATATGCCCCAGCTCATACATAGATTTGCCCCAGCTCACACATGGATATGCCCCAGCTCAGACATAGATATGCCCCAGCTCAGACATAGATATGCCCCAGCTCACACATGGATTTGCCCCAGCTCACACATGGATTTGCCCCAGCTCATGGATATGCCCCAGCTCACACATGGATATGCCCCAGCTCACACATGGATATGCCCCAGCTCACACATGGATTTGCCGCAGCTCATGGATATGCCCCAGCTCACACATGGATTTGCCCCAGCTCACACATGGATTTGCCCCAGCTCATGGATATGCCCCAGCTCACACATGGATATGCCCCAGCTCACACATGGATTTGCCCCAGCTCACACATGGATTTGCCCCAGCTCACACATGGATACTTGCCCCAGCTCTCACCTGGATATTGCCGCAGCGGCAGCCAGCTCATACATGGATATTGCCCCAGCTTCGGATCCAGCAGGGGTTGGGGCCCAGATGCCTGGCAGCGGGACTGCCTGCCTGGTCCTGAACAGCGTGTGAGTCCGTGTTGAAGGGGAGGCAGCTGCGTGCATGCGCAGGTCACGCGGTCTGGCCAGTCAGGTGGTACAGAGTCTCAGTACCACCTGATTAGCTGGACCACGTGACCTGCGCCTGCACGCAGCCACCTCCCCTTCAACACAGACGGACTCACTGTTCAGGACCGGGCAGGCACTCCCGCTGCCCGGCATCTGGGCCCCCTCAACCCGTGGGCCCTTGGGCGGCGCCCGAGGGCCCGGCGGGTCAGTTCGGGCCTCAACTTTTAGGGGCGCAAATTTGTTTTGAAATTGTGCGCCCCTAAGAAAACTGCGCCTGGGGCCACGGCCCCCCCACGCTACGCCACTGAGTGGCACCTTCTAGTACCCCCTAATGACACCCAAATAATCACTGGTACCTGGGGCGGCCCGCCCTCTGCCACTCCCCTAAGTACACCACTGCTCTGTGATATGCTCACACACAAGTTTGGCGAACTGCCAGCAAGTACGGTGCTGTTTGAAGGCATTGCAAATTCCCATAGAGAAGTAATGGTTAATCTATTCAGAGAACACCAAACAGCAGAGAAATGGCAGTGAAATGCCCTGATATTCGGTGGTTTCAATCAGCAGGTTTATTCAGGCGAACCCCATAGGTTTCAATGTTAAAAATATTCCCGTTTTTATGCAATATCTAATAAACCATTTATTATTTTAATCTGCAGTAAAAAGTCTTTATTGATTTTTTTTTTTAGTACCTTTTAGTAATTTTTCAGCAAAATTTCCCCCCTTTTTTTTAATAGCGGTTTTTCTTTTTTCTGTAACAGAACTTTTTATTATCAATCATAGGATCTTATATGTAAATTCCAGACATTTTCGTTCAGTAGTTCTTTTGAAACCAGCAGGCCACGGCTTTGCGGTGGCAGCATTCAGCGGCCGACTCCATGCACTTTGGGGACCCTGCGGTGAATGGTGAATTCACTGCAGGGTGGGGAAATTTTATTCCCCGAAGTGCAGGGAACTACAGAACACCAAAATGTTGGCGTCATTTCGGTGCTCTGTGAGTAACCCATTTAGTGGTGAGGTTTTTTGCTGCCCCCTGGAAAGTGAAAGCCTAGGCCTTGCCTACCCAGGACATACTTGAAAATTAGTGAAATCTCAATGTATCCTTCCTGGGAAAATACTTTGCAAAAGTTTAAAAAAAAGGGGCCGCCGCCCCCTGGAAATTGCCGCCCTAGGCCTAGGCCTTGTTGGCCTAGGCCAAAATACACCACTGTCTCCAATTATAAAAAGTAAACAACGATGCTGCACTAACTAACCATCACATTTCTCATGTCACCAACAAGTGTGGAGGTGATGGTGCAATCCATTGTTACATCAAAAACCTAAACCGCCGCACTGCAGCGAAGAGCACTGCGGGGCACTTTGGACCCCTACCCTGCGTCACTAATCTTTACACCGCATTGGACAGGGCAGTGTCTGGCTTTGCATTAATACCAAACCTGATAATGTAAAATCTAAAAGAAAACCTTTATTTATTTATTTATTTTTAGTTCCAAAGCGATGGCATTGTCAATTTGTCACGTATAAAATGAGCAATACCACTGCCATTACTCACCTTCTCATTTCCCACGTTGGGAGCAAGGTCAGTGTTTTATACATAGATATATTAGGCTGGGGTCAGACGAGCGCAGTGTTCACGTCCGTGTTGCCGCACATTTTTACGTCCGTGGTAGCATGAAATTATGATCAATAGAGACCCACACACGAAGTACGTCCGCACAGAAGTGCGTACACACAACGGACGTGGCAAACGGACGCAGGTAAGGCAAGAACGTAAAACCGCTAGAATGGACGTGCAGAGTGCGCCACGTCCGCAACGTCCGCATAGCTTTGTGTGTGAGTGATGGAACGTGGTCAGACGGACTGCATTTATACGTCCAGCATTTTTGGCTGACAAAAAGTTTTTTCATTTAAGGCTAGGGTCAGACGAACGCAGTGCGAACGCGCGTGCAGCCGTACTTTATCACGGCCGTAGTAGCAGCAAATGACGGCCAATGACGGGCAATATACGAAGTACGGCCGCACGAAAGTGGCAAACAAAGCGTGCACACGGACGTACGTCAGTACGGAAGACACAGTAGTGGCCACACAGTCCGTTTATTCACTGACGTATATTTTGACGGATGTAGGAGGGAAAATAAATTAAAAAGCAAAACCATTTTGTCCGTGAAAAATGCTGGACGTATAAATGCAGTCCGTCTGACCACGTTCCATCACTCACACACGAAGCTATGCGGACGTTGCGGACGCAGCGCACTTTGTGCGGCCGTTCTAGGGGTTGTACGTTCTTGCCTGCCTTGCGTCCGTGGGCCGCGGCCGTTGTGTGTCCGCAGTTCAGTGCGGACGTACTTCATGTGTCAGGCTCCAATGGGCTTTCTGTCATGCTATCACGGACGTACTTTTAGGCGCAATCACGGACGTGAACACTACGCTCGTCTGACAGCAGCCTCAGGCACAATCACGGACGTGAACACTACGCTCGTCTGACCCCAGCCTAAATCTGTAACTTTACATACATATTATCATTACTAAAACAAAAAGAGTCTTTATAAGAATATTATATCAATTTTATTAACCCATTATTTGCTCATATGTCTGGTAATGACGTAAAACCAAGATGAGGGCCACACGCTAACATATTTATGTCCAAAATTGAGGAAAATGTCGTCTATTGCTGTGACCTGGCAAAAGATTTTGTCAGGCACTGGTTCCAGTATGTATATAGACAATATTTTCTTCATTTGGGAGGGACCAGAGGATTCATTGAATGTGTTTTGTCCTATCTGAATTTGGTGTCTTCAACGATTAAATGTACTATGACATGTAGCAGAGACCAGATCAATTTTCTGGACCAGTAGTGATTAAAAAAAGGTCACAGATTTGTTTAGAAAATCTACTGACAGAAACCTACATCTTCAATTTGATATTGCACATCCGGACACCCTTATCCGGTCACTCACTACCATGTAGTCAATTGTTGAGAGTGATGAGAGTGGCAGGCCTTCAGTCAATGACTGGATTCTGTATAGCAACTAGGAATACACAGATACTAGACAGGTTACTTGAATATTTATCGGCCAAAGTATCCTGTCAACAGCCTGCAGGGCAGGACTCAAATCATAAAACTTGTGGTTAATGCTGCAACCAGCAGGAACAAAACAACAAACAACTGGATGCCTTGTGATTAGGCCTCAAACCAGGTACCTAGCAAACAGAAAACAGAAAACTTGCAGGAGAACACAAACATGAAAACCAAACCTCACAGGCAAAAGCACAATAGGGATAAGCAATGAGAATAGTCAAAAGGAATAGCCGGGTCACAACATATTACATAGTACATAGTAAAGTTCCCGCATCGCCTGCTATCTTGCAAATTCTAACTGATACTTTTGTTGCGGACCTGATTTTGTACGAGGACCCTGTGGTCCTCGTACAAAATCAGGTCCGCAACAAAAGTATCAATTAGAATTTGCAAGATAGCAGGCGGTGCGGGAACTTTACTCCACGTCAGGGCAAGGAGCAGATCCTCTCACTCTGCTTTAAAGGCTGGAGGCTCCTTGTAATTATGCCAAGCCCCGCCCCTCAGATGCCGTTCTGCCAGCTCTCACTACTGGCAACCGGCCTGTCAGGTCTCGCCAGACCCACGGGCTCCCCCACCGCCGAGCCCCGAGCCGCAACCCCACGCCGCGATTCCGGACCCCCTGCGGCTTCCTTAGCGGTAGTGAGGGCTGTTCCCGCGGCACAGTGGCCCCCAGTGACAGCGCTCCATACCGGGGACCCCTTCAGTCAACCACACACCCCCCGCAACACCACAGATTCCCCTTGCAGCAACTCACCCCCGGCATCAGCTACCTCGCGTCTCGGCGTCCCACGTGGTTCCTCCAAGATGGCGTCACCAACCAATCAGAATCCAGTATCCCCAGGTAACCAGATAAACTTCTCTCCTGATTGGTCCAATTCCCACAGGCGCCCTATTTAAATCCCAGTCTCTCCAAAACTCATTGCTTGGTTGTCCTGTTCCTTCCCTTTAAACCTCCCTCACCTGAGCATACCTGCCTATGACTTTTCTATCAGCTTTACCGTGTACCGAACCCCTGCTTGTACCACCGACTACCCTCGATCAGCTTTACCGTGTACCGAACCCCTGCTTGTACCACCGACTACCCTCGATCAGCTTTACCGTGTACCGAACCCCTGCTTGTACCACCGACTACCCTCGATCAGCTTTACCGTGTACCGAACCCCTGCTTGTACCACCGACTACCCTCGATCAGCTTTACCGTGTACCGAACCCCTGCTTGTACCACCGACTACCCTCTATCAGCTTCTCCGTGTACCGAACCTCTGCTTGTACCACCGACGACCCTCTGCCAACTTTGCCGTGTGCCGAACCTCAGCTTGTATCATCGACTACTCTGCAAGGTATTGAGCCTTACGTTATTTGCTATACACCTTGTCACATCCAGACTTTCCCCCAAAACGGCTTGTCCCGCATCCTGAACTCCACAAACACGAACCTGACAGACACAACCAAGTCTCTCAGAATGGAGCTCGCGGATATAGCCGAAGCCCTCAACACAATGTCCCGCCAGATTGGGAACCTAAACCAGACCGTCCAAGATTTACAAACCGGACAGGCTCAACTCCAGAACCAGGTCTCAGACCTTATGGCCACCACCTCGCCCCTCCCTATCCCAAACATACCAACACATCTACCCTTGGTTGATGCTATGGCTCCTGAACCTCTTGTACCGTTGCCAGACCGCTTTTCGGTGACGGAATAAATATCGGGTGTTTCTCACGGATTGTCAGCTTCTGTTCTCCCTAAAGCCCCGAACCTACCACTCTGAGGACGTCCGAATCAAAACAGTGATATCGCTGTTACAAGGCGAACCTCGACTGTGGGATCACCATCTTATAACCAGCAACGACCCCGCTCTTGCATCCTGGGAAGCCTTTGTCACTGCACTGGACGACTTGTATGATGACCCATATAGTTTTGAGTCAGCCCAGACCTCCATACGAGACCTTAGACAGGGGAAACGCCCGGTGGAGGACTATATCGCTGAATTCAAGACTCTGTCCATAGAGACGGGTTGGAACGAAACCGCACTGGCCTGTCAATTCAAGGTCGGATTGTCCAGCGAGGTAAAAGATGACCTGTCCCACGTCCGAGCCCCTCTCTCCCTCGAACCTCTCATACAGCTGGTCACCAACATAGACCGACGCCTACGAGAACGGAGAAGGGAACAAGTCACCCAAACCTCAACTCCGTCCACAAGGCGACCTTTCTTTTCCACACCCACTCCAGTTACCTCCCCCCCTACTACTTCTGCACCCGTCGAAGAAGCCATGCAAATTGGGCTAGTGAAGGGGCACCTACCACCTGAAGAACTTGCAAGACGACGGAACCATCATCTGTGTCTCTATTGTGGTAAACCCAATCACATGGCCCGTGAATGCCCCGATAAGGTCAAGTTCCATCGAGGTAACGACCATAAAACACCCGACAATCCGCGTCTAGAAGATTTGCACCCTGTCGAGCCTCAACATTTGTCTATCTTTATTCTATTACAGTGGGATAAACACTCAGTGACCCTTCCCGCTATGATCGACTCGGCGCAAGTGGCTGCTTTATGGACACTACCCTGGCAACCCTTCTATGTATCCCTCACCGAAATAAAATTAAACCCTTGAGCATCCAAAGTGTTGATGGGTCTCCCTTGATATCCGGTCCAGTTACTACCGAAACCATATCCCTTACGATATATATAGGTGACCGGCACAAAGAAACCCTACGATTCGATCTAGTCAAATCACCCCTGTTCCCCATCATCCTAGGGTTACCCTGGTTGGTAAAACACGACCCCACAATCTCCTGGACCACTAGTCGTCTTACCTTCTCGTCTCCCCACTGCAGGACTCATTGTCTCGCACACACCACTGGTACCATCCTGTCTATCCTTGACCAGAACTTGACAACCCCTCAGGTGACCCTACCACAGGTGTACGCGGACTACGCAGACGTCTTCTGCAAAAAAGGGGTAGAAAAACTTCCCCCCCTCGTGTATACGACTGCCCCATTGACCTCCTCCCTGGAGCTGCCATACCCTATGGCTGCGTTTACCCGTTGTCGGGACCGGAATTACGGGTACTAAAAGGGTACATTCAGGAAAATCTAGAGAAGAACTTTATCCGACCTTCCTCTTCCCCTGCAGGAGCGGGCATCTTTTTCGTTGAAAAAAAGGATGGGGGTCTTCGCCCGTGTGTGGACTATCGAGAATTAAACAAGATCACCGTAAAGAACAAGTACCCCTTACCACTTATACCCGAACTTCTAGATCAATTAAAGACGGCCACCGTTTTCACGAAACTTGACCTTAGGGGAGCGTACAATTTATTGCGCATACGCGAAGGGGATGAGTGGAAGACGGCCTTCCGCACTAGATATGGCCATTTTGAGTATCTTGTTATGCCATATGGGCTATGTAACGCCCCAGCTGCTTTCCAACATTTCATAAACGATATCCTACGCGATCTACTAGATGTATACGTAGTCGCCTACCTGGACGATATCCTTATCTACTCCGAGTCCTTGACACATCACCACCAACATGTTAATACCGTCCTTGCCCGCCTACGGTCCCACAATCTGTACGTCAAAATCGAGAAATGTATATTCGACGCTCACCGAATCGAATTTCTAGGGTTCATAATCACCCCGGGTCATATAGAAATGGACCCCCGGAAAATCGAAGCCATCACCAAATGGCCTCACCCTCGTACAAAAAAGGAAGTGCAAAGCTTTATTGGGTTTGCTAATTTTTACCGCAAATTCATTCGTAATTTTTCCAGGTTAGCCCATCCCCTCACCCAATTAACCAGGAAAAACACCCCCTTCCTATGGACAGAAGAAACCCAAGAAGCGTTTGATAGCTTACGCACCCGCTTCACCACCGCACCCATCCTGCTACTACCTGACCCCTCCAAACCCTATTCTCTAGAGGTGGATGCCTCAGGAATCGCCACCGGAGCCGTCCTCTCCCAGCGAGATGAAAACAATGATCGTCTACACCCTGTAGCTTTTTTTCCCGCAAACTATCACCAGCCGAAATCAACTACAACGTGGGCGATAGAGAACTCCTGGCCATAAAAAATGCCCTTGAAGAATGGAGGCACCTCCTGGAAGGCACCCTTCACCCCACTACCATCTTCACAGATCATAAAAACCTAGAGTACCTGAGATCGGCACGCCGATTATGTCCTCGACTTGCCCGCTGGGCCTTGTTTTTTTCTCGTTTTTCCTTTCACATAACTTATCGCCCAGGAAGCAAAAACGGAAAGGCCGATGCCCTTTCCCGCCTGTCAGAAGAAATCCCAACATCCACAGACGAAGAAGACACCGTTCTGCATCAGGGACATTTTCTTGCCACTCAGACCCACCTTCTTAAAGACCTCCAAGACCATGATACCACCACACCCCACAACTCCGGACGCTTGTTCGTACCACCTGCCAAACGATTAGAAATCCTACGCCTCAATCACGATGCCCCCACGGCAGGACACGGAGGCATCAGAAAAACACTAGACCTTATCCTTCGACACTTTTGGTGGCCCTCCGTCTCCCTAGATGTCCAGAAATACGTCAAGGCATGTGATACCTGCAACCGTTGTAAGGTCCCTAGATCAAAAGTAACAGGACTCCTTCAACCTTTACCCGTCCCGCTTCGCCCATGGTCTAGTATTTCCGTTGACTTCATCGTCGACCTACCCCCGTCCCGAAAACATACCACTATCATGGTGGTAGTAGACCGACTTTCTAAAATGGCCCATTTCATCCCTACCCAAGGATTACCCTCCGCCAAGGGCACCGCCGACCTTTTTTTTCACCATGTTTTCAGACTCCATGGCACCCCAGAAACCGTCATCTCAGATCGTGGCCCCCAATTTACCTCAAGGTTCTGGAAAGCCTTCTGTACACTGTTACAAATATCCGTCTGTCTATCCACTTCCTTCCACCCCCACTCCAATGGGCAGACCGAAAGAATGAATCAAACCCTGGAGCAATACTTACGTTGCTATACCTCATATCTACAAGACGATTGGTCCGACCTCCTCACCTCAGCAGAATTTGCATATAACTCCCAAACACACGCCTCAATCAAACAATCCCCTTTTTTCGTTAACTATGGGTTTCATCCCTCAGTCCTCCCAGACACTCCGCCCCAGAGTCCCTTGCCTATGGTCAACGACCATATTCGGAATCTACAACAAGGGTTCATCCTCGCGAAGAACACCCTGTTAGAATCCCAAAACACCTACAAGAAATATGCCGACCTACATCGCAAAGCAGCCCCTGCTTATCAACCGTCACAGAAAGTATGGCTATCCACCAAAAATCTCAAACTGTCGTGTCCAACTAAAAAATTAGGTCCTAAATACGTAGGTCCCTATCCTATCGTCTCCATCGTCTCCCCTGTCGCTGTCCGCCTCCAACTCCCTCCCTCATTTAAAATCCATCCAGTTTTTCATGTCTCCCTTCTAAAACCCTGGACCGAGGACCACTTTCCCCAGCGCTCACCCCCTCCTCCAGACCCGATCATCGTGGAGGGACTTAAGGAATTCGAAGTCCAACGCATTCTAGATTCCCGTTCTCGCTACAGTAACTTAGAATATCTCATCCAGTGGAAGGGATATGGACCTGAGGAGCATTCATGGGAACCCGCGACCCAAGTCCATGCCCCTTCTCGGGTACGGGCCTTTCACCTCCGACACCCCTCCAAGCCTGGCCCGTTACGCCCCCAGAGGGGTCGTCCTAGGAGGGGGGGTACTGTCAGGTCTCGCCAGACCCACGGGCTCCCCCACCGCCGAGCCCCGAGCCGCAACCCCGCGCCGCGATTCCGGACCCCCTGCGGCTTCTTTAGCGGTAGTGAGGGCTGTTCCCGCGGCACAGTGGCCCCCAGTGACAGCGCTCCATACCGGGGACCCCTTCAGTCAACCACACACCCCCCGCAACACCACAGATTCCCCTTGCAGCAACTCACCCCCGGCATCAGCTACCTCGCGTCTCGGCGTCCCACGTGGTTCCTCCAAGATGGCGTCACCAACCAATCAGAATCCAGTATCCCCAGGTAACCAGATAAACTTCTCTCCTGATTGGTCCAATTCCCACAGGCGCCCTATTTAAATCCCAGTCTCTCCAAAACTCATTGCTTGGTTGTCCTGTTCCTTCCCTTTAAACCTCCCTCACCTGAGCATACCTGCCTATGACTTTTCTATCAGCTTTACCGTGTACCGAACCCCTGCTTGTACCACCGACTACCCTCGATCAGCTTTTACGCCGTGTACCGAACCCCTGCTTGTACCACCGACTACCCTCGATCAGCTTTACCGTGTACCGAACCCCTGCTGTACCACCGACTACCCTCGATCAGCTTTACCGTGTACCGAACCCCTGCTTGTACCACCGACTACCCTCGATCAGCTTTACCGTGTACCGAACCCCTGCTTGTACCACCGACTACCCTCGATCAGCTTTACCGTGTACCGAACCCCTGCTTGTACCACCGACTACCCTCTATCAGCTCCGGTACCGAACCTTGCTTGTACCACCGACGACCCTCTGCCAACTTTGCCGTGTGCCGAACCTCAGCTTGTATCATCGACTACTCTGCAAGGTATTGAGCCTTACGTTATTTGCTATACACCTTGTCACATCCAGACTTTCCCCCAAAACGGCTTGTCCCGCATCCTGAACTCCACAAACACGAACCTGACACGGCCAGCCAGCGACACCACGGGCCTCCTGAACCCCCAGGAAGCGCTGAGGGGGCCGAGGATGTCACACTGTTGCCTCCAAGACTTCTCAAGGGCAGCACCGGTCATGTGGAATGACTTGCCTCGCCCTATCAAACTCTCCCCTGATCTTCGAGCCTTGAAGAAATCCCTCAAAACCCATCTCTTCAGATTAGCGTACCACATTACTGATGCAACTCATCCCCCTGCTCACCTACTCACACATGATTGAAGCTGCTTCTGTGGCCCCACCATTTCCAAACCACTGGCACCAATGATCCTGCCGTCCAGTAAAATTCCTCTTGTCTTCCCTTACCCCAATCCCTCTAGATTGTAAACTCCTATGAACAGGGCCCTCTACGCCCCTTTCCACCATATGTCCGTTTATATGTATCTTGTTCCCTTTGGTTATTGTAAAGCGCTGCGGAAACTGTTGGTGCTATATAAATGATGACAATAATAATAATCACATGGTACCAGAATTCCAGTTACCACCATTAATGTCTTACAAGAGGCCGATCACTTGGAGAGTCTATGGTGAGAGCAGAATTTACTGGCAAAAAAAAACCTAGAGAATTATTTGGTAGACCTAAGAATGGTACGTTCCCTTGCTTGAACTGCTCCTGTTGTAATGTGATTATACGGGGTGACTTTTTTGCACATCCTCATACGGGGCAGAAATATACGATTAAACAGCGGTTGACATGCAATTCAAGTTACGTTGTTTATCTGTTGAAATGCCCTTGTGAGCGGATCTATTTTGGGGAAACAATACAGAAAGTAAGGAATAGAATCATCAAACACAATCTGACATTGGTTTAGGATGAGAAGAACTACCAATGCCATCTAATGTATGATGACACCGTAATCTATACCAGCAAACCAGATCTCCCACAGCTGGAGGCCGTTCTGCAAGAACAATTCACAGAGGTAGAAAAGTGGATCACAGATAACAAACTTTTTCTAAATACTGACAAAACTGTAACAATGCTCTTTGGAACAGCACCTAAACTACATAAACTGCAAAATCCCCATCTACATGTCAGGACAAAATCAAATGGCACGCTGACCACAGTCACTTCTCTCAAATATCTAGGTATGTGGTTAGACCCAAATCTATCCTTTGGCCCCCACATAGAAAAACTCTCATCTAAACTTTACCCCAAACTAGGTGCCCTGTACGGAAACAAATCCTGCCTGAGCCCCGCGGTAAGAAAGCAAATTGTACAACAAATGCTTATGCCGGCTATTGATTACGGAGATGTAGTGTATGCAGCGGCCAGGGCCGGATTAATGTAGGGGCGGATGGAGCGGCAGCTCCAGGCCCCCTTCTGAAAATAGGCCCACAGCACCGCAGCCAAGATGAGCCGCTGGCCAGCAGGCAGACCTTCCACCAGAGCCAGCTCGCAGCACATGCAATGAGTGCACTGCACCCAGCCCCGCGCTGTCATGGGCCCCGCTCATGCAGGCACACTGTGCTGAGTGCTGGCTCCGCCCCTTCCCTCTCTGCAGCACTGGCACTCTCCGTCCCTGGTATTAGGACATTCAGTGTGTTACCCACTGGCTTAAATTTGTGTTGCCTCTGTTTACTGAGACAGGCAAGGCAAAATCAGGTTAACTTTTTCCAGGGTGAAGCAGGCATTACCCGGGCAGCCATCACTCCTGATGGGTCCTCGTTGGAGGAGGGAGGTTCCCACGTGTTCCCCAGACAGCACACTGCTCTGCACATCCTGCATGTTAGTGGCCCCATGGGACAGGTAAAAAGGCTGTCCATTTACATTGGGTAAGATGGCAGAATGGGGTTGATGGTGGGAGGGAGGAAAGTGGTGAGGATTTGGAGGTATTGATCTGAGAAATGGAGAAAATACTGTTTTGGAGGGTGAGTGCAAAGCAAAGGGACTGGTGGGGTGGAAGGGGATAACTTTGGGGTATAAATTGACAGATCTTTTGTTTATAAGGGATAAGAAGAGTTTCAGAGAGCTGCTTTTTTAAAAAAACAACCAGCATCACAGCAATACATAAAAAAAAATACTTATTTTTAATAATTTGTATGTGAGATATATATATATATTACCAATAGGTATTACACACGCAGGGTACAGTATCAGTGGTTATCACATACAGGCCCCAGAAATTTAAAGGGCCAGACCCCTGTGTTTTCTTCATGTCACCTACAGAGCTGCACTCTCCCTCTGTGCTTTGGAACATCCCCTATATCAGTGATGGTGAACCTCGGCAGCCCAGATGTTTTAGAACTACGTGTTCCATGATGCCTAGTGAACCTTAAAGCTGCCAGAGCATCATGGAACATGTCGTTTCAAAACATCTGGGGTGCAGGCTCCACCGACCAGTGTATGCAGCGAGTGCAGTTGTAATGTTTTCTGATAAAAAAAACAAAATAATGCCAGAAATACCCCGAACGCAGAGCACCTGTAGGCGGCTCTGCTGCGTCGAGACACACTCAGTGTATACAGAGGCCCATTCAGTTCCTCAGCAGCTGCTAAATTGCTATATTGCAGCAGTTCAGTTTGCTGCAGCCGTCTCATTGAACGCTTTGACTGTGAATATTGAAGGAAACGGCCATAGGATTGCTTAGTGAAAGGTGCTGTTTCTGCAATAACCGCTGTTGTCAATTTTATTAGCACTTTAGTGTTAATGGTTACCATGTTCCAGTAAATATTTGGGGTTTTGGTCCAACAAAACTTCAAACTGAACATTTCAATATTGGATTATTTGCTGCGTGGAGGCGGCCATCTTTCCCACGTCAAACTGAGCTAACTACGCAGCACCTCTCGACTCAGCTGCAAGTGCTAAGTTAACAGTGCTGAGCGCTGAACTGCAGCACAGCGTTCAGTGCCAAGTTGCTAACTTAGCACTTGCAGCGACTGAGGAACTGAACACACCTCAGGTCTGCATGGCTGAGCGCCCAGAGTTGGAAATAGCCTGCTTCGGCCGTGATGCGGTGCAAAGCAACTGCTTTACACCGCGGCCGGCATATCTCCAGCTTAATAGTGGCCCCACATTTTTTTTTAGATATGGTTGCTTTATTTAGTCATGCGGCCCATCCTTACTAGCTTGTCTAGTTAAGTTGTAGTGATTGACTCATATATGGGCCACACATGCTAATCCATCAGGAGGCTTGTGATCCGGCGCACTGCAAATCACACTATGCGTCATAGCACACGTGACATACGCACCGTGCACCGCCAAACTCTCTAAACGAGAAAGTAGCACGGGCCAATTTCTACCTCAGTATCTATAAAAAAAGGCCCATCAAAATACTCAGCACCAGGCCCATGATACTCTTAATCCGGCCCTGGCAGCGGCCCCACAAACACACCTTCAGAAACTTACTACATTGTATAACTCATTCTGCCACTTTGTGCTACAATGTAACTACATGACCCACCTTGTGACATGTTAAAAGAACTAAACTGGCCTTCGCTGGAATCTAGACGCAACCTTCACCTTTCCAACCTGCAGGGTTATTCAGAGAGAGTGAAAAGCAGGAGAATGACTGGAGAATGAAAAATTCTAGGTCAAAATAGCCATACCAGAAAAATTCTCCCTTTCATCTCACTTTCCAAATCGGTTATTTTGACCTAGAATTTTTCATTCTCCAGTCATTCTCCAGTCATTCTCCTGCTTTTCACGCTCTCTGAATAACCCTGATAGTGTTTAAGAGCTTCTCTGGGAAGCTGCCACCCTACCTGAATAGTCTGCTTCCCCTAGCAGTTCCCTCATCCTATAACCTCCGATCCAGGACCAGCACCTTACTTGCAATACCACCATACAAAAAGAAAGTGGCTCGATCCTCATTTTCCTACAGAGCACCGCATTTATGGAATAACCTTCCAGACAGGGCCGCCATCAGGGCAATACGCCCAATGCTGCCGTAAGGGGCCCGGGCCCGGTGGGGGCCCGGGCCGCCGGGGCCCAGGGGGGGATCCCGGGCCCCCGACGGCAGCGGCGTCGTCCTTTAACAGCTCCAGTATCGGACTCGATGAGTCCGAATCCGGAGCTGTGTCCCTGCTGCTGCTGCAGGAGCCGGAGGAGACTGAGACACTGTCTCCTCCGGCTCCTGGCAGCTTCACTTCCTGGCTGGGCGGGGCCAAGCAGCGTGTGAGGGGCCTCCCAAGCACGTTGCTTTGGCTTCGCCCCTCCACTCAGTGAAGGTGCGCGCCGGAGCTGGAGGGACCGGGAAGAAGAAGAGAAGAAGATTAAAGAAAAGGTGAAGAAAAGAAGAGCTTAAGAGCAGAAGAAAAGAAGATAGAAGAAAAGAAGACAGTGGAGTGGTGAGCCAGGGCCCAGACCCTAAGACCCAGACCCAGGGCCCAGACCCCAGGGCCCAGACCCCAGGGCCCAGACCCCTAAGCCCAAACCCAGGGCCCAGACCCTATGGCCCAGACCCTAAGGCCCAGACCCTAAGGCCCAAACCCAGGGCCCAGTCCCCAAGGCCCAGGACCCAGACCCCAAGGACCAGACCCAGGGCCCAGACCCTATGGCCCAGACCCAGGGCAAATGCCCAGGGCCCAGACCCAAAGCCCAAACCCAGGGCCCAGACCCAGGGCAAAGGCCCAGGGCCCAGACCCCTATGCCCAGACCCCTAGGCCCAAACCCAGGGCCCAGGACCCAGACCCTAAGGCCCAGACCCCAAAGCCCAAACCCAGGGCCCAGACCCCAAGGCCCAGACCCAGGGCCCAGACCCTGGGCCCAGACCCCCTAGGCCCAAACCCAGGGCCCAGACCCAGGGCCCAGACCCCTAGGCCCAAACCCAGGGCCCAGACCCAAGGCCCAGACCCAGGGCCCAGACCCTCTAGGCCCAAACCCTAAGACCCAGGGCCCAGACCCCTAGGCCCAAACCCAGGGCCCAGACCCTGGGACCAGACCCCTAGGCCAGACCCAGGGCCCAGACCCCAAAGCCCAAATACAGACCAGGGCCCAGACCCTAGGGTCCAGACCCCATACCCAGACCCCAAGGCCCAGGACCCAGACCCTAAGGCCCAGACCCAGGGCCCAGACCCCTGGGCCCAAGACCCAGACCCAGGGCCCAGACCCCAAGGCCCAGGACCCAGACCCCAAGGCCCAGACCCAGGGCCCAGACCCTATGGCCCAGACCCAGGGCAAATGCCCAGGGCCCAGACCCCAAGACCCAAAGCCCAAACCCAGGGCCCAGACCCTATGGCCCAGACCCAGGGCAAAGGCCCAGGGCCCAGACCCCTAGGCCCAGACCCAGGGCCCAGACCCCTAGGCCCAAACCCAGGGCCCAGGACCCAGACCCTAAGACCCAGACCCCAAAGCCCAAACCCAGGGCCCAGACCCCAAGGCACAGACCCAGGGCCCAGACCCTAAGACCCAGACCCCAGGGCCCAGACCCAGGGCCCAGACCCCAGGGCCCAGACCCAAGGCCCAGACCCCAAGGCCCAGACCCAAGGCCCAGATCCTGGGCCCAGACCCCCTAGGCCCAAACCCAGGGCCCAGACCCTAAGGCCCAGACCCAGGGCCCAGACCCCCTAGGCCCAAACCCAGGGCCCAGACCCTAAGACCCAGGGCCAGACCCCCTAGGCCCAAACCCAGGGCCCAGACCCCTAGGCCCAAACCCAGGGCCCAGACCCCTAGGCCAAACCCAGGGCCCAGACCCCAGGACCCAGAACCTAAGGCCCAGACCCAGGGCCTAGACCCCAAGGCCCAGACCCCAAAGTCCAAATACAGACCCAGGGCCCAGACCCTAGGGTCCAGACCCCATACCCAGGGCCCAGACCCCAAGGCCCAGACCCAGGGCCCAGACCCCAGACCCTAGGACCCAGACCCTAGGGCCCAGACCCCAAGGCCCAGACCCAAGGCCCAGACCCAGGGCCCAGACCCCAAGGCCCAAACCCAGGGCCCAGACTCCTAGGCCCAGACCCCTAGGCCCAAACCCAGGGCCCAGACACCAAGGCCCAAACCCAGGGCCCAGACCCCAAGGCTCAGGACCCAGACCCCAAGACCCAGGGCCCAGACCCCAAAGCCCAAACCCAGGGCCAGGACCCCAAAGCCCAAACCCTAGGCCCAGACCGCAGGGCCCAGACCCCAAGGCCCAGACCCCAGGGCCCAGACCCCAAAACCCAGGGCCCAGACCCCTAGGCCCAAACCCAGGGCCCAGACCCAAGGCCCAGAACCCAAGGCCCAGACCCAGGGCCCAGACCCCAAGGCCCAGGGACCAGACCCAAAGACCAGGGCCCAGGCTAGACCCCAGGGACCAGACCCCAGGCCAGACCCAGGGACCAGGCCCAGACCTCAGGGACCAGACCCCAAGGCCCAGTCCCAGGGCCCGGCCCAGACCCAAAGGCCATCATACACAGCCCGTTTCTGTGAGATTTATTGCTGTGGATTCTGTGCTACGTTCAGACACACGGCTCATTACTGTGAATTTTATTGATGTGGATACTGTAATAAGCTAATACACACTGCACATTACTGGGAGTTTTATTGCTGTGGTGCTATGTTATGTCCTTTTTTTTTTGAAGGGGAAGAAAAGCTGTTAGAGGTTGAGGGGGGCCCTGGGGGGCCCCATCGTGAGGTTTAGTAAGGGGCCCCATCATTTCTGATGGCTGTCCTGCTTCCAGACACCATCAAATCTTCCCCCAGTCTTAAGCCACTCAAGAGCTCCTTACTAACATACCTCAATACGGAATGCACCTGTAAACATGTAACATAGTAACTATATTACTTACATATTTATTTTCTGTGTTAATCTGTATATTTGTGTTTTGTTTTTAATCTTGCATTTATTACTTTGTATTTCTGTAACAACTGTAAAATTTCAATGTTCTTGAACCCAGGACATACTTTAAAACGAGAGAAATCTCAATGTATCCTTCCTGGTGAAATCTTTTATAAATAAATAAATAAAAATAAATAATGATGTTTGTAAAACGGGCCAAACTGTTTCACAGTTAAGATTTCAAGTTATTGATACTGTGCCAAAACTGCCAAGAGGGGGAGATAGAGAGAGAATTTTGAAAAAGAAAGAACTATTTTTTTGCTAAAACATATAGTAGCAGAGTAATTTCCTACTTAAAAAATATAAATATATATATAAAAAAAATACTGTTACTCACTTTTTCTGTGCCATACTGCCAAAATAGAGAGATGTGTATGAAAGAGTCATCCTACAGGACATTCCTCCACTTCCTCCAGGTACCTGATTTACAGCCGACTTGCTAACTGATGTGTCAACGCGTTGACGACACCTCTAGGGGCCTATCACGCAGAACTACTTGGTGACCCTGACTATTACAATAGCAAAATCCGACATCGAAATGTGGTTTCATAAACAAAGTGTCCTCAATAGCTTCCCTTCAAGCATATTTTTAGGACCCCTGGCTGTCTAGGAAAGTGCTTGCTCCAGCAATGTGAGTTGCCAATCACGTTGCTTGTACTTGTCTGATGTGCGACACAGGAGCCTGGTTGGGAGAATGTGTTAGGAAATCTGAGGGCCCTAGTGGCTAATCAGAGCTGGGTGGGAGTTATGAGAACCTGGTAGTAGGAGGTCAGTGGATTTTGTGGTTATTGGGAGTTGGGGGGGATTTGAGGGGACCTGGTGATAATGGGAGTTGGGGGGCTTAGGGAACCTGGGGTAATGGGAGTTGGGGGGATTTAAGGGAACCTGAGGGTAATGGGAGTTGGAGGGATTCATGAAGACCTCGTGATATGGGAGTTTGGCTGATTTATGGGACCTGGTGCTTATAGAGAGAGTTGGGATTTATTGGGAACTGTGGTTAATGAAGCCTCTGATTTTAGGGAGACTTGGGATTAGTGGGAATGGGAAAAAAAGTTGGGCTGGGGAAGGAGCTCCACCAAAAATGTGTATACTATGAGGAGGGGCTCAGGGTAGTGACTTTGTCCCGGGGCAGTGGGGTTTAGTTAGGTCCATGCCAGGGGCTCAAACACTCTACTAACAGGAATTTGACACACTGTGTACACGGTCCAGGTGGCATCAGGAGGCTTGGGACCACAGATCTATTTTCCACAAACTGGACCACCAGGGATTTAGCCCAAAGTTAAGTGGGGGGGGGGCAATTTCTTTTCCTTAAATCCCCACTCCTGATTTTATACACAGAGTATGCACTCACAGCACACCTCACACACATACTGTGCATTACACAAATTTTGCAGATTTGTACAGTGTACGTCATACACTGACAGGTGCACACATTGGGCTACATTACTTTTTTGGTGCTAACGTTAGCGCTCACCTCCAGCCAGGTCATCATTGCAGCATGTTCCGCTCCGTGTCTTTGTTTTTTGTTCCCAAGGCGGATTTGTTTCTGGGGGGCATAAATAAAAGCCCACCAGTCTACCTCATGACTTCGCAGCATGAGCATGTTATGGTTCGCTACACAGCAGCCTGTGGCTTCATTTTTGGATAGGACTCCCCCTCACTAGAGGTGCCGTGACGTTGGCGGGTGAGCTTACTCTTTTAATGGCCATTAATAGAAACCAAAGCCTCTAATTGTGTTTTGTTTCACACGGTATAATGGGAATAAGCGCAGATGACATTTTCTCTCTCTATATATATATATATATATATGACGAAATAGCCCTGAGGCTTGATCATTGTACCTGTGATTCTCTGGCCCCCTATGGGCTATGCCTAAACTTCTTCTGTATGCAATCTGTTGGGCTAAATATCCACTGCTCTCCTGGGTTTTCTTTAAATTTTTTGGAAGCTCTTTTGACTACTTTTTATGACATACCGTAATTGTTCCGCCATAGTGATATCACATGTGATAAAATTTGCTGGAATTGTATTATATTTATAGTGTCTTTTCCATTATCGGTGCCAGCAACACGAACTTCAGTTAACAGGAGTGAGAGGCTCACGAAACGCATAGAGCGACTATATAAAGGGTCACAGATTTGGACCAGTAGACCATCACCCGGATCCATCCAGGAGGCCAGCATTGACCGGTGGACGGTTTGTGGACACTTTGGGGATCGTTATCAGGAGGTCTGGGTCTATATGACCACTGCTTATATGCACAATTTTTTTATGTGTTGTGTAAAGTGTGAGTTTGTTTTTTGGATTTTAATAAATTTTCTTTATGTTTTAAAATACTACACCATATACTACTCCTCATTTTTTCTTAGACCAAAAGTGGATATGAAGGTGACGGGGGTTTCTTACTGGAGTTCCTGTTAACTGAAGTTCATGTTGCTGGCACTGATAATGGATAAGACACTATAGATGTGCTGTCCCATTTTTTGACTGAATCTTTATATTGGGAGATTGGTGGTGATCTCTTCGGAGTGGCGGTATTGAAGAAGGGACCTTACAATTCTTTTTTGAGTTTTGTATTATTATTTGATGTATATGCGCATTGAATGATGTCATTTATGCTGTCACTGTTTATTTACTGTTATTTGAATTGCTGTACACCTTGAATTACATTAAAGTTAAATATGTTTATAATATATATATATATATATATATATTCACTATAGTCCACTTCTCATCCAACTAATAAATGGTTTGTATGCACCATCTAAATGTGCAATCTACCGCCGCCATCTGTGAAGCACCGGACGGATAGAGTAAATCAGATCTGACAGATTAATTGAGGATTTGGGAACCACCACTTCTGTTTATTTAATCGCTCCAGCCACTGCACATGTTGTGTGGGAAGCAAAGGGAACTTTAATGCCCCCATGCTGTCCCATCTGAGGTTAAATGGGACACGGCATCACTTTAACCACTTGGGTCTTTACATTTCACATAGCCTCTATGAACTGTCCACGTGTTAATTACATCATCCAAAAGCTTAAAGGTTTTTCTATATTTCATAGATTGTGAGGTTTGGCACTGGTTGAGCAACAGCTGAGTAGAACTAGGAGCCTGATGTGCAGTAATACGAGTACACACAGAAGGGTGGAGGAGGATATGGATAATCGGACAGACTGAAGACAAGGGGCAGGACATGCAGAGGGCTGAATTGGATGCTGGTGGAGACAAAGGATAGTGGGAGATGTAGTCCTTGGGTACTGACAACAACAGGAATAATGGAGACACGAGGAGCTTCGATAAGGGCAAAGGAATGCAGGGGTATAGGCACAGCAGCAACACTGGAGATCTAGAGAAAGGAACTTTGGAAGCTTGGGAGCTTTGGAGGGAACAAGGATCCAGGGGAAACGACACAGCAGGAAAACTGAAGATACGAGGAGCTTTGGTAGGGTATGAGGAGTCTTGAAGGCTGGGCTGGAGATGCAAGGGAAAGCACAGGTTTGGAGAGCAGTAACACGTAGGTCTTGTCAGATTGAGGTACTCGGGTAAAATGTTGTCGCATTGGCTAATTGGAGGCGTAGCCTTTTATTGGGGGTAGACAATGCATAATTGATCATGTGAGCTGTAACAGGGGGAAACCTGTGATGCTCGCAAGAAGGCCAGAATGTAAAATGTCATTATAGGAAAGGTGCTGCCATGCAGATCAAGGAGCAGCACTGGTTTGGGCCTTCTTGTGATGGCTCGAGACATGACATAGATATGACTTACTTTGAAATCTTAAACATTCCTTATTTCTTCTTTCTACAATCTTAGTTATTTTTTTGGGGGGTTCTGCTGTAACACATGGGCTATTAATTAAAAATATTATAACAATTCCATCATGAAGGTCTACCTACATTGCAAGCATTGCGCATGATATATAGAATATAGTCAATGTACTTTCCTGTAGTTTTTCCTTCTTTCTTGTGTTATGTACAGTATATTCTTAACTTACTGTCATATTAAGTCAAAGTAGCATGGTAACAATAGTTTATTCCATTGTATTAAAACAGGAATAAGCATTACAAGAGCTTACCAGTAGATCTGATTTTGTTTTTGATATTTGTCATGCTCCTTTAAATTTGTTTATAGTGGAAAAAATCCTCTGGAACCCGTGGGAACAATTGAGCTAATTCGCAGCACAGCTGGGATGTGAGCGTCGTATGTGCCCTCGGCGAATAGACTTAAAGTCTTTACAGACGAGAAAATAGAGACCGAATCAGAGAGAGGCTTATGATAATCATTTGGTTAATAGCAGTAATTGATTTACAGACATTTGGGAAGCGCAAGGTTCGACTCTAACGGCGTGGTGAAAACTATTAATTTCCACTTGAGATTTCAGAATATTTTGCGACATCGGCACCAGTGGGATGACAGATGGCCACTATGGATCAGGGAAATGACTTGAGCTGATAAAATGTCAGCCATATTTTGAGTATCTAGTATCTGTTTCCCTAGTGAAGTGCGTGCAAAAACTGAAGAGATAATGACAGGACTTCAGCAAGGTGTCCCTCGCCCCACAAATACCCCAGAAATGAATGAGAGAAAGATGCTTTGGGGTACGTCATCCGATCCATGTGAAATTTGGAATACCAGTAAGATACCTACTGTGTTTGTTCAAGAAGAAACCAGCGAAGAACCTGAAGAGTGCAGAGACAATCAGAGATTGCTTGAACGGACTCCAAGTTTTGGCAAAACCGTCAAATTTCTTTTGCCCCCTGTAGTCATCGAGGATAACATACTTCAAGAGGAGGAGATACAATTTTATAGGGCAGTCAAAGCTGTTTTGGGACCGAGGGGTTTCGGTTTTCCAGAACTTTTCACATCAAATGACTGGATTGACATTACAGGTATGTAAAACGCAGACCGTCGATTCTGAATATTTATTTTAACAAAGTTCTAAAACCGGAGCACTTTCATAGAAATGTACCATATGTAACCCCTGCTGTCTAGTGCAAAAAGTAAGTACTGGTGACCGAAAAAGGAAAATGTTATATGTAAATTAAAAATGGAAAAGAAAATGTGTTTATGATTTCCATAAAGCTGTCCCCGACAAAAGAGGTTGTTGGGTTTAAAACATTTTATTTTTGATACCATTTAGGGAAAAGGATGTTTAAAATAAAAAGATCATTTCCCTGCAAAGAGATTGTATGCACAGTTTATACCATACATGTAAAAAATTTTTTTTAATTAAATGCCACCATCTGCATGTAGCAATTATTTATTTTTTTTAATTTGCAAAGTATTTTACCAGGAAGGATACATTGAGATTTCTCTCATTTTCAAGTACGTCCTGGGTTCAAGAGCATTGAAATTTTACAGTCGTTACAGAAATACAAAGTAATAAATGCAAGATATTAAGAACAAAACACAAATATACAGATTAACACAGAAAATAAATATGTAAGTAATATAGTCACTATGTTACATGTTTACAGGTGCATTCTGTACCGAGGTATGCTAGTAAGGAGCTCTTGAGTGACTTAAGACTGGGGGAAGATTTGGTGGCGTCTGGGAGGTTATTCCATAACTGTGGTGCTCTGTAGGAAAATGAGGATCGAGACACTTTCTTTTTGTATTGTGGTATTGCAAGTAAGGTGGTGGTCCTGGATCGGAGGTTATAGAATGAGGGAAATGCTAGGGGAAACAGCCTATTCAGGTAGGGTGGTAGCTTCCCAGAAAAGCTCTTAAACACCAGGTTGGAAAGGTGAAGGGTGCGTCTAGATTCCAGCGACGGCCAGTTTAGCTCTTTTAACATGTCACAATGGTGCGTCATGTAGTTACATTGTAGCACAAAGCGGCAGAATGAGTTATACAATATAGTAAGTTTCTGGAGGTGTGTTTGCGGGGCAGCTGCATACACTACATCTCCGTATTCAATAGCCGGCACAAGCATTTGTTGTACAATTTGCTTTTTTACCGCTGGGCTCAGGCAAGATTTGTTTCTGTACAGGGCACCTAGTTTGGGGTAAAGTTTAGATGAGAGTTTTTTGATGTGGGGGCCAAAGGATAGATTTGGGTCTTACCACATACCTAGATATTTGAGAGAAGTGACTGTGGTCAGCGTGCCATTTGATTTTGTCCTGACATGTAGATGGGGATTTTGCAGTTTATGTAGTTTAGGTGCTGTTCCAAAGAGCATTGTTACAGTTTTGTCAGGATTTAGAAAAAGTTTGTTATCTGTGATCCACTTTTCTACCTCTGTGAATTGTTCTTGCAGCACGGCCTCCAGCTGTGGGAGATCTGGTTTGCTGGTATAGATTACGGTGTCACCTGCATACATGTGTACAGTTGAGGCTTTGCAGACGTTGGGCAGATCATTTATGAATAATGTGAATAGCAGGGGGCCTAGTATCGAGCCTTGGGGTACACCGCATGTGACTGGGAGGGGAGGGAGGAGCTGCCAGAGATAGACACATGTTGCGATCGGTTGGATACATATGCTTGAAACCAGGTTAGCGTGTGATCACCAATACCGGAGTTTTTAAGTTTTTGTAATAAGACGCCATGGTCTACTGTGTCAAAGGCCTTGGCAAAATCAAGGAAGATGGCTCCAGTTAGGTTTCCTTGTTCCATGCCAGCTTGGGTTATCATTGCAAACTTTTAAAAGGGCGGTTGTAGTTGAGTGATTTGGACGAAAGCCGGATTGATCTGGGTTTAAATAGTTTCAAGATTGATAATAATCACGTAATTGTGTGTACACATATTTTCCCTAAATTTTTGACATAATGGGGAGCAATGGGATTGAACGGTAGTTGGATACCAAAGTACTGTCACCACTTTTATGAATAGGTACCACTCTCGCAGTCTTCCAGAGTTTGGGTATGTATCCAGTTGCCAGTGATTCATTGATGAGTGTTGCGAAAGTGTTGCAATAATGATAGCAAATATACTTGAAAAAGTTTGGCCCATTTATCATCTGTGAAATAATTTTTGACAAACTGTTCTGCCGTAGTGATGTTTGCAACGTGTATTGTCTGTGCCCTGGGACTCCCTGATGCAGGGTTGTTTTGCCACCCCTCTAACTCCGTACCTACACTTCTTGAATGTCTCTTATCCAGATTAAAGATGAGCTTTAAGTTGCACTGCATCTCTGTATAGACTCATTTTTAAACAAAACGGTTGCTTTTTTGTTGTTCGTTTTCATGATTATAGAGGTTATTCACTAACCACCGTTGTTGCAATGATGATAAACTTTGGCTTTTACCAAAAGGTAAAAAACAGCGGCAGCAGAAGCTTCACGGATAAAGCTTTCCTTGCTGCTGTTTGAATTTCAGTTTTGGAATTGCAAAATTTATCACCATTGGAAAAATGGTAAACTACTGTGGATAGTGAACAACCCTTTATAATTTTCATCTCCTGTGACATATAGGAGTTCAAAATCTTAAGATGCCCATCTATTCTAGGACGTGTATAACATGATCACTCATCGTGACCAGTGGATAGCAAGGACGTAATTAAGGGTAGAATCTGTTTTGTTGTCACGGCTGCAGCGGGATAGTGAGGGATGGAGCATAAGGTGGAGGAACAAGGCAAAACAAGGAGTACTGATAAAGTTCAGGTTGTATATCAAGGATACAAGACCACGTTTAACAAGGAAGGATGATGGGAATGACAGCAACACTTGGCACAGGAAGACTGCTGGACACTGAACAGCACTGAAATGCTGCTGGACACTGGACTGCACCGGAAAACTGCTGGACACTGGACTGCACTGGAAAAGCTGCTGGACACTGGACTGCAACAGAAAGCTGCTGGACACTGGACTGCACCCGAAAGCTCCTGGACACTGGACTGCACTGAAAAATCTGCTAGACACTGGACTGCTCTGGAAAGCTGCTGGACACTAGACTGCACTGGAAAGCTGCTGGACATTGGATTGCATCGGAAAGCTGCTGGACACTGGACTGCACCCGAAAGCTCCTGGACACTGGACTGCACTGGAAAATCTGCTAGACACTGGACTGCTCTGAAAAGCTGCTGGACACTAGACTGCACCGGAAAGCTGCTGGACATTGGATTGTACCGTAAAGCTGCTGGACATTGGATTGCATCGGAAAGCTGCTGGACACTGAACTGCACTAGAAAGCTGCTGGACACTGGACACAGCAGGAAAGCTGCTCGACACTGAACTGCACTAGAAAGCTGCTGGACACTGAACTGCACTAGAAAGCTGCTGGACACTGGACACAAAAGGAAAGCTGCTGGACACTGAACTGCACTAGAAAGCTGCTGGACACTGGACACAACAGGAAAGCTGCTGGACACATAGATATGGATAGCCTCTGTGCTCACAGGAAATATGGATCTCCCACAGGATGTGAGCACACACAGTAGTCAATGCAAGAGCACTAGTCTTTCAGAGTATCAACCTTAAATAGGGAGTGGGCTTAGGAGAACAGAAGTCACACCTCAGGTCTCCAAGGGGAGCTTTGTGTGATTCCAAGTATGGATTCTAGTAAAATAAAAAGGGGAATGGACTCAGATCTCAACTGAGTCATACTGCGCACGGAGTCTCCGTTTTTTCTTATGAGCCTTCGAGTTGGTTTCATGACAGCATTGAGTGCAATGACCTATCATTTCTGACTTCCTAGAAACCAGTAACTGGGACCACGGCAGATAAGATCTATATTTTGTGGTACGTTCTGGTGGTAGAACATATGTTATACAACTTAAGTTATTTGCGATACAGATCACCATTTCTAGCATTTGTATTAAAAATGATGAATGGCATGGTAACAAAGCAAGCTCTGAAACCTTTATCGAATCAGAATTCAATATGATAATCTGAAAAGAAGGGTTTTGAGGATATAAAATCTCTGGTGTCAACTGATACTGCTAGAAATGCGAATGAAATTGGGAGGACAGAAACCCAAAAAAGTAAACTCAATATTTAGAAATATGTACTTCCACTTTAACCTAATAATCTTCCAAAGAACACAAGCAACCCAAATATGGAGACTTCTATATGTTAGTAGTAACACTTCCGCTACTTAAAGATCTCAATTGATAGTGTGTTTTAGGAAGTACAAAAAAAACATTGCTGCTTATTGTGACGAGATTTGTTAAAACAGTGATGAAACATATGTCCACATTAAACACAAAATGGAAAATCTTGAAATTCCTTTGAGGAAAATGTATAGTTTGCTGTCTTGGCCAAACACACCAAATTTAGAAACCATGTATACATTTATTTTAAATTTCATGGGAGTGCCATCACTATATATTGCATTGATATAGATCACCTTCTATATGGTGTATGTTCGTATAGAGTTTATTTTGTCCTGTTGTTTTTACGTACAGAGGACAAGCTGTTGAGAAAAAGAATCCTGAAACCAGGTTTTGGTGAGGCAACCAAGCCACTTCCAGGTCAAGAGGTCACCGTGTTCCTCATAGGAATTTTGGAAGATGGAAGTCTGGTAGAGAAAGATCCGAAGTTGACGTTTGTCCTGGAGGAAGGAGATGTCATACAGGTAAGTTGACCTCCCCTGGTGAGGGACCTATCATGATGGTTTAGGCTAGGGTCAAACGAATGCATTATTCGCAGCGACCGTCAAAAAGTGCGTCCGAACGCATTGACATATTTTTTCACGGAATGTGCGAAAACGGTCATACGATGCGCATTTTCGTGCGTGATTTGTTACGGATCCAAACCAGGAAAATTTGGGTGTCTGGATGTTATGTTGGACAGACATGAGCAGCGTCTGACGTCTCCTAATCACGCAAACACGCTGCTATGCGGGCGCAGCGCACTCTGTACGTCAGTACTAGCGGTTCTGCATTCTCGAAAAAATGCGTTCGTTTGCCGCTTGCGTTGCGTGGCCGGACTTTCGTGCGGCCGTATTTCGTATATTGGACGTCATTGCCCATCATTTGCTGCTACTGCGGCCATGATTAAGTGCGCCTAAACGCATGTTAAAATGCGCTAGTCTGACCCCAGCCTTAATGTGCAAGCTGTTAACGTAATTAATTAACTGAACCAGTGATGCCTTTTCATAGAAATGGAATAACGTCTAATCATTAGTATCACCAAACCATAGGCTCTGCTCCGTGCTTTTTTTAATTAACATTTATAATTAAAAATCATAAATTTAGCACAGCAAAGGAAAACTAGTGAGTATTTTTGTCGATTAATCCTCAATCATAAAAATATAAATTGTATTAATCTTTAAAAAGTGGATGCAGTATGTATGTGTATGTCTGTGTGTATATGTATGTGATAAATAATGAAGTTTATAATTGTAGAAGAAATTTACACATCCCAGCAATTCAGAGAACTGCTTTACCCACAGAGCTCATGTGCTACATTCCCCATATACTGTCACACATCACCGCGAAGCTGCAGAAAATGTCCTCCTGCATCATCTGCATCTCGTTAACATTGGCTGGTTTGCTTTAAAGTGACCACACCCGCATCCAGCCAATGCTCTGACATTCACGCCTGAATCCTCACCTTGTGAGGACTTGCAGTTGAACTTCCAGAGCCTTGTGGCTATTCCTGTATTGAACTACCTGTGTACCGAACCTCTGCCTGTTTTCTGACAAACCAAGATCGCTGCCGGCCTACGACCTTTGCCTGTTTCTGGATTTACAGCTACAATCCACAGTTCCTCTTGTTTTCATCTCAGAAGGATTATCACTTCATCCAGGTTCCTTTCAAGTTTTCCCTTAGTTATCAAGGACTGTATTTTTGAAAAAATTTTCTTTTGTTTTATCAAGGACTTATTGATTATACAGATTCCTGCCCTTTTGTGTTCAATCAATATATTTTCAGCTATTTTATACCAATTCTTGTGTTGCATTATTTTAATTACTGCATATTGGGTTCTCCCCTTGTTCTGCGGTATTTACCGGATACGATTCTTGACATATACAGCAAGGAACTCTGGGTAGGACATGCAAATTAACAGGGTTATTCAGAGAGCGTGAAAAGCAGGAGAATGACTGGAGAATGAAAAATTCTAGGTCAAAATAGCCAAACCAGAAAAATTCTCCCTTTCATCTCACTTTCCAAATTGGCTATTTTGACCTAGAATTTTTCATTCTCCAGTCATTCTCCTGCTTTTCACCGCTCTCTGAATAACCCTGTTCGTCTTTTATAATATATGTATCAGAGTGTTTGTGTTAAACTATCAAGTGTTCAAGGCACAGCTCTCCACGTGGAATAATGAAAACAAAACCTATAGGGCAGTATTGCAAAGCTGGTGCTAACTTAACCAGAGCTGTTGTAAACTTACCAGAGTCATTATAGTCTATGGAGTTGTTAAGTTTACAACAGCTCTGGTTAAGTTAGCACCAACTTTGTAATATTGCCCATACTTTGCAGTCTTAGGCTAAATTCCATATTGAATGCTAACAGCAGTGTTTGGATTAGTACGTGTTAACATCAGGATAAGTGACTTTAACGCACGCCACCCATATTAGCTTCCTAACGCTAAACCTGTGAAAAATCCGTTGGCGCATCGATGATTATGGTAGCTTCCATGAGCTTACTGTACTTTGCGCATCCTATACTTAACATGGGGAGCACAATCAGTAATTAGTGTTGGGATAAGTAAGGTATTACAAAGTCCTAGCGCTAATTACCTCCAGGATGCACAATCATAATTTTAGCTTCACCTAAAAGCTGGTGCTATCTAATTCTGCTTTTGTGAAATCATTTAGCAGCCCCCTGAAACCCCCCTCAATAAATCTGATACTTGCCTCTCATATCCCGTGGCAAGAATAGTGGGCTGATCCACTGCTTCTTTTCCCCAGGAGCAGAATGAGACTGGGAACAAATAATCCCCAGTCTCCCTCTGCAATCTCGCAAGAGTGAGTGTGCAGGGCTCACAGCCCAGAAGCGCAACCCTCCATGGAGTCCTATAGACTCCAGGAGGTGATACTTGCGTTGGTGCAGACTTGCTACCCCGAGTATCACTGTGGGTAGGGCTACATTCCGGTACAAGGTGCTGAGACAGTGCCTGCCCCGGAATATCACACTAAAATGGGAACGCTGGATGCAGTAGAGTTAACATCACTGCTCTATAACCATGGAATCCCAGCCAGAGTACCTCTCTAGTAAGTGCCCGTGGGCAAAACTCCAAATGGTACATACTTGTCTACCACACAATCGGCTGTGGAGTCCAGTGGTAATGTTTCTGCTCTCCAACCATGGGGTAGCAAGTCAAATCCTGTTCAGCACATTCCTCCAATACAACTGTGGAGAAGCAAATCTCGACTTTATGAGAAGCGGGTTCAACCTAACCACCAGGTCGCTGCCCTACAATCATGGAAACCAGACTTCGATCCCACTCAGACGCCACCAGCAAGTGTTCTTGGGCAAGACACCTAACGCTATGGATGCGCCTACCTCACAAAAATACTTGTACATCTTATAGATTGTAAATTCCCTTGGGAACAGGGTCCCCCTGAATCAGGTCATATCATCCATGTGTGGTATTTTAATGCATCAACACCTCGTACACTGATCTTGTAAAGCGCTGCAGAATCTGTGGTGCTATATAAATAAAGGATAATAATAAAATGATTTTTTTTTAAAAAAAAATACATTTCCAAATGTTTAAGCATAACTTAAGTCATGTTGCAAGTTATTGCATATCTACCACTCCATGTGGCATGAAGATGCAATTTTATTTTTCCTTTTATTGATGTATGCAGGCACTGGAACTGGGTGTTCGGAGCATGCAGCTTGGAGAAGTGGCTTTCCTGCTTACAAATGGCCTTTATGCCTTTGGTCTTCTTGGAAGGTATTCTGTAATTTGAAATTTCAATGTTCTGAAAGAGATAAGCAAGAAAATGAATGTGTAATAGTTCTGCAACCACAACAGAACCCAATTCTATCACATTGCAGTATATTGACGTGTCTCCATATTCACCATGTGTACCTAAAGTCCTTCAATAATTCTGTTCCCAGGTTTATCTAATTTACCTGTTGCTTCCCTTAAACCTCATTCCTATTGCAATCATTTGACTGCTTTCCCATATCCAATCCATTAGTATCCAAATCAATTTTTTAGTAAAGCTCCCTCCCTCGTAACATTCGCCCTTCCCTCTGCCTCCGAAGTTTCAAGACATCTGTACAAACCATATCAGCTCATTCCATAAACCCCCAACTGTACCATAACTGATTCATCTCACACGCAGCCAGGGCCGGACTGGGAATAAAAAGCAGTGCGTGACGTAGTCCCCATGCACCCCATTACTTCTCATAATCCACTACTTACCCTTGCCTCTGTGTCTCACCCCTCTCCTCTTAGATTGTTACCTCTTTGCAGGGTTCTCGTTTCCTATTGTTTTTGGTATGTTTAACTTGTTTTTTAATGTGGTTTGTTTTGTCCCGCCCATTGTACAGCTCTACAGAATTTGTTGGCACTTTGTACATACAATTACAAACATTTATACTCTCCATATCATTTCAATATCCCTAAACTACCCTTTAATCTTTATTAATAAGTCCATTCCAGCCACTGCGCTTTACACTGCTGTTGCCCAGTCAAACTATCTCCTGGTTTCCAAACCTTTCAAAACGTTTGAAGAACCCATGATGAAATGCTGCCCCTCCCCCCAAAAAAAACACGAGACATGTATGAGCGTATCTGAGCTCCACAGCAATAAAACTCACAATAATGTGCGGTGTGTATGAGTGTATCAGAGTTCCACAGCAATAAAACTCACAGTAATGTGTATGAGTGTATCACAGAGCTCCACATATTCCAGCCCACTGTCACACACATACAGACACACACACACACATCCACGTACAGACACACACACACACACACACACACACACACACACACCACACACACACACACACACACACACACACACACACACACACACGTACAGAAACACAAACACACATCCACATCCAGTCACACAGACAGTCTCACACACGTACGCACACACACATAGCAAAATAAAATAAACACAGATGGTTTTGTGTTTATTTTATTTTGCTGAGTCTGGGTAATTCAGATAAAATTTTCGTTTAATTGAAAAAAATCAAGCCTAACAGGTTAGGGGTGAACTCACTCACCAGGTTTGTCTGTCTGGTGGTGGTGGTGTGCTGCTGCTGCTGCTCTGCTGCTCTGTTCCCTGGCCCTGTTTTAGGCTTAGGTGAGTGCAGCCACGAGATCTGCCGGGACAGGGCATGCGGCTTGGCGGAGGCAGTCACGAGGCGCACCCTGTGACGCCATCAGAGGGGGCTGAACTGATGTTCCGCCGGCCGCCATTTTTAGTTCCCCTCTGGCAGCCGGCACTGTAGGCCGCGATACAAGTGCAGTGGCCATCGGAGCAGGGCTCACGAGATGCATCATGCCTGGCTGAAAGGGATGGTCTCTGGGCTGGGCCAAGGCCTGTCTCCGGACCTGCCGGCCCGCTGGAGGGCTTCAAAAGCGTTGGACCTGGCCTGCTGAAAGTGGCGGACTCCGCCTTGCTTGAGTGTAGGGCACAGGCATCGGCCCGCACGTGTGAAGGGGTGGGTGCCACTCTGCTCGTGTGAGGAAGGCGGGCGTCGGCCTGCTGAGGGGGCTTTGCGGGATGCTGGAGGGCCGTGCCTTGTCCAGGCCGGGTGCTCCTTGCCTCGGCCCTTGACAGGGCGGCAGTCAGGAACTGCTTGGTGAGTGAAGAAATTTGCACTTTTCCCACCCTGATGGGATGCCCTAGGGCCTAGACCACCCATCTTTGCTGCTTTAGGAAAACATCAGCCCTTAGTAAAAATGTTCCTGACAAAAGGTCCATATCAGGGATCTCAAACTCTGGCCCCCAGATATTTATGAACTACAACGCGTATGATTCGCTGGCCATATATTGCTTGCAAGGAATTCTGGGAATTGCAGGAAATAAACGTCTGTGGAGCCTGAATTTGAGATGCCTGTTCTGTAGAGTTTGTTCCCCAAAAATTGATTTTGATGGAATGAATGAAAATGCTTTGTTAAGCAAACACTTTCCCAACTTGCATTGTTTTGGCTTAGGCTAGGGTCAGACGAGCGTGATTTCTACGGACTGTGCTTCCGTGCACACGGACGTACGTCAGTACGGAAGACGCAGTAGTGGCTGTCACGGTTCCCAGATCCCACCACGCAGTACTTAACGCCCCACACTCCACAGAACCCAGAAGCTACCAACAGAGTAGCCGTGAAAGATCTAACTGTCTGGTCCTTAGAATTGGCCAGGTAAACTAGCTAGACAGATAGGGTTAACAACACGGGGAGTAGTCAGCCGAGCCAGAATCAGGAATATAGAGTTCAGAATGGTCAAATGGAATAGCCGGGTCGATATCAGAGCAGTAGCGTAGTACAAGAAAATGGTCTAGGGCAACAGAAGGCAGAATAGTCAGAAACAAGCAGAGGTCAATAACGGGTTAATTCAATATAGCAGTCAGGTACAAGGAGCTCAGGTATGGATAACCACGATCTGGCAACTGCTGAGAATACACTGAGGGTTTTTAAAGACCTTCACCAGGCCACGCCCCCCCACTCAAGCCGCGCCTCATGCAACCACCTCCCTGCCTGTCTCCATTTAAACCGGGCTTTGGTCAGCGAGCAGCATCAGACATGCTGCCCTCAAGCACACAGGTAGGGCTGGAAGCTCCCAACGTTACAGTGGCCACACAGTCCGTTTATTCACTGATGTATATATTTTGACAGATGTAGGAGGGAAAATAAATTAAAAAGCAAAACCATTTTGTCCGTGAAAAAAATGCTGGACGTATAAATGCAGTCCGTCTGACCACGTTCCATCACTCACACACAAAGCTATGCAGACGTTGCGGACGCAGCGCACTTTGTGCGGCCGTTCTAGCGGTTGTACGTTCTTGCGTCCGTGGGCAGTGGCCGTTTTGCGTCTGCAGTTCAGTGCGGACGTACTTCGTGTAACGGGCTCCGATGGGCTTCCTGTCATGCTATCACGGACGTACTTTTAGGCGCAATCACGGACGTGAACACTACGCTCGTCTGACAGCAGCCTTAAAGTTTGAAACCTAGTTACAAATTCCCTTACTTCCAAGTGAAAGAGAAAAGGTGTGTTTTCCAGTTGTGTATTATTTATGTATATTCATTAACTTCAAAACACATAAAAGGGATACTCTGTTTTTCAATAGAGTTCCCTTTTTTGCCCTTAAATAAATGGGCAGATTCTGCTGACATCCTCTGTCCAATTGTTTTTCTTCATAGCTTTTTTTTGGGTTGAAGTTACCAAAATTGTGTCCCTCCTGCGAGTGCAGCTCCTCCTCTTCACTAGGGATGAGCCGAACACCCCTGTGTTCGGTTCGCATTCGAACTCGAACAATTTCAAAAGTTCGAACGCGAACATGAACCAAACTCAATGCAAGTCAATGGGACTCAAAAGTTAGATTTTTAGAGTGCCCTGCAGGAGGGCATATATGCAAGATATTTGCCATAAAAGGTGTATGGGGGTCCGGGTAGTGCCCTGGGGGACAGGAAACAAGGAAAAAAAGTTTTAAAAAAAAACGTTTTTAAAGGGACAGTGAGTTTTCCATGAAATAAGGGTAAAAAATTCCTTCAAATATCGTGCCTAGGAGGTCCCCATAACCTGCCCGTGAAGTGGCGGATTTCTAGGATGTATAGAAACATTTTAAAACAAAAAAATTACGGTAAACGGTTTTCCTTTAATCTATTTATAAACAACTGCTTGGGGCGGCAGTCATTTAGGAGACATTTTAGGACACGCAGAACAAGTTTAGTGATTTTTTTTGGGCTAAATTATGGTGAAACTTATGCAGGCTTTGGATGAAAGTAACAATAGGTGCTTTAAAATTGGGCCTTTAGTGTCGGCAACAGTGCCGTCACACCGTAACCCCTCTGTGGTATTGTGGAAGAGTGCAGGGTTGGACCCTGCGGTCAAAAAAATTAAAATGATATGAATCTGTTAATATACAGTTGTGTTCAAAATTATTTAACCCCCCACTGAAATTGAGTGTTTTGGCCAGTTTGACATTGATTTTGATCAGTCATCTTGCTTACAATTAAATCAAAGAGGCACGTGTAGGTCAGACAAATATAAAATAACATTTATAATGAAATAACCACAAATGTCTTTTCTGTGCTCACATCATTATCAGTTTTATTCAACCCCCAAGTGACATTCAATCTTAGTACTTAGCACAACATCCTTTTACAGTTATAACAGCTTTGAAACGTGAAGCATAGCTTGACACAAGTGTCTTGCAGCGATCTACGGGTATCTTCGCCCATTCGTCATGGGCAAAAGCCTCCAGTTCAGTCACATTCTTAGGCTTGCGCACTGCAACTGCTTTCTTTAAGTCCCACCAGAGGTTCTCAATCGGATTTAAGTCAGGTGACTGCGATGGCCACTCCAAAATGTTCCAGCCTTTAATCTGCAACCATGCTCTAGTGGACTTGGAGGTATGCTTGGGATCATTGTCCTGTTGAAAGGTCCAACGTCTCCCAAGCCTCAGGTTTGTGACGGACTGCATCACATTGTCATCCAATATCTCCTGGTACTGAAGAGAATTCATGGTACCTTGCACACGCTGAAGCTTCCCTGTACCTGCAGAAGCAAAACAGCCCCAAAGCATGATTGACCCCCCCCCCCGCCATGCTTCACAGTAGGCAAGGTGTTCTTTTCTTCATAGGCCTTGTTCTTTCTCCTCCAAACGTAGCGTTGATCCATGGGCCCAAACAGTTCTAATTTTGTTTCATCAGTCCACAGAACACTATCCCAAAACTTCTGTGGTTTGTCCACATGACTTTTGGCATACTGCAGTCGACTCTTCTTATTCTTTGGAGACAGCAAGGGGGTGCGCCTGGGAGCTCTGGCATGGAGGCCTTCATTACGCAGTGTGCGCCGTATTGTCTGAGCTGAAACTTCAGTACCCACATCTGACAAATCTTTTCTCAGTTCCTCAGCAGTCACACGGGGACTTTTCTCCACTCTATGCTTCAGGTAGCGCACAGCAGTCGAAGTCAGCATCTTCTTTCTGCCACGACCAGGTAGCGTTTCAACAGTGCCCTTTGCCTTGAATTTGCGAATGATGCTTCCTATGGTCTCTCTTGGTATGTTTAACATCTTTGCAATCTTCTTATAGCCATTGCCCTTCCTGTGAAGAGTAATCACCTCTTCTCTTGTCTTCCTGGACCATTCTCTTGACTTCACCATGTTTGTAACCACACCAGTAAATGTCTAGAAGGAGCTGAGTATCACAGTCATTTTAAAGCTGCCTAATTGGTGCTTATTATGCTTTATTGCTGCTCCGTGACATCCACAAGTGTTTTCAATACCTGATTGAAAACACTTGAATGAACCTCTGTTCTTCAGAGTGGTAGTCTTTAAGGGGTTGAATAATTGTGTCAATGAAGAATTCACAAAATAAACATTTACTACTGTATTACAAAACCAATTGATGTCATTTTAGTTGCAAATGGTTCTTTAAAAAGTCCTTGTAGGATTTCATTCTGAATTACAATTACAAATGTACACTAAATTCCCTAAAACCCTTTACAGCATTGGGGGTTGAATAATTTTGAACACAACTGTAGGCGTCAGTGTCAGTGCAGCCAAATATTGTGCCTTTGGTGGCAGCAAGTGCCTTCACACCGTAACCCTTTTGTGGTATTGTGGAGGAGTGTGGGGTTGGACCCTGCGGACCAAAAAATTAAAATGATATAAATCTGGTAATATAGGCGTCAGTGTCAGTGCAGCCAAATATTGTGCCTTTGGTGGCAGCAAGTGCCTTCACACCGTAACCCTTTTGTGATATTGTGGAAGAGTGATTGTGGAAAATGACTGACCCCCCTAAAATTGCTGGTGGCAGTGAGAACACAAAGAGTACAACAATTCCCAGATATTTTGTATAAATGACTGATCACCAAAATAGTTGGTGGCAGTGAGAACACAAAGATTAGAACAATTCCCAGTTATTTTGTAGAAATGAGACCCCCCCCCCCAATAGCTGCTGGCAGTGAGAACACACACTAACAATCTCCTCTCAAAAAACACGTGCTGGGGCTGCAAGGGACGCCTTATATAGTGTGCTGCGGGACTTAGCTCTGTGAGCCCATGATTGGGCAAAATTTTCCCAATCAGGACTCTGAGCCGTGATTGGCATAGTCTTGCACCTGTCTTGCACCTAAACTGTGGTCAGGTGCAGGCTGTAGCTAATTACAAGCTTCAGGCCAGGGGAAAAGTGCATTGTGGTCCATTGTGGTGCATTATGGGCGAACATGCTGCGAACACACAGAAATGTTCGAAGTTCGCGAACATGCGAACTGGCAATGTTCGAATCGAACTCCGAACACATCGTACCGAACAGCTCATCCCTACTCCTCACCTCAGGGACTCCCAAACCCAGAAGTCCCTTCAGTTATCTAATGCAATTTGTACTCCTACGCAACTTGCGTAGGAACCAAAAATTGTGTACTACTACGGACTTTCGCACTTTCTGTATGCAGGTTCTGTAGTGCCTGCGATGAGCAATGGATTGGAGCTGCACATGCATGCACAGATCAGATCTTTGGCTGCCTCAGTCCTCGCACTATTGCTGGTGCCAATGGGAGCTCTATTCCTTAGTGAATGCTAACGGTATCGTTCAGATGAGTAAGCGTTAATACTAGGATAAGTGACTTTAACGCATGCCTCCCATATTATATTGCTGACGCTAATCCTGTGAAAAATCCATTAGTGCATTGGTGATCGCTCTAGCTTGCGCGAGTTTACTGTACTTAGCACTCCCCATGTGAAGTATAGGATTTTCAATCAGTAATTAGCTTTAGGATAAGTAAGGGATTACAAAGTCCTAGCGGTAGTTACCACAGAGATGGACTAAATAAAATTTTAACGACAGCTACAAGCTGGAATTAACTGATTCCACTTTTGAGAAATCATTTAGCACCCCCTAAAAACACCCCAATAAATCTGATACTCACCTCTCATCCCGCAGCGAGAACAGTGGCCCGATCCACCGCTTCTTGTTGCCGCAAGCAAAATGAGACTGGTGACAAATAGTTCCCAGTCTCCGTATGCGATCTTGCGACCATCCATGGAGTCCTATGAACTTCAGGAGGTGATACTCGTGGCGGGGCGGAAGCAGCAAGTAGTGCTGCATTCTGGGGCAAGGTGCCGAGGTAACGTCTGCCCCGAAATCTAATGGTAAAATGGGGACGCTACGGGGAAACCTGCAGGCGCAGGTTTTCCCCGTTTGCTTCCCCATTTTAGCGTTAGGTAAGGAATTGGGCCCAGGGTGGGGTGGAGGAAACTCCTCCACTTAACCCAGTGTTTTCACCCAATCGGGGGAGCAGGAAGGGAGCACTCCTCACATCCTGACCACTTTAATACATTAACCTGGTCGGGATGAGTAAGTGTCCCTTTGACATCTTATTAGACATTATTTCACTAGCTTTCTGTGCACAGGCATACCGATGGTTGTTTATGAAATGTCAAAAAGATATTACTAACTCATATGCACAGAAGAGAATTAAAGGCTCTCAAATGTTGATGTTATTGAGGTATTTTAGCAAAATAGAAAATGTAGCTATCATAAAGTCATAGCAGTAGAGACCATGCATGGTGGTATTGTTAATATCCATTAGGGTGCGTGGCCGGAACGCAGAGAGAGCTGGATGTGTGAGCGCTGAGCTCCCAGGCCCGAGTGCACAGATTGTCATTTCGGGGCAGAAATAACAGCGATGGCACAGCGGAAAAAGACACTTACTACCCCAGGGACTGCGGGGACCCAACGCCGATCCTCTATTTTACCGTTTTTGGGGGATACATCTCAGCTGCGGACCTCCGGTAAGGGATCCAAAATGGCACCCGGCGACTCAGATCAGGAGGCCTCCCCGCCCCGATTAGATTCAGTGCCAAAAGGGAGCAATATGGAGCATGAACTGCGGGCCTTACTACAGAGTTTGCCAACCAAAACAGATTTGGCTGCTCAGTTTACTCAAATGGAGCGCAATTTTAATACTAAATTTGATGAACTGGGGTCTGATTTGAAACAATTGGGAGGCCGCGTGGTGGACTTGGAAGAGGACAGAGACGCGTTATTTTCTCATGTGGAACGTTTAAATGGTCAAATGCTGACGCAAGTTAATATCCATTAGTAGAATATCCTCACAGCTTTGTTACACCATCTCATAACTATCTGCTTTTGATCTTTCTTTGGTCACTTTTCTTTTTAACCCCTAAAGGACCAATGACGTAACTGTTACGTCATAAATGCATAGACTTTAAAGACCCTTGGTCCCAACAACCAGAATGTATCTTATTTCCACGATTGTATCTCTTCTTAGATGGCATTCCAATATTTTTTAGTCAAGGTGAACATTGATCCTAAGGCTGCATGGAAATGCCTTAATGAGATACCTAGGATTATATATATATATATATATATATATAAATGAAATGAAGCTCTTATTGGGTTGTCGGCAGCATTTGTTCTAGGAAACGTTTCCGTCGGCCATTTGTAGGGCCCTGTTCCAATCTTGGTGTAAAGTTAACCAGAGCTGTTGTAAACTTAACAACTCTATCAGACCCTATTCCAAGGTTCACACAAAAAGGGAGATGGTATTATTTACTTACCATCTCCCAAATGGAAGTACATGCACCTTGGAATAGCTTGTGCTTCCAGTCTGAGGTGCAGATTAACGTCTCCTATACAAGCCATACAAGCCCAGCTTGCACCCCGAGTGGAATAACAATTCCAGCTGGTGTATACATAACCAGTGCTGTTGTAAACTTAGCAACGTCATAGATTGTCGGTAAAAAAGAGCCGGTAAGCAAGAAAATCTGCAAATTGCGTTACAATGCTTCAGGGACTCTCGGGTTCGGAAGTCCCTGTGCCGAAGAGGAGGAGCTACATATGGCGAGAGACAAAAGGTGAGAAAAAGAAACTAAAAATGTAAATAAAAATAATCAGCAGCCTCTACCCAATTATTTAAGGACAAAAAAGGGACCTCTATTTTTTAATAGAGTGTTCCTTTAATTTACAGTAAGGAGGCTCAAGGAATTGCTACACTCGAGCCTCAAGCCCAACTTGTGTCAAGAGTGACATAGCGATTCCCCTTGACAAGATAACTCCACGAGACGTTATGTATAACATCTCCTGTAGTTATCTTAATGACAAGTATGGAATAGGGCCCTATAATGGCTCTGGAAAGTTTACAACAGCTTTGGTTACGTTTTACACCAGGGTTGGAAAATAACCTGTAGTTGGGAGTCCATTGTCTATTTGTCTGTATGAGTAAAACCCACAAACTCTGAGACAACGCGTGAATATGGAAGCTGCAGAGAGATTTTGTTTTGCATGATACACTGTCTTCTCTCGAGGGACGCAAAAAATAAATAATTTCCAGTGTCCTTTCAGCAGCACTTTGCAATCCTCCAAGATTGCATACACGTAATCTCATGCAGAAATGTTTTTATGGAGTCTTATGTATTCCAGGAGAAGATGCCAGTGGAGGTGCACAGCACTGCTGCTGGTATCACTTAACCATTCCCAAATATTACAGGTCGAGCTAATGTACCTGCTTTCTCAGTTAGCTGGTAATTGTTAGAGCAGGTTTCCAAACCTGTCCTCAGGACCCGCTGATAGGCCAGGTTTGCAAGATATCTTAATATCATTTTTTTTTTTTTTTAAGACTTTTGTAGTGCTCACTCCCAGAGGAGCCGCTGAATTAACCTCGGGTTAGTCTCACAGCACTAGGGAATAAATATACACCAGCACTGTTGTGGATTTTATAGATTATATACTTTACTGATCCCAATAAAGTGGCATATATAATGTAGACACGGTATATGAACGACAGGACTTCGTAATGCGGGAAAAACACGTGATGGCAAAAGAAAAGTTTAACCCCTTCAGTTCTGGAGTGTAAGTCCCGTGAAAGTAAGGTCTCAAAAAGGTGTATGTGTATGATCCCGGGTACCCGGGTACTGTATTCAACTGGCCAGTGAATGAAATGAGCAAATCTTCGACTAGTCACGTTGGGGCCCTGTACATTTGAACAATAATGTAGCGTGCTTTGTTATACTTGGAACTGCGGCCTGGAAAGCCTCTCACCCATCCGTTAGACAATCTGTTCCGCTGCCCGATCAAGGATGTCTCTCCGCTTTTACACTGGGACTCTGTGCCACCGGATCCGCTCTCCTGCTTATCCGATCTCCACAATGAGAAACTACGGCCTACCGCCTGCACTCCCAATGGATCATCGCGGTCTCCTTACACGGGGTCCAACCGGAACCAAATTTCTGCACAAACCTCTCAGCGGTGCATAGGTAGGTCTCTGCAAGGTCACCGTCTCGATCTCCAGCGCCCGCGAGGCAGCGCCTGCTCTCCGGCCTGGTCACGATCCCTGGCAGTCTCATGTGCGTCCTCCACCTTTCGCCGCTCAGCTCACTCTCCCTCTCCTCTGCACAAGGCTGCTGATCTCCTTCCTCCTTGTCCCACCCACTTCCTGTACTCACGCAAAGCATGATGGAAATCGTAGTCCCGTTTATGTCCAACATAGTCCATTATGCCTCTGTCTCCCCCTGGTGGTCATAATAAGTAAATGCAGCAAACACAATCTTAAAGCAGCGCTACACTTTGTTTAAGGTAAGACAAGCAAGTACAATCAAATATACTTGCGTTACCAGGGATTTCACTTTACAAGATGAGCCTCTCCCTCAGAAAGGGTGGTGACAAAAAATAAAGAGAGCACTAGAAAAAAATGGAACAAAAAAGAGAGAAAAGAGGACAGGGGGAAGGGGAGTGGACTCCACGGGTGTACTCCTACAGGCATTCTCGCACTTCACTTCAAAAATGCAATATACAATACATGATAGCATCCTAAACCACGAGCAGTTGTTAAAGATCGACCTTCGAGGCCCCCCAAAGTAAAACACAACCCTCAGCCGTCAAGGGACTCCCAAGCCTCCCACGTTTTTCTGAATGAGGACATTGTGTGATGAAGGGTAGCTGAGAGTTCATCCATTAGTCAGATATAATCCATTATCTGAAAAATACTCGACTGGGGTGGCAGAATAGCGGAGCGCCATTGCTCTGCAACCGCCTTCCTGGCTGCCAGAAGAATCTTGGACATAAGGCGGTTTTGGTTCGGTGACAGAGTTAGTACCGGCTTGGCGAAGAGATTGACCCAAGGGTCCAGTGGGATTGTGATCCGGAACACTTGGTTCAATAGGGCACTGACCCCCCCCAATCCTTGACAATCGCAGGACCGCTCCACCACATGTGCGCATGCGTGCCTCGGGCACCACACAATCTCCAGCACTGATCAGGATTCAAGGGATCGGCACGATGTAGGGACGTCGGGGTAAGATACTGTAGCGCGGTTTTAATTCTGTTGCTGTAATTTCTCGGGTTTGGCCACCAGAGGGAGACAAATGCAATGTAGGAAATACTGGACATAATGGGACTACGTTTTCCAGCATGCTTTGCGGCGGGAACAGGAAGTGGGTGGGGAGAAACGAGAGACGTCCGCAGCCTCTTGCGGAGGAGAGCCAGTGCGCGCCAAGGGGTGAACAGAGTAAGACGCACGTGAGACAGTGAGCGATTGTGACCAGGCCGAAGAGCAGGCGCTGCCTTGCGGATGCTGGAGATCAATTTCAGTGACTTGCCAGAGACCTAGTAATCCACCGCTGAGAGGTTTGCACAGACACAGAGTTTCCAGATTGGACCCCTAGTAAGGAGACTGCGATGATCCACTGGGAGAGCAGGCGGTAGGCCGTAAATCTTGTTGTGAAGACGGACAGCAGGAGAAACGGATCCGGTGGCACAGAGTTCCAGGGTGATCCGGCGGAGAGACATCCTTTATCGGGCAGTGGAACAGATTGTCTGGCGGATGGGTGAGAGGCCTTCCAGGCCACAGTCAAAAAGTTTAACGAAGCACGCTGCAGTTTTGCTTAAATCTACAGGGCCCCAACGTGACTAGTCGAAGATACACTGAATCCATTCACTGGCCAGTCGAATCTAGTACCCGGGTACCAAAACACACATACACACCTCTTCTTGGGACACAGCCTATACGGGACTTACACTCCGGCAACGACAGGGTTAATTTTCCTTTTACCGCTGCGCGTTTCTTGCATTATGAAATCCTGTAAAATATATATATACACCGTGCTCGCTTTATATATGCCACTTTATTTGAGACCAGTTAACTATATAACTTGTAAAATCCACAACAGTGCTGGTGTATATTTATTCCCTAGTGCAGGGAGACTGACCCGAGGTTAAATTCAGCGGCTCCTCCGGGAGTGAGCGCTACAATACCATCTCATCAGGGTCTTAATGGACTGCTCCTGAAGGGTGGTACAGATGGACACCTTGCAGGTAGCCTCCCATATGTCCTCCCAGTCATCTCCATCAATCTCGGAGCCCAGGTCTTTTTTCCAAGCCATCATGTAGCCCAGGGCTGTGGAACCTGATGTGCTCGACAAGTGTGTATAAAGAAGAGAGATCAAACTCCGAGGAGTTCAGACAATACACAGACGTTCCAAAAAAGTTGGACGAGCCTCAGCACCCGTCCAGATCTCCCTCTGAGCCACGAAATGACGATGTTGCAGATATCTGAAATATTCCTGAGAGGATAGGACCGCTCTTTCAGCCAAGGAGTCAAATGACACCGATTTCCTACCTGAAAACATATCTCGAATACACTGTAGAGCGCAGCTAGCCAGACCAATAAAGGGTGCCAAGTTCAGTCCAGGAGGAAAATATTGGTTCCCCCATAGGGGCATGAGAGGCGAGATGGTGCCAAGCAAGTCCCGTTTGAGTGAGAGTTTATCCTAGAGGGTCAGGGTATGGAAAATAGAGGGGCAGGCTGTAGTGAGTGGGAGGCGGTCCGGTCGAGGTGTACAGAGCCTATACCTCATGTCATCAGGCCACATTAATGCCAACCTTAAACTCCACCCAGCACTTGAAGGCAGGAGGAGAGTGGGCCGCCAGAATCTGTGCCAACTAGGCAGCTTGATAGTATCGGAGGAGGTGTGACAACCCTTGTCCACCAGAGTCCCTGGAGCAGAAAAGAGTAGCTCTGGCCACCCGACTCTACACAATATCAGGTTTATTGCGTTTATATTGCCTTTTCATTGATCTCGTTCAATGGATTAGTAACTTAGAAAGACTGGAAAGTTTTCACCAGTGTTGGAATACAGCCCTTGATTTTCAACAGTTTCCTAGCCGTCTGCAAATGTTCTTGTTTTGATTAATGCAAACAAAAAATTAAACATATTACAAAGATATGCACCGGAACATCAAAAACTGAAATGAGGGGGGCGTGGCCGGCTGTCTAAGGGAGCAGATGCAAGCTGGTGGAGCTCCTCACGTCTGCTGCTCTTGGGGTCCATTTAACAGTACACTCCATCCGCTGTGCAATTTTGATCTGGGGACTCAGGATAGCTGGCCATCGGAACAGAGTTGTCCGGAGGCCGCTTTGTTCCCCCCCCCTCTGGACCAGAGACACCCTTTACAGCCGCTGGACTGTAGATGGCACGAGGTGCTGGTAGCCATTTTGCGGCCTTCGTATTAGCTCCTGCAGCCTTTCTGCCGGAGTTTCCTGCCGCCTCTGCCCAATCTGAGCCTGCGCTGGGAGCTGGGGAGACGGTGGGCTCACGTCTCTCTGCTACCTGTGATGAATGCTGGGAGAGGCGGGCGGACCAACGGGTGCTCGACGAGACGGACCCTCTCCGCCCGTAGGAGGTACAGATGCCTTTCTTACAGGCCTGGAGGCCTGTCTGCAGCTGCTGGATGGGGAGGACATGGACGGCCTGCTTACCAGAGGCGTCTGGCACCAAGTGATGTCCGCTTTGAAGGGATGCCGGAAGGAGGAGGTCCTGAGACAGACAGAAGACGAGGCTGCATCGGACGGGCGCTCAGCTGCGGCCTGTATACTTACTGCTACGGGGAGTAATGACGAGACGGTCTCGGAAGGCCCTACTGCCGCGCGGAATGACGGAGGTACCACGGAGCCCCAGCTCGCTCAGACGGCCACGGCGGAGGAGGGGACCCTGCTGCCGGGCTGTCCTGGGGTGTTTGACGGTCGCGGACCGCCGGACACTGTGGCACTGGCTGATGCGCTGTTAGAGCCTGGAGCCCCCGATCGGTGCCTGGTGGAGTGGCCCTCTTTGTCAGCCAAGAACCGACCGCGATCTGAGACTCTCATCCCATCCTCTAACGCGGAGCTGCTGGCGGGCCTTATCTGGTATGCCGGTGAGCTGAGAGCAGTGTCCCTTATCGAAGGGCCCCCATGTGCTGCGAATCCTAGCCTGTCCGTCAGCGCCCTGCCAGCAGTGCAAGAATTGCCGCTTCGTGATACCGGCTGATGTGACTTTTTTTCTTACTATTTTTATATCTTTTGTTTTTATATATCTGTCTCCCATCTCCACCCCTTTTTTTTCCCCCTCTCTCTCGCTGCCTTCCTGCTACTTTTTTCCCCTCCCCCAGTTCCCCCTATAAGCAGAGTACCTCTATTTTCGATGAGACCCCTCCCATTTGGGGATGTCCCCACCCTGATTCTCTCCGCGCCGCTTATGTGGACTTTCCTGATTCCCTGATGCTTTATCTCATTGCGTACTATATGACGCTCAGATTTTGTTTCTTTTTTGTTTTTCCTATACTGTGTCATTCTAGATGACTTTGTGGCCCTAAGAGGCCCTCACTTTGTAAGTCTGAAGCCATCTTTACAAAATAAAAAATTATGGCCCATATTACATACTTGGTGCTAACTTAACCAGAGCAGTTGCAAACTTAAAACCTCTATAGGCTATAATGACTCTGGTAAGTTTACAACAGCTCTGGTTAAGTTAGCACCAACTATCAGGGTTATTCAGAGAGCGTGAAAAGCAGGAGAATGACTGGAGAATGAAAAACTCTAGGTCAAAATAGCCAAACCAGAAAAATTCTCACTTTCCAAATCAGCTATTTTGACCTAGAATTTTATATCAAGGCAGGAGGCTTCATATTTTGCATTCTCTTTTCTTTACTAAATCAACAGCAGCAAGGAGAGTTTACATAGCAACAGCAGTAACCAATAAACAATAAGAGTGTAGTAAGTCCTTAGCCACGCCCTCTTTTCTTGCTGCTGGCCTCCAGGTGAGTCGTTTTTAAAACAGCTCCTGGACGCCAGGATATATTTCAGTTGCTTTTATTAATTTATTGATATATATTTACTTAAATAAGTATCTCTGGATGTTAACCGTTTTTTCCTTAGGTTTTTTCCCTGCTGCGTGGGCACTTTCCCGCCTGCAGGCTTGCGCTTGCCTCCTTTTTTTCCCTTCTCCCGGCGGACCAAGAGGTATTTAAAATATCCCTGAGCCGCCGGGTGCAGGCTACATCGTACGCTTTTAATGATTCATTATTTTAATGTTTTTTATGCTGCGGCGCGGCGCGCGCAGTCCCGCATGTGTATACTCGCCTCAGAGTAGCGCGGCTTTCTCTGCGCATGCGCTGGCGGACATCTTCCCCTGATTGGAATAACTGCCGCCATTCCGCTACGTGCCGAGCTTCATCTCGACAGGTGCCATCTCCAACATAAATTACTGAAAGCCTGCTGCTCGGACCCTCTCCTGCTACCAAAAACGGGTGAGCCCCGCATACCTATATACTCCGCTCCGGCGGACCCTTAAAAAGCCTGCGAAAATCGCGAGTGAGCTCCGCTGAGCGGCGACTGTAATCCGCACACACGGATTTGATATATTTAATAAAATATATATATTTACCTACGGGTGAGCCCCGTTTCTCCTACATTTTTTATGGATCCTCCACAACTTCCCTCCAACCAGGAGGAGTTGAAAGCCTGGCTGCTGGCCGCCATATCGGAGACTCTCCCCATAGCGCTTGCGAGCCTTCCGCCGGCCCCCCGACCCCTGGAACCCCGGAACCCCCGGTTCTTTCAAGGGCCCAGTCACCGGCCCACTCCGATGGTTCACACTCGGATCAATCTGAGTCTGCTGGACCATCGCGAAAAAGACCCTGGAAAGGCCAGTCTGAGTCTGCTGGCAAGGGAAAAGCACCAGTTAAAAAATCCTCCAGATACGCTTCAGACCCCAAGGGCGTAGAGGCTTACGACCTGGATGACTACCAGGCTGATTATCCTGAAGAGGAGGATATAGAGTCCACCGGTAACCCACCGGCCACTCCAAATTCAACTGGTGAGCCCCGTTCCGATACTATGGCAATTGTTCCCCTCGCTTCCATGCCTGCGCTGCCACGCTCCCAAGTGTCCGCAGATACCCCTTTACAGATCCTCGACTCTCGAGGCCTGCCATTTTTTGATCCGCGCACCACTACCCACCCCAGGTCTTCCGCTTGGCTCCCACCGGACCACATAGCGGAATTTTTGCGCTTCTGGTTGCGCTGCCCCCTGGACAAAACTGATAGGGCGCGCCTGCGGGCCGAATGTCCTCGCCCGACTCTGCCTGACAAGGTATCACTTACCCCTGAATTTGACGAAGACTTCGTCACTTTCATGGGTAAGGCTGGCAGGGACCCTAGAAGGGGTTTGGAACAGGGTCTCCGTGTCGCCCAGGATAAGCTTCTGGACGTCTCCGGTCCCCTGTCTCTTATTTTTGTAATGGCGGACGAAGCTCTAGCCAACAACACCCCGCTTGATCCTGCTCTAGTCCGCGAATGGGCACAGCGTGCTCCCTGCTTGTTGGGTAATGCCAACGTTGGCATTTCATCTGAACGCCGTAAGGCGGCGTTGTTTCGGCTGGACGCTAAACTCACCAGCATGGCTACTAAGGAATTGGGTCCGGCGGCAAAAGGCTTACTATTCGGGGATCTCTTTATGAGAGATCTTAACCGAAAAGTTAATGTTTATACGAACCTTCAAAAGGTTCAATCAAATATGAAAAGGGTTTTCCACCCCAACAACGTTTTTCCTCCAGGGCTGGCGCACCAAGAGGTCGGGTCGCCAGCCGTTATAACGCTACCCATAGACCTCGCTTCACGCCAAACCAGGAGGTGCAGTATAGACCCAGCCCGATTCTGGCACGAGGAGTCCCCGTTGGTCGCGGCTTCAACAGACCCAGACGCCGCTACTCCGCTGGTAAGTGCCTCAGCGCTCCCACTTCCACACATTCCGGTCGCGGGTCGCTTACGCTATTTCCTTCCCAAATGGCGCACACTCACATCAGACTCGTGGGTTTTACGAACGGTAGCAGGTTATTTAATCGACTTCTCCCAGGTTCCCGTCCAGGCTGCTACCCCCCCCCCCGGCCCGTTATTCCTCAGAGGAAGCAACGTTGATAGATCGGGAACTTCGCTCCTTGCAGTTAAAAGGCGCCATCACCCCCGCCAGGGGTTCCCCGTGCTTCGTCAGCACTATCTTCCTTGTCCACAAAAAATCTGGGGACCTTCGACCGGTTATAAATCTAAAAACTCTCAACACCTTCGTGGCCTACCGCCACTTCAAAATGGAGGGTATACACCTCCTCAGAGATCTCCTCCGAGACGGCGACTGGTTCACGAGATTGGACCTTACAGACGCATACCTCACGGTCCCGGTCCATCCTACTCACCACCCGTACCTGCAGTTCCACTGGCATTGCGACCTCTGGCAGTTCACTTGCCTGCCGTTCGGCCTCAGCTCCGCACCATGGTGCTTTACGAAGCTGCTCAAACCGGTAATGGCCTTCATACGATCCCTAGGCGTCAGGACGATTATATATCTAGACGACATCCTTCTATTGGCGCAGGACCCCGCGCAATCCGCTCACCATACAACCCTGGTGGTCACGCTCCTACAAGACCTGGGCTTCATTATCAACAGGGACAAATCGGCACTGCGTCCCGCCCAAACTGTCACCTTCCTCGGATTCGATATAGACTCAATGTCTTGCCAGCTGCGGCTTCCCCCGCAAAAGCTTCGGGCCATCAAGAAATCCCTACGCGGAGTCCTCAGCATGGACACCATCTGTCTCCGAGATTTGGCGAGAGTTGTAGGTCTCCTCTCTTCCTCCATTCAAGCCATCTTCCCTGGCCCACTACACTATCGGGCGATGCAACGTCTGAAGGCAACACACCTTCGTCTCAACCCCTCCTACGACCAGCTGGTCTCCATCACCCCGGAGGTTCGGGTGGAGCTCCTATGGTGGTTACGCCATATGGAGGCCTGGAACGGCCGGGCTATCTTCGGCTCTCTACCAGATTTCATTCTAGAATCCGATGCCAGCCAGTCGGGCTGGGGAGCAACCTGCGGCACTATATCTACGGGAGGAGCATGGGCTCCGGAGGAACGGCAACTCCACATCAATTGCCTGGAGCTCATCGCCGGCTCGTTCGCCGTTCGCAGTTTTACCCAGGACCTCAGGGACTGCACCCTTCTTCTCCGGATGGACAACATCTCTGCGGTCCAGTACGTGAACCGCCTAGGGGGTTCCCGCTCCAAGCTCCTGTCGGACCTCACGCTTTCCCTCTTCAATTACTGTTTGGAACGGAACATCTCTCTCAGGGCGGAATAGCTTCCCGGCTCTTCCAATTTTGTGGCAGATTGGTTTTCGAGATATTGGAGGGACTCCAGCGATTGGAAACTAGATGTTGCTACGTTCCACCGCCTGTCGGAACTGAGAGGACCGTTTCACCTCGATCTCTTCGCTTCCCGCTTGAATCGTCAGACAGAGGCCTACTTCAGCTGGCTTCCGGACCCACAGGCAACTGCGGTGGACGCTCTTCTCCAACCATGGCCGCCGTCCGGGGCCTACGCTTTTCCTCCGTTCCCGATGATCACGCGAACGATCCAAGAAGTCCGCCGACGGGGGATCCGGATGCTCCTTCTCACACCCTTGTGGCATGCTCAACCCTGGTTCCCACTGACGCTGGAACTATCCTGCCTCCATCCACTCCTGCTCCCGTCCTTCCGATCCATTCTGTTGGATCCCCAGGGCAGACCACATCCGATGATTTTGGAGAACAATCTTCCTCTAGTGGCGTGGACGATTTCCGGGGACCCTGCATGCTGCCGAGACTATCGGATGCAGCTCGCTCCTTATTGTGGGAATCCTGGGCTCCCGGCACGAGAAAGTGTTATCGTTACACCTGGAGAACTTGGTGTAGCTGGTGTTTGCAACAACAGGCTGATCCCGCTACTGCCGCTCTACAATTGATCCTCAATTTTTTGGCGAATCTTTCCACGTCGGGGAAGTCCTATCGTACCATTAACCTGTTCCGCTCGGCTATCTCGGCGGCTCACGTTCCCCTGGGTGGCGTCCCTGTGGGTAGGGACCCTTCCGTCTGTCGTCTCCTTCGTGGCATTCGACTCGCTCGCCCGCCGGCTCCGAAATATGTGGTATTCTGGGATGTGGCACTGGTGCTCGACTTCCTGCGTAACTGGCCGGATAATGACTCACTAACCCTCCGTCAGCTCTCGGCGAAACTGACGGTTCTGTTATGTTTGGTTTCCTTTCGTCGTGTCTCTGATGTTAGAGCCTTCGATGCGCACGCCGTGGGTTTCTCCCCTGAGGGTGTCGTCTTCTCGCTTACTAGACGTACTAAAACTCTGTCCCGTGAGGTTTTCTACCCTTACTTTCCCACTGATCCTCTACTGTGTGTGGCTCGTTGTGTGACTACTTACCTCTCTCGTTTGCGTCCTTTATTCTCCTCTCCTACTGGCCAACTCTTGGTCTCTTATGTCTCTCCTTACAAGCCTGTCTCCTCTCCTACCCTCTCGAGATGGGTGCGCTGGCTGCTCTCCCTGGCGGGCGTTGCTCCCCATTTCGGTGCTCACTCCATGCGGGGCGCGGCGGCTTCCTCTGTCGCAGATGCTGGGGGTTCTCTGGCTGATATTCTACAGGCGGCTGATTGGTCTAGGGCGGTCACGTTTCGTACCTTCTATTTCCGTCCTCGTTCTAATGCTTCTGGGGTTTTGGTGCAGCTTTAAAAACTGCAAAATATGAAGCCTCCTGCCTTGATATAAAATTGTGCATTATTCCAGCCTTGGTGTCAGAATACTCTTAATTTTAATAAAGACAGGAGGCGAATATTTTTCCCGCCCACCCAGGCCCGAATCGATTTTTTTCATTGTTCCGTGTATTTTCTGCTACATGTAAAAAAAAAAAAAAAAAAAAAGAATTAAATAAAATTTCTCACTTGTACTAGACGTATAATTGTTTATCTGGGTGTTCTTCTATATGATTTAAGCGTCTCCACTTCGCTTTGTACATTTGTCTAATCTGTTTTTGTTCCCTTAGTAGGGTTTGCATGTCTTGTTAGCCTGACTTCGAACTACTGTCTCGAATTTGGATGCCATTTGCTATTTTCATTTAAATGATTTGTTAGTTGGCTGTTGATTGACAGGCCTCCTTTGCATGGTGCTTTCACGTATCCTCTGCTTCCTCCTCAGTTTGACTTGCTCCTGTGGTCTCCCATCGTCTCGGATGGCCGTTGGCTCCCGGTTTTGTATCTACAAGTCTCCTGGACTTCTGCCTAGTTGGATCTTCTCCGCTTCATTTTCCGTTTTTCCTTCCTGGATTTCTGATTTTCTCAGTCACGTCTCTCCTGCTCGTCCAGCTTACAAGAAAAGAGGGCGTGGCTAAGGATTTACTACACTCTTATTGTTTATTGGTTACTGCTGTTGCTATGTAAACTCTCCTTGCTGCTGTTGATTTAGTAAAGAAAAGAGAATGCAAAATATTCGCCTCCTGTCTTTATTAAAATTAAGATTATTCTGACACCAAGGCTGGAATAATCCACAATTTTTCATTCTCCAGTCATTCTCCTGCTTTTCACAGTCTCTGAATAACCCTGTATGTAATATGGCCCTATAAATAAAAATAAAATGAAAATAGAGCAGAATCTGTTGTGTCCATGGAAAGATAAGGGTTAACCCTAACCTTAAAACCAGTACAAATAGTAACCCTAACCATATCCTTAACCCTAAAACCATCACAAATAGTAACCCTACCACAAACATACATTTTTCCTCCTTACTGGCATTAGTAAAATGATGCCAGCATAGTTACATAGTTATATAGGCTGAAAAAAGACATGCGTCCATCGGGTTCAGCCTCTCCCACATAACCTACTGCTGTTGATCCAAAAGAAGGGAAAAAACCCAGTCTGAAATGCTTGCCAATATGCAACATACTGGGAAAAAATTCCTTCTTGACCCCAGAATGGCGTCAGATTTCTCCTTGGATCAAGAAGCTTTTACCCACATATTAAATATTAGAACCCTTAATATTCTGTGTCTGCAGGAAGTCATCCAGTCGCTTTTTAAAAGTCTGTACAGTCTCTGACCCAACCACCTCAACAGGCAGAGAATTCCACAGCTTTATTGTTCTCACCGTAAAATAACCCTTCCTATGCTTTAGGCTGAATTTTCTTTCTTCCAGTCTAAATGGATGACCCCTAGTCCTGTGTATAGTCCTGTTAATGAATAGGTTATCAGACAAGGGTTGATAATGGCCCCGTATATATTTATATAAGGTTATCAGATCCCCTCTAAGGCGCCGTTTCTCTAAACTAAACAGGTTTAAGCTTGTTAGTCTTTCCTCATAACTTAACCCTTCCATTCCCCTTATTAATTTAGTTGCCCGTCTCTGCACTTTTTCTAGCGCTATAATATCCTTTTTTAAGACAGGTGCCCAAAATTGCACGGCATATTCAAGGTGCGGCCTGACCATTGATTTATACAGAGGCAAAATTATGTTTTCATCCTGAGAGTGAACTCCCCTTTTAATACATGCCAATACTTTGCTGGCCTTGGCGGCTGCGGTTTGACATTGCACATTGTTACTTAGTTTGAAGTCTATGATTATTCCCAAATCTTTCTCCTGCTTGGATTTCCCTAACTCCGTACCATTTAGGGTATAAATTGCTTATGTGTTCTTCACTCCAAAGTGCATAACTTTGCATTTATCTAGATTAAATTTCATCTGCCATTTAAGTGTCTAGTCCCCCAAATACCTCTGCAGCGAAGTAACATCCTGCTCACATTGTATTACTTTTCCTAGTTTTGTGTCATCTGCAAACACTGATACATGACTTTCAATGCCTATCTCAAGGTCATTTATAAATAAATTGAATAGTATTGGTCCTATAACAGACCCCTGAGGGACACCGCTTACCACTGGTGTCCATCTTGAAAATGTACCATTTATGACCACTCTCTGTACCCTATCTTTTAGCCAGTTTTCTATCCAAGAACAAGTATTTTCATCTAGAGTCCAGGGCTGTCAAACTCCGGCCCTCCAGATGTTTCTGAACTACAACTCCCATGATTCTCTGGCCATCTATTGCATTGAAGGGATTCTGGGAATTATAGGCCATCAGCATCTGGGGGGCTGGAGTTTGACAGCCCTGATTCTAGACCGATTTTTCTTAATTTAAATAGTAACCTTTTGTGTGGAACTGTGTCGAAAGTTGTCGAAAGCATGTTGTTAATTTACCAAAAAATAGCACAAATTCACAATTTTTTCGCATGAAATTAAACTTTTTTTTCCTAATGTTAGGATTTAGGAGACCTTTTTAAAATGCGACTTTATCAACACGTCATATTACCCTGCAGCTGCTATCTGGTGGTGAATGTTATTTACTTTTATGCTGAGGGAAGGTTGATTGTAGTCGATGTGCTTAATGCATCAAGATTCTAGTAGTTAGGTAGAAAATTATTATAGAAGATGGATAAGTGAGTAAACCAGTGCTTCTTTCTGAAAATTCCTTTGTTGGATTAAGAGGTCATCTGTTTAATCCCCCGCATAGGTGTACGTCCTAAAGGGTTCTTATTGCCTCAAAGATAAAAAGCATGGACAAGGCATAGAACAGTACAGTTTAAACATGAGTGTCAGTATGAAGGGGAAAAAAATTGCACTCACATGAGGTGGTGTCTCAAAATCGGACACTAGACGGGATTGCAGCTGGCAACTTGAATAGGGAATGCCAGATTTCCCTTAACTGCATAGAAGAGTGGTCAGACTCAGCCCCGAGGTTTCCAGTAGTCCCAGGATCACAGCGCCTTATCCTTCCCATGGAGTAGGTAACTGGAGTGTCAGTATGTAGCGCTGACGTGAGCATCCCTGCTTTTTACAGGCGCTACAATGCAGGCTCAGTTTTCCCCCCTACCGCCCCCAGTTTAGTGCGGGGATCGTAATAGGGCCCAAAGTGTTTTATTATCCATTGCCTTTGAGCACTCCCACACTTCATAGCACATTTATATAACGTTTTGGTTATCAGTTACACCAGTATATCTGTGCTTTTGCTGCTTATTTTTAAATTTACATACAGATTAAGTCTGTATCACCACAGTCTCCCTCACAAAGAACCACTAGGTGTTGCCAGAGGTGCAGCTCTTCTGCCCTTCCTTACAAATTATCTCTGGCCTTAGAGATGGGGAAGTGGGTGTCACTCCTTTTGGAGCCCTCTCTGCTAGGATTGCAAATTATTAAGATTTAAGTATATTGAACAGAGATTGGTCAACTGTCATATAATAAAATTATAATTTCTAGGGTTGCACTGATACCGATACTAGTATCGGTGCCGATACCAGGTACTGCAGGAGTACTTGGTACTCGTGCAGTACCCCCCCCATATTTTCCCCGATACTGGAAGCCGGCATTGAGCCGGCTTGCCGGCATCCGAGGGGCTGGGGCGGCTGTCCGAATGCTCTATCGGCATTCGGACAGGCCCTGCAGCTGCTCACTGTGTTCATACTTACCTTCCTGAGCGACGCCGGGAAAGTTTCTGCGCGTGCGCTCGTTGGAAGGCCCCCAGCCGCGATCGCGGCTGGGGGCCTTCCAACGAGCGCACGCGCGAAGACTTTCCCGGCGTCGCCCAGGAAGGTAAGTATCATCGCGGAGAGCTACAGGTGCCAGGTGAGCTGGGGGGGGGGAAATCCATGAGCTGGGGCAAATCCATGTGTGAGCTGGGGCATATCCATGTGTGAGCTGGGGCAATATCCATGAGCTGGGGGCATTTTTATATGGTCTGTTCTTATTGGAAAGCGTCACGTGACATTAAAGAAAAGTATCGGTACCAGTGAGTACTTTTAAAAAGTATCGGTACTCGGTCTTAAAAAAGTGGTATCGGTGCATCCCTAATAATTACTAACCATTTTGACTACCTCTCATTACAGAAATCCAGACATCCCATCAGATGCCTCTCTTTTGTATAAAGTGACTTTAATTCAAGTCCGAGACAAGCCAAGCCTGGGAATCCTCGCTCCAGCAGACCGTGTCAGCCTTGGAAACCAAAAGAGGGAATGTGGAAATTTCCACTTTGAGCGTGAAGAGTATAGAAGCGCCATGCACTCATACAGTCAAGCCCTTAGCATCCTCACCCCAAACAGTGCAGGTAAAATACCACAACACTAAAGAGCCAAATCTAAAGGGCCCTCTTCCATAGTGGGTGCTAACTTAACAGGAGCTGTTGTAAACTTAACAACTCCATAGACTATAATGGCTCTGGTAAATTTACAACAACTCCTGTTAAGTTAGCACAACTTTGGAATACTGCCCAAAGACTATAGAACTTCTGTCGATAGCAAAAGTTATAAACTCTTAAACAAATAAAATATGTCTATATATACATACATCTAAAAAACATCAGTATAATGAAATGAGTAAGGTGCTAAGTTGCATCGAATAAATTATGTGTCTGCCCCCTTTTTTTCCACATGAAATACATCTTTTTTTTCACAGTATCTGAATGTAATTAACCTTTTTCAATCAATGACTTTTTTTTACCGTGTTGTTTGCAGTAGTGTCCAGAAGGTGGCACCTTTCCCACTGGATACCCTCAATTATATCACAGGAAGAGGTTGCAACTTCTGTTCTGCCCATTTAGCCACTGGTACCAATATAAATGATTACCATGACTTTGTCTTGAAAATCACTCCTGGATTAAAGGCTTCATTGGCCTGGATCTAAAAGCATTTGGTGGGCCCCTGGTCTATTACTTTCATCCCTATTGTGTCCGTTATCCAATCTTTCTAGCCCAATTGTATCTTTGCTCCACTCCCGACACCAACGTTACCTATGTCCTTTCCCTCACACCTTGCTGTCACAGTGGTACGAAGCCTTTCCTTCGGGCCTGTTTTGTAACATATGGACCTAGAACAGGAGCTTCAGCTACCGTTACATTTACAAGTATTTATCAAGCACCAACAAGTTCTGTAGCGCTGTACAACAGGGTGACCTAACAACAAATATGCATACAATTTAGACACACAGAGAACAGTGGGAGAGAGGATTTTGCGCAATAGATTACAATCTAAGAGATTACGTTGCTAATCTAGACCAATGTATGTGTGGCTGTGAATGGCATGTACAGTGACAGTCTCTGTACTATGCAGTGTGATAGACTATACATTTCTAATGGTAACCATTTTCTTTTTAACCAGGCACACACATTGCACTTTGCAAACCAAAATTTAACGTATCTAATGCATACACTAATATGAGAATGGCTACTAATAATAAAAATAATTGACCAGAGCCTGTTGACAGACACAGGCCTACTTTTGAGGCTGGCCAACCAGTGGGTCCGTATTTTTGCGATCGTACGATTATCCGTCATCGTCCGACCAATCCCACATTTATTCTTTTCATTTTCAGCAAAAAGCCTTTATTTTTAGAATTTGAGTATTTTTGTAGACAAAATTCTTGATTCGTAATTTTTTTAAAAAGAAGTTTGTTTTTTTCAAGGTGTTCGGTGGCTTCCTTTTTTCTTTTCTTCAGTCTGACTGTCTTTGGCTGTGTTCGACGGTGCTGTCCCTGGTGCTGAATCCCGTTCAGCACAAGGGACAGCGGGTTTCTTTTCCGCTGCAGCATTCTGTGACAGGTTTTTGGTCGTCCGATTATGGACAAAGTGGACAGCCAAAGATAAAAAAAAAAAGTAGCCGGACTTCAAGCTGAGGATGGTGCAGGGGGAAAGCAACCCCACTAAACGTGACGTTTCGGCCCAATGGCCTTAATCATACAAATGGTTTAAAACGTGGCTTCCCATTATATACATCCTTATGACTATCAAACAATTAATAAGTTTAACACTGCAATCAATCCACCAATTGTTTCCCTAGCACATACAATGGGTAGGTCCCTACAAAATAGTGTTAGGCGCTTTCTTTCCAAGTGGACAGCCAGCCTTAATTTACTGTGTGACACAATACAATACTGAATTGTATTTCAAGTTCAAGGAACTCTACAGAGTGTGACCACCAGGGGCTTTTACTGAAAAGTAATGGGGCCCCTGGACAAAAGAAGATCATCATCGGGTACCCTTGTGTCATGCCCACAGAAAGCCACACCCATACAAACCCCACCCATACAATGTAACACCCACATGTACATTGTTATGTTAAAGAATTTAATTCTTCACGCAATTTTCAAAATAATTATGTTAAAGAAACATTGTACACAGCCTGACCACTTTATATTTTTGAAGTAGTCAGGATGTAAGGAGTGCCTCCCCTTCTCTACCCCCTCCCTCCCTGCTTAGCCAAACTGGTAGAAAACACTGAGGGCCCTATCGCATTCTTTGCGCAAAAAAGTATTAACGCGAGGGGCAAAACCCTTTGCGCAGTATGTTAGATTACAATGTTCGCGCAAACGATGCGCATTATCGTTTAACGCGGATGGTCCTGTGCGAGCGTGATGAACTGTGCGCGTCCTATACTTAACATTGTGAGCGCAAATGCGTTTGTGCGCTGGTACGCGGATGGTATTACAATCTATGCGCATCTTTTTACGAACAACGTTTGCGCTCATAATTTTAACGTCTTTGAAAAGATGGTGGTAACTGCAAATCTGAGAGTTCTGGCCAAAACGAAAAAAACACCAGCACGAAAAAAAAAATACAGCACAGTGTAATTACCGGTACACATTCTACACATACCCAAACAATAAAATTGTGAATTTGTGCGTGTTTTTATTATTGCTGCAGCATATATACTCAGATTTACTTTGACAGGCGCAAAAATTTAAGTGAGTCAATTAAGGTTCTTAATTCGGATTGGCTGAATCCCGCAGAAAAAAAAAAAAAGTCCGCACACTGATTTACGTGCGCGTGTATTACTCTTCGTTTTGTGCGTCGTTTTTACGAACGTTATTTTTTGACGGATGAGAAAATGCGTTCGGATTGTAATACCACGTTAATTTTCATGCGATAACGCTTAACGCTGCACGCAAAAAAAATTGTGCTGCGCGGACGAATTTGCGCGAAGAATGTAATAGGGCCCTGAGTGTAGTGTAGGAGTTTCCTTACCCACACCCAGCATCACCAGCTGCTGGGGAATATGAATTTCCCGGCTGTCGGTTACTTGTGATGTCGACACGCACAGCACGTGCAGACGTCACTATCTCTGAGACCAATCACGTTAATCTGCGCAGGCGCTATGGAACTTGCGTACATAAAGTTCCCAAGTCCCGTTGGGGCGCGCAATTTGCATTTCCTACGCTACGCAATTAACGCAGGGAGCTCAAATTGCACAGAAAAGCCTCAGGGACTTCTGGAGTCCCTGAGCCGAAGAGGAGGAGCCGCACGCAGTGAGGGAAAAAAAAGTGAGTAAATTCACCAAAAATAGTGAACATAAAAAATAATTGGGCAGAGACTGCCTACCAGCAGCCAGCGTCTGTCAGCAGGGAGCCCTCAGCTCAGGTTTCCTGGGCTTGGAGGAATTTTGGATACTAGCCCCATCCAATAGAATCTAAACCTTCCTGCATTGAAAGCCACTGGATTGGCTGGAACATCCAGTCCACTCCCCCCTTCCCGCGGTAACATGACATGATGAGCTGGAAGCATGACAAATCCTGTAGGACTCCCTGATGGATTTTGGGGTGTTTTTAAAGGAAATTTAAAGGGTTTAAAGAGGAGGGGGAGTGCGGAGAAGGTCAGGTGGGTAATGTTTTACCCCTGTTTCCAACCACCTCCTGTTTTTACCCTATAGTATTCTTATAATGTGGTAGCTATGCATGCTAGGTGTTGTTAGAAAAAGAAAAATACTAAAGTGATAAATTGTAATTTTTACTGTGTGTACGTAAAACTGACCTCATAGACTGACTTCTACAGTTACTATACAAATAGAGAGCTACATTTCTATTTGTGCATTATGCGTTAGCGGGTGTTTCTTCTCGGATACATGTTTGTGCTGTCATGTTTGTACACAACAAGCTGCTTTTATACACTCCGCTCTTCCCGTATGTATACACAGACCCATTGAGTTCAGAGGAAGAAGAAGAGATACGTGAGCTCCGAATTAAGTGTCTGAATAACCTGGCTGCTACCCAGCTCAAGCTTCATCATTTTGATGACGTCATAAACTCCTGTAATGCTGTCCTGGAGATGGAGGCCAACAATGCCAAGGCTCTTTATAGGAAAGGCAAGGTAGTGTTACCTGACATGTTTCATATTGCAATACGTAAATGCCAGCTGTGTGTCCTTCTAGCGGTGTGTAGAATCACAGATTGTAAGGATCATCTTGGGGAAATGCAGACTGAATCCTGCAATCATTGAGCAGCAAATCATATCACCTGTGCTGTGCTTCAGATATCTGGAAAACCTGGCCTGTTAGGGGCCCTGAGGACCAGGGATGGGAATCACTGGATTAGAGGATTTCAAAACTGGGTTTGGACTAACAGTGATAGCAGTTACAGTTCACAGCATCTTGAAGGCAAGTTCCTCTCTATAAGAAAAAACCTCATGAAAAGATAAATCTACCTTGATCGAAGCATTCAGTCAGCATTTCCCCAAGGTAATCCTTAAAATCTGGTTTGGTAGCTGGGCCTGAGGACAGGTTTGGGAAACAATGCCTCATTGGGTTTCAGTCCCCCCATATTTTTTTTAATATATATATATATATATACATACATACACACACACACCCCCCATTCCCCTCCACACAATGTGGCTCTCATAGATCAGTCAGCTGTTTCTCTGGCACCAGGATAATTTAATATTTCTTTTTAAATCATTCCATGTTCTAGCAAAACCCTAGATTAAACCACATCTGTCGGTTTGATTGTCCTGATGTTGACATGTAGATGTCTTTCACTTCCCCACATGGTGTATAACTGGATTCCTCCATTCTTTAGGTTTTGTCAGACCGCGGAGAATATGAAACTGCTATGTCTGTTCTAAAACAGGCTCTACAACTGGAGCCTACAACAAAGGTAAGCGATGAGCTTCCAATTACAAAGGGGATTACATTTTCTTGATAACAACCATCGACTCCTCTAAAATAGGGGGCACCTTGCTCTGTAAAAAAGAAAAGAGTTTTTTTACAATTTACAATAATGCAGACCTCTCTATCTGGAGCCCTACAGGGACATATATATGGGTTAATTGGAAAGGCCAGAGTATATGGCTTTTCCAATGATACCAAATATGACTAGGTTTCTTTAAATATAAAATAACAAAATTTAAAAAAATTCTCTTTTATTCCTTACACATTCTTTACAATTATAAAGTGAACAGTGATGCTGCACTAACTCACCTTCTCATTTCCCACACTGTCAGCAAGTGTGGAGGTGATGGCACAATGCATTGCTCCGTCGACCACCTAGAACACGGCACTGTAGTGAGGAGAGACAGGGGGACTTTGGAAGCCTGCATCAGTGACTTTTACACTACACAGGTGAAGAGAGGTGCCATTGGAAAGGTCAGAGTCTGACCTTTCCAAAAATAATAAACATGACCATGTAATATGTAAAAATAAGAAGTTGAAAAAACAAATGTAAAATTTACATCTTCCTTTATTCTAAGGCATTGGCATGGTGTGCTTTTACACATAAAGTGAACAATGCTACTGCACTAACTCACCTCATTTCCCATGCCGAGAGCAAGTGTGGAGGTGATGGTGCAATGCTTTATTGCGCATTGGTTCATCTGTAGCGCTGCTTTAAAACTGTGTTCTGCTGCATTTAATTATTATGGCCACCAGAGGGAGATAGAGACAAAATGGACTATACTGGACAAACACTGAACTACATTTTCCATCATGCTTTGCGTGAGGACAGGAAGTGGGTGGTAGGAAGAGGAAAGACATCAGCAGCCTCATGCAGGGGAGAAGCAGAGTGAGCTGAGGGGTGAAAGGTGGAGGATGCACGTGAAAACTGTCAGGGATCAAGACCAGGCCGGAGTGCAGGCGCTGCCTCGCTGGTGCTGGAGATCAGGACAGTGACCCTGCGGAGACCTACCTATGCAGCGCTGAGAGGTCTGGATGATAAGCTGGTTCCGGCTGGACCCCGAGTTAGGAGACCGCGCTGATCCATTGGGAGTGCAGGCGGTAGATCGTTGTTCCAGCTGCAGAGATTCGACAAGCAGGGAGCGGATCCGGTGGCACAGAGTCCCAGTACACAGCAGATAAAATCCTTGATCGGGTGCTGAACAGATTGTCTATCGGATGGGTGAGAGATCTCCCAGGCCGCAGTTCCAAAAAGAAGAAACGCACTCTGCAGTATTGTTTAAATCCACAGGGCACCAACGTGACTAGTCAAAGATTAGTTTGTTTCATTCACTGGCCAGTTGAATACAGTACCCGGTACCCGAGACAGTACACATACACATTTCTGAGCTATTATTCACGGGACTTACACTCCAGAACTGAGGGGGTAAATCTTTTTCTTTTGCCGCCGCGTGTTTTTCCCGCGTTACGAAATCCTGTCATTTAAATACCGTATCTACGTTATATATGCTGCTTTATTGGGATCAGTAAAGAATATAATATATAAAAATCCACAACAGTGCTGGTGTATAGTTATTCCCTAGTGCGGTGAGACTAACCCGAGGTTAATTCAGCGGCTCCTCCAGGAGTGAGCGCTACACATCTAAAACACAAATTCTGCTGCAAGGAGAGTGGGGTCCCCTGTATCTCCACTAATTACCCTCCAAAAGTTCCAGTTAGGTATCATTGGACAGGTCAGAGTCTGGCTTTTCTAATGATACCAAACATGACCACATAAAATATAAAACCAACCAGACAAGAAAAGAAAAAAAAACATGCCCCCACCCATTTTTTTTGTTCCAAAGCAGAGCAAGATTTGACATCTTATACAAAAATTGGCAAAAATAAAGCGGCATCAAGAAATGATGTGGTAAAAAGTCTCATCATGAAAAAGACTCTCGGCCACAGCTATATTTTGATGCCCAGAATTTTGGTTGCTCCTGGACGAAATGTAGCATCATTCTCCATAGTTAGGGTTAGAAATTAAGGTTAGGATTAAATTACTATTTTGCTTGTTTTTGGGTTAACCTGATCCCTAAGATTCCGCTCCATTTTTTCCCCCCATTTTAACCCTTTCGCTGCTGAGGCTTTTCCCGCCCCTGTGCTGAGGTCATTTTTTACCTGTTTTGCGCATCATGTTTAAACGTGTTTTGAAGGCTTATTTTAGTATATGACATCGACATATTATATATCGTTCTTTCCGTCAGACTCGGTAGATTCATAATATGTCATTATTATATGTATACGTTATGTCATGTTTGTATATTATAACAAAAAATGCAATAAAATATGTATTTTCAATAATTTACAGCGTGTAAAGTGTTTTTTTCCACATTTTAACATGCGAGCAATTGCGGTTATATTTTGTATGGGGTGCGCTTGTTAAAAAAATTAGAGATGGGGTCTCGTTACATTTTTTTTTGGGGAAAATGACACCATTTTTAACAAACGCACCGCATACAAAAATCGTTAATGCAGCATCATTGTTCACATTATAATTGAAATGGGAACAATATTGCTGCATTAACAAAACAAAAAAAAAAAAAAAAAGTGTTTATTTTTTTTTTATTATTTTTTTTTTTTTTAATTTTTTTTTATTTTTATTTTTCTTTTTTTTTTTTTTTTTACAATTTTTTTTACTTTCATGTTGGTATCGTTGGAACGGCCATGCTCTGGCCGATCCAACGATATCAAAATTTAACCCCTAACTGCCACGGATCGGGAGATAGGGAGTTCCAATGAACTCCCTATCTCCACACTTCGTGGCAGTTAGGGGTTAATGCTAGGACTGGCGTCATCGTGCTGCGCACGATGACGCCAGTCCTCTGGGGGAGTTCCCGGAAGCTTGGCCGACATCCAAGATGTCGGCCAGCTCCCGGGAAGGATCGCAAATCGGCGCTTTTCAGCGCCGATTTGCGATCCAGCTCCCCAGGGGTTAATGCCAGGCATCATTTGGAAGGGCAGGCTGTGCCCTTCCAAATGATGCCTGGGTTAAGCCCCTGTGAGCCGCCGATCGGGAGGAGAGAGGTCCGAAGGACCTCACCCCCCTCCCTTTCAGGCGCCTCCTCCGCACATGCGGGGGGGCGCCTGAATTATGTGTCATCGCGGGGGCGCGATGACACATAATAATGGCGGCCACTGCTCCGGATGCCGGGCTGACATCCAGGATGTCAGCCCGCACCGGAGGGCCAGCGATCGGCCGGTACCCGGCCGAACGCTGACCCCAATGCGAGGACGCGCTCAGCGCGTCCTCCGCATACCAGCGGGAATGCTGAGGACGCGCTGAGCGCGTCCTTAGCATTCAAGTGGTTAAAGGCAATAGATTCTGCATCTACTTTTGATGAGCACAGAGAGAAACTGGTTTTCAGTTTTTAAAATGTTATTTTCATTTTAGAATTTGTAGTTTCCCCCAAAACAAAAATGTAGAAAAGGTCGTTTTGGCACTTTTTTATTCGGGAAAGGGGGGGGGGTCTGTAGGGGCGTTCCAGATTTCTGAGGCTACAGGCTCCTGAGATGTAAATCTGGGCCTGCCCGCAGCACTGATCTGACAGAAACGTGGTGTGAAGTGGAGGAGTTTCATTAACCCCACCTAGCATCACCAGCAGCCAGGAATTTTGAATTTCCCTGCTGCCAGTCAACAGATCGGTCACTAGTGACTTCTAGTGACTATACTGAGCGGTCTCAGAGAGGCAGCAATGGATGAATGGAATCTGAACATGGATGTGCAGCTCAGATCCAACGCTCTGCGCATGAGCTAAGGAACTTGCGTTTGTAAAGTGCTCCAGTCCCTATCGTTGCACAATTTGTAGTTCAAACGCTAGGCAAATTGCGTAGTAGCATAATTTGTATTGGGTAGTTACAGGAACTTTTGGGTTCAGATGTCCCAGAGCTAAAGAAGAGGAGCTGCTCCCAGCAAGGGACAAAAGGGGAGAAGAATCACTTAAAACAAAAATAATTGGTTGGGACTTTCCTTTATCTAATGGCTCTCACTGCACTTGTATTGAGAGCCATTAGCTTGGCTGGATTAGTTCCTCTCCTCCACCCCGGTAACGTGACTCCTGCAGCTTCCACAAACGAATCCAGCAATTTGTCACGTTTCGAAAGTACAGAAGGAACCTGGGGCTGGGAACAAGATTTTAAACAATTTAAAGGGTTAAACATGGGAAGATATGTCCCCTCCTACTATTTTAACCCCAGAGTATTTCTTTAAAGCTACTTTTATTTATTAGATCTTTACATTTGTAAATGTCATATATTAATGTAAAAAAAAAAAAAAGTTAAAGTTACATGCCAGTGCTTTAAATTTAATTTGTGGACAACTAAACACCAAATTGAATTATTGCTTGTGATCCTGAGTTTAATGATCCTGAGTTTAATTCACAGTAGTCATTGCTAGAGGTTGGCGGGTGGAATGGAAATCTCAGTAACTTTGAATGTGTGACAGTCATTGGAGGTAATTTCAAGCTGTGTGGGAATCAAGAAAAAGCATTTTGAAAACCGTTGACTTTACCAAAGGTTTTGATTCTAATGGGATAATATATTCTTTTCTAAGGCTATTCATTCAGAACTTTCCAAACTGGTAAAGAGACAAAAAGGACAGACAGAAAGCAATAAATCCCCAGTGAGACCTAAGCCCAAAGCCCATCTAAAGCTTAGAGATGACTTAAATCCGCTTATTCGTCACAGCAGCAAGCAGAGGGTAAGTTCAATGTCCTTACTGATTGCAGCGTCCCTTTAACTTGTGTTTTATGTTTGCACATTTTATATTGGCTTTTTCTAACCGTTTCTACTACAAAAAAAAAAACTGCATTTCAAAGAGGAGTTATTTATTGTGACCACAACCACGGAAAACCGAGAACGGGAAAGCATATTTTAGTTATTGTTTTTAAAGTGGTCAGGATGTGAGGAGTGACCCCCCCCCCTTCTCAGCTCCCCCGATCTGGTGAAGTAAAGAAGTTTCCTTCACCACACCCACACCAGCAGCCAGGATTTTGAATTTCATGACTGGCGGTCACCAGATCGGTCACTAGTGATGTCAGCATGCAGAGAGCATGCTGCTGTCACCTTCTCTGAGACTGCCTCTGTTGGGACAATGTTTTCTACTCAGGTATTGTAGAATGCAACATGCAGACTTGGTTTCATTCTCACAATCACACGGTGAACAGAAAACTGGTGGCTACTCAGTCAGCAGCTTCACTTATATTTGTCCAAGTCTTTGGTTATATGCCTTTTTCATGCACAAGGCGTGAACAGAGAAGAACCAATCAGGCATTTTACATTTACACATTTCCTGGCAAATGCTGAGTACAATATTTCAAAAATAATGAGCAGTTATAAGAACATTTGACACTTAAAAAACACACATTCCAATATGTCAAAAAAGATATTAATCACCCCTGATAAGGGATGCTTAATGCTAACATGACGTAAATCCTGTGGCCAAGCCTGCTTAACCCCTTACTGCCAGGGGCTTACTAGTACACTCTACTTGCCGGCTGCTGCAGCGGCCCCTCCTTCAACCCGCCAATGACGCGTGCCACGCACCAAATGGTGGGCAGGAATGTCGCGACACCTAGATGCTAGCAGGCATGCTATGCTGCCTCGCAATATTAAGGCCCAACCGCCGCCGGATGGCATAGTATGCCTCATGGCGGGAAAGGGTTAAAAGATAAGCTTCATTCCCTGTCTTTAGAAAGGTAGCAAAAACAAGACATACACACATTTTTACAGAAAGCTTCTCGTAAACATTTTGAGGGACAATACAATATTAAACTCTTTTAGCCCCTGAAAGCATGCAGTCGCAGTGAGGCAGCAATGGAGCACATGCGCTAAGGAACTTGCTTGCGTAAGGTGCATAAATCTGTAACAGCGCACAATTTGCGTTTCCTATGCTGTGCAAGTTGCATAGGAGCGCAAATTGCATAGTAAAGATTCAAGGACTTCCGGGTTCGGAAATCCTGAGCTGAAGAGGAGGAGCTGAGTGAGAGAAGGGGAGTAAATTCACCAAAAAATAAGATACTAACAGGGTTATTCAAAGAGAATCAAAAAGTCACCGCATGTTCGGTGACTTTTCATTCTCTTCAATTCGGTACGATTTGGCGATCCCATTTCGGCGACCCTGCGGTGTATTCAGCAAGCACCACAGGGCCGTCGTAGTGCAGGGAAAAGTCGCCGAAAACCCGACGAACACTCACCGCAAAACGAGGGCGAACGCACACCGAAACCCGCAAAAACATCTGGATTAACCCCGCCGAACACGGAGAAACCCGAGCAGCCGCCGATCACACGCAACGGAGCCACCGGAAAAACCCGACACCGCAGACGAATGGAGTGAGAAAAAAAAAACTGTTTGCTTGAATGTTTGAAAAGAAAGTACAGAACGAAAATGTCTGAAATTTACATATGAGGTCTAATGAATGATAATAAACAGGGCTATTACAGAAAAAAGAACATTAAAAAAAATAGGCAAAATTTTTTGGGCAAAAAAAAAAAATATCACAACAAATGCTTAAAATATCCCAAAGCAGAATATTATAATCAACAGTTTATTGGATAGTGAATTAAAAATGGGAATATTTTTAACATTGAAGCCTATGGGATTCACCTGAATAAATCTGCCACATGAAGCCACCGAATGGCAGGGCAATTCGGCAACTTTTCACTGCTGGATTTTGCTCTCTGAATAGCCGAAGCATTGCTGCTCTATGGGGATTTCACTGCCCTCGAACAGGCACCGTATGTGCAGGCAATTCACCAGGATTTGGCGAACTGCCTGCTCTCTGGATAGCCAAATGGCCAGGAAAGGTAACCAAACGCTAAATTTCAGCGTTCGGTTCCCTTTTCGGCAGCCATTCGGATCTCTTTGAATAACTCTGTAAAAAATAATTGGTCATTGGTTTTCAGCAGCATATGCTCACTTATTTAAGGGCAAAATAGGGAACTTTAATAGAATTTCCCTTTAAGACTTGGATGGTAAAGAAAAAAATCTGTGTGTTTAAATCATTTTGTCCAAATATTTTTGAACAAACAGAATTGTTGAGTGAACTAAGAGCCAGCAGTGGGCAAATGGTGGCTTGAGCATTATTTCAGTGGTGGCAAGCAGGGCCAGTGCAAGAATTTTTGCCAACAAAGATGAACAGTCATTCCCCCCCCACCCCACTAATCTACATCCCTCATTATCCAAATACTCCACTATTAATCAATATACATCATGATCAAACCTATTATCACCCATTCTCCTGTGTTTCTGTCTTGTGAGTGTTCTTAAAACCTAACATTTCATCACCCTCCTCTGTCACCCGTGTCTCCCGCCCTCCTTCTGAGCTCCCAATCTGTCCTTGCTAATCCTCCCGACCCTCTGCCACTCTCCTCAGCTCCCACTCAGCACTCTGTCGTCATTCACATCCTCAAATGTGACCTGTTTCATTCTCCTGCCCCCAATGTGCCATCCAACAGTGTCCCCAGTGCCACAGTGAGTCAGTTTTTGCCCTATGTCAATGTTACGCTTCTTCACTATTACTATGAAATGCTGTTCTCCCTAGCCCCCAGTTCCTGTTACCCTCCACAGCCTTCATTGTGTCTCCTCTCACCTTCTCCAGCCCCCAGTGTACCCTATGTCACCCTCTTCAGCCCCCAATGTGTCCAATATCACTCTCTCTTACCCCCACTGTGTCCGATGTTACCCTCTCACTATTTGTCCCCAGTCTCACTCTGCTCCTGGCGGCAAGAAGTAGCAGATGGGGCCTGCTGTTCTCATCGTGGGATAAGAGGGGACTATTGGTTTTATTGGGGGGAGTTTTAGCTGGTGCTAACTGATTATGCAAAAGCAGAATCATTTAGCATCAGCTTTTGGGTGCCGATAAAAAAAAAAAAAAAAAAATCGGTTAACCCATCGGTCTGGTAATTAGCGTTAGGACTTTGTAACACCTTACTTATCCTAACGTTGATTACTGATTGCATTCTCCATGTTAAGCATAGGGAGCGCATAGTACAGTAAGCTTGCGCAAGCTAGCGCAATCACCGACGATGCACTGATTTTTTTTAACTGTTTATCATCAGGAAGGTAATATGGGGAGCATGCGTTAAAGTCACTTATCCTCACATTATTGCTTACTCACCTAGCGTTCACTTTGAAGTATTGTCCAGAGTTTGGGAGGAGGGGGGGGTACCATTTTTGACAGGTAATAATTTGAAATCGATAAGAATGGTGGTGTGCTTATGGCTTTATTAATCTATTTTGTGGACAAAGTAAAATCTTAATAAATTGATTTGTTAAAAAAAAAGTGTGTTGGTGGTGAAAATGCTATCAGGGGTTGGCAACTGTGGCCCAACAGATGTTTTGAAACTAGATGTCCCATGATGCTATGGTACTCATTGGATTGACTGATCCTCAATGGAACTGTAGTTCCGAGACATTTGGAGGGCCAAGACTGCAGACACCGGCCTTGATTTTTGTACCGTATGTAAATAGTTACCAATATCTTTTCACTTTTTCTCTTCAGGTTTCTAACAAGATGCTGATGATTGGGGCGATGGTTGCGGCTGCACTAAGTCTAGTGACAGCTTTTATCTATATGCAAGAAAAATGAACAAATTCATAATGTATAACTCAATATAAACACATGGCTCTGTAAAAAGTCATTGGACATTGACCCGTGCAATTTAATGTTATTTTTGGATTTTATGTTGAAAACATTTATTCCTGTAGCGGCACTAAAAAGATCCTGTGTACCACTGCCACAAACTACTCAAAAGTAGACCCAATGTGAACCCACCCAGAGCTTACTGTTTCTGTCAAGTGTTTAAAGTTGGTCAGAATATTTAAAAAATGTAAAGTTAATTTAAGTCTACATAATAATAGAACTTCTTTTGTTTATAAAAATGGTTTCATTTTATAAAGGATATTATGTTCATATACATTTAATCGGCTGATGCCATAATTTAAAATATGAATATATTAAGTGGCGTCAAGATTCTTTTGCTAAAATATATCTAAAATGAAAAGTCAGTAAACTTGAGTTTTTTTTCAACAATTCATGGAAAAAGAAAAAAAGAAAATCTATACTTTTTAAAAAAAAAGTACAAAAAAATACTCCAAGAAAAGATAATGATTTATGTTTATAGATAAATGAGTGCAGATGGGATGTAATCTATTTAAAGAAAGAAACATTTCAGGGTTATTCAGAGAAAGGTGAAACTCTGGAGAACTTTTGGAGAAGTGAAAATTCTAGGTTAAAATAGCGGATTTGGAAAGTGAGATAAATGGGAGAATTTTTTTCTGGTTTGACCTAGAATTTTCACTTCTCCAAACGTTCTCCAGAGTTTCACCTTTCTCTGAAAAACCCTGTTTATTTTGCCTGAAGACCTATTTATATTCACTGTCACAAAAAGCAATTGCGAGGATGTCTTGCTGGATGAATACTGTGGCCAAAAGTATGTGGACACCTGATAATCACAAACTATGTGATGATGTTGTACACTCCATTCCTAAACCATGGGCAATAAGTGGAGTCGCTAACCCCCTTCCTTAGCGTCTATAGGAGCGGAAGGTTTTCTGAGATGCTTTTTCACAAGAAAAATTGTGTGTGTGTACGTTTGTACCCATATCTCCAGAAAAGCCTTTATAAGGTTAAATGACAAAGTCTATGTTCCAATTCATCCCAAGACATACAACTACAGACCAGGTGCTAGACCACAAACACTCACAGATCTGGGGCTGCTGAAGCCACTTTGACACTGGTCAAAATAGGTTCATGCTTTGTCCATAGAATCACTGGGACATGAAAGGTCCTTTCCTGAACAAGAGCACAAAATGAAGACATGTTAGTACCTTGAAGTTCTTTATCCATATTTCCATACTCTTTTCGCCAATGTATTAACTTAGGAGTACTATGTATAAAATAACTTTTCAAGGTGACGTAGGAAAGATGGCCGCCTCCACGCAGAATAGAAACCTCAAGTAAAGCATTTGAATACATAAGTACGTACGTTCGTTCTGTCTAGCCCTCCTTCCAAAGCCGCTGTTCTGGCACATATGGGAACCTCTCATATGTGGGGACCAGCGCACTTCGGCCGCTCACAGTAAGGAACCAGCAGCAATGCGCATGCGCACGCGTACCGCCGATTCGCTCCGATTAGTAGCCATCTTGGAAAACCAGGCGACCGGCGCACCGCTTTGACGTCATCAAAACTCGACGCCACACTGTATCCTATTGCGCATGCGCGCGGACCTTTGAGCCGTCAGAGACTCTCTATATTGTGTGAATGCTTCCTCTATCTGCCCATATATACCCTGTAACTGCCCTAAATACTGTATAACTACCCCCTGTAACTGCCCTAAATACTGTATAACTACCCCTATACCCTGTAACTGCCCTAAATACTGTATAACTACCCTCTATACCCTGTAACTGCCTCTATATACTGTATAACTGCCCTCTATACCCTGTAACTGCCCTAAATACTGTATAACTACCCCCTATACTCTGTAACTGCCTCTATATACTGTATAACTACCCTCTATACCCTGTAACTGCCCCTATATATATATATACTGTATAACTACCCCCTATACCCTGTAACTGCCTCTATATACTGTATAACTGCCCTCTATACCCTGTAACTGCCCTATATACTGTATAACTGCCCTCTATACCCTGTAACTGCCCCCATGTACTGTATGATGGTAGTTATACAGTGTATAGGGGCAGTTATACAGTATATAGAGGCAGTTAGAGGGTAGTTATACAGTATATAGAGGCAGTTACAGGGTATAGAGGGCAGTTATACAGTGTATATATAGGGGCAGTTACAGGGTATAGGGGGTAGTTATACAGTATATAGAGGCAGTTACAGGGTATAGGGGTAGTTATACAGTATTTAGGGCAGTTACAGGGTATAGAGGGTAGTTATACAGTATTTAGGGCAGTTACAGGGTATAGGGGGTAGTTATACAGTATATAGAGGCAGTTACAGGGTATAGGGGGTAGTTATACAGTATATAGAGGCAGTTACAGGGTATAGAGGGCAGTTATACAGTGTATATATAGGGGCAGTTACAGGGTATAGGGGGTAGTTATACAGTATTTAGGGCAGTTACAGGGTATAAAGGGCAGGTATACAGTATATAGAGGGTAGTTATACAGTATTTAGGGAAGTTACAGGGGGTAGTTATACAGTATTTAGGGCAGTTACAGGGTATATATATGGGCAGATAGAGGAAGCATTCACACAATAGAGAGAGTCTCTGACGGCTCAAAGGTCCGCGCGCATGAGCAATTGGATAGTGTGGCGTCGGGTTTTGATGACGTCAACGCGGTGCGCCGGTCGCCTGGTTCTCCAAGATGGCTGGTAATCGGAGCGAGCGCGTCTCCGACGAATCGGTGGTACGCGCGCGCATGCGCATTGCTGCTGGTTCCTTACTGTGAGCGGCTGAAACGTCACCGGAAGTGCGCCGGTCCCCACATATGAGAGGTTCCCATATGTGTCAGAACACCGCCGCACAGAAATGACGTAGAGACACGGCCCCTTCCGGAAGTGATCTTCTCCTGTCGAACGCGTCTTTTGTTGGCGCCGTTGTTCCGTCCTCACTCACCGAAATCGGAGTTGTGGCTGTATCCCTTGTGATGTTGCTCGGGGTTGTGCGGAAACTTTTGGTGGCGTCCGGGAGCAGCAGGACAGGATGTGCTGTCAGGACTCTGCATGGGGATGTGAAAGAGAGAAGTCGCCAGAAGGTGCCAGAGGAATCGGAGCTTAGGCCGCTGTATATGGATGTTCAGGCCACCACCCCTCTGGATCCCAGGGTTTTGGACCGCATGTTGCCGTATTTGGTGAACTATTATGGAAATCCTCACTCCAGGACTCATGCATACGGTTGGGAAGCTGAAAAAGCGGTGGAGAAGGCGAGACAGCAAGTCGCCTGTCTGATTGGAGCAGATCCTCGTGAAATAATCTTTACAAGTGGTGCAACAGAGTCCAACAATATTTCACTGAAGGGTGTTGCCAGATTCTACAAGTCACGGAAGAAGCATATAATCACTACACAGACAGAGCACAAATGTGTACTGGATTCTTGTCGGTCACTGGAGGGTGAAGGGTTTCAAGTCACATATCTCCAAGTCAAAAGTAATGGCCTGGTGGACTTAAAGGTTTTGGAAGATGCTATTCGACCAGACACAAGCCTGGTGTCTGTAATGGCTGTGAACAATGAGATAGGTGTGACTCAGCCTATACAGGACATAGGATATATTTGCAACTCTCGAAAGATTTTTTTTCACACAGATGCTGCTCAAGCTGTGGGCAAAATCCCTCTAAATGTTAATGAAATGAAGATTGATCTGATGAGTATTAGTGGACATAAAATCTATGGGCCTAAAGGTATCGGTGCAATCTATGTACGTCGAAGGCCAAGGGTCAGAGTGGAAGCCCTTCTTAGTGGTGGTGGCCAAGAAAGAGGACTAAGGTCTGGGACTGTCCCAGCTCCCATCACAGTTGGGTTTGGTGCAGCTTGCGAAATAGCTCAGGAGGAGATGAAGTATGATCACAGGAGAATAAGCTATCTGGCTGAAAAACTTATTAACAATATCCTCCAAAAAATCCCGCAAGTTGTTTTAAATGGAGATCCAGAACATCGTTACCCAGGTTGCGTAAACCTTTCCTTTGCATATGTGGAAGGGGAGAGTTTACTGATGGCTTTGAAAGATGTGGCACTATCTTCTGGAAGTGCTTGCACCTCAGCATCATTAGAACCATCTTACGTGCTGAGGGCTATTGGTGCAGATGAAGATTTGGCTCATTCTTCAATCAGATTTGGCATAGGACGCTTTACTACAGAAGAAGAAATTGATTATACCATTAACAAATGTGTCAGTGAAGTGAGCAGACTTCGTGAAATGAGCCCACTGTGGGAGATGGTACAAGATGGAATTGATTTGAAGAGCATACAGTGGAGTCAGCACTGATCAGCAGCACTATGGATTTGACCTCTGTAGATGTCACATTCTACAGCTCAGTTCCATGACATCTGTTACGCAGTAAAAGTACATAATATTAAAATGTTTAGCCTACTTTTAGCAGGGAGGTTTATTTGTGTGTAACTGTAGCTTCTATCCTGGACATAAAAAAAATCCTGCTTGGCACAGTGTTAACATTTATTAACTTGCAAGAAAATAATTATTTTCTGTTATCATTTGACTAGATTCAGACTAAACATAATTGTATTCTATAGGTCAAAAAGGTGGACTGTGAAGTTCAACCATCCAGCGTAAAATACAGATTTTGGTTAAGTATATAGATTAAAATGCATGGAACCATATATCTATTACATGCTTGCAAGAACAGAGATTTACGGCATATTTCATGTAAAATATTTTGTTTGAATTTAAATCCTATATATTTGCAGAAAGGTTATCCTATCTTATCCTTGCAGCTGGATTTTCTGTATCTGACCCCAGGATTTTTAACTATTTGCATGCAGTGTGATAGCAATAAATGGGACAAGCCAGTTGGATACTTAAAAAATAAATAAAATAACTTTTCAATATAAAATGGTTATATTCCTTCTCAATCTTAATGCATTCTAGCAGCCAGGGATTTGTCACCTCAGGGGGTTATGACTATGACTGAAAATCCCTGTACACTACAGATACAAGGTATTACTGTAATATCCATATGCAGGCATTATGTCACATACAGTTAGTATTTTTATATTCTATTGGCATTTTTGGAAGCTGCATTGCTACTAATCTCATTATAATCACTACAAACCCCCATAAGCAGGATCTTTCACCATTTTATTATTTATCGCAGACATCATAATAATACAGACCCTGTTTGAAATTGTGTAAAATAAAGGACACCATCTGGAGCTCAGGCAAACAGTATTTCTGTAAAGGATAAATGAATACATGAAAAATTTATAATGAGCAATTTACCATTATTTTAATTTTAACTATGTGAAACTTTTATTTTACCTGATATTTCATTGTTAACTTTGCATCCGAGGTTTCAAATAAATGTTATAACATTTTTTTCAACAAAAAACGCTTGGTAATTAAGGGGTTAAGGCCCTTTTAGTTTCCAAAAATTTTAAAAGCATTACTGCGTATGTTTAACAATGTGTAAAATTAAATTAATCATTAGTTCATTTACACGCAAAAAATGGCAACCATTTACAGTCAGGTCCAGAAATATTGGGACATGGACACAATTCTAACATCTTTGGCTCTATACACCACCACAATGGAGTTTGAACGAAACAAAACACAATGTGCTTTAACTGCACATTTGAGGTTATGTACATCCAACCCAGGTGGACCTGACTGTATGTCAGCATTTCCCACTAGGATTTACACTCCATTTTTAAATGGTGATATTATTCCCATTTTCATTGATATATCGTAAGGTATTTTACATTATTACTTCTCAGTTAATGACATAATGTTGTGACTCTTCCATGTAACACGTGGCCGTTTACCTCACACAGCAGCAAAGCACGTTCCACGTCTCTCTGGATCCCCCAGCCAGGTAACCCTGTCCTTGTGTGCAGGGGGACTGCATGAGCTCCGGCAGCCCTCCATAAGCCAATGACGGCGATCGTCAGCTGGGAATAAGGGTGGGCCAGAGGATGTCCAGAAAGTCACAGTGCGTGCTATGACCCTGAATAGTGTATCAGCCTGCCTGCTGGAGGATGGCATAGGCTGCCCCGCAAAAACTAGGGATAAAAACTTACATTAGACAAAGCATTATAAATTTACAGAAAAAATAATATCACTTTTGGAATAAAGATGCAGGTTCATTGGATTGTGCATTTAACATTACAGCTTTTTTTATAAATTATAGTAAAAAAAGAGGGCATATAAAGATATTATAATCATTTTGATATCTCCCAAGGATCATCCGATAATATAATTTGTAGGGATGCACCGATACCGATACTAGTATCGGTGCATCCCTACAAATTATATTATCTGATGATCCTTGGAGATATCAAAATGATTATAAGAAATATCTTTACTAGTATCGGTGAAGATACTACACATTTGCACGTGTACTGGAACTTGAGCTGATACTTTTGCTGATACCTCTTTTTGTGCGGGACATCAAATGTGGCCTCCACGCTTACTTCACGCAGCTATTCGTCACAGCTATTGTTGCTGCACTCGCGCGAGACAAGTCATTACAGCTGCAATCCTCTCTGCTGTCGCAAAGAATGTCAGCATTGCCGTTGATAGACATCGCCCGAGACTGACATCACGCTGACCTCGAGGCAGTGGCACATCGCGCGAGAGGCAGGTGAGCTGGCTCTGCCTCTCTCTATTCCCAAAATCAATATATAAGCATGAATGGAAAACTGGAAAGAGAAAATAATCTGAATGCTGTGTCTGGACTTTATAGCGGTATTAGTTGGGCCGATGAAATGAGAAACCAAATGAAATGACAAAAAAATTATTGCTTTATAAAAAATAAAAAAAAATTTAGTTACATAAATAATATCTTTTTAATTTCATGCTCGAATACAGAATTAAAAAAAACATGTTATGAGTGATGGGGTAGCAGTGGCAAATGATTCTAAACATTTAAAATATACATATTATATAGCTAAGTAAAATTATTTGCAATTTGTTAATAAATAAAATAAAAAATGAATACGTATTACTTTTTAACCCTTTCGCTGCTGAGGCTTTTCACACCTCTGTGCTGAGGTCATTTTTACCGGTTTTGCTCATCATGTTTAAACGTGTTTTGAAGGCTTATTTTAGTATATGACCCAGACATATTATATATCGTTCTTTCCGTCAGACTCGGTAGATTCATAATATGTCATTATTATATGTATACGTCATGACCTGTCTGTATATTATAACAAAAAATGCAATAAAATATGTATTTTCAATAATTTACAATGTGTAAAGTGTTTTTTTTTTTTCCATTTTAACATGCGAGCAATTGCGGTTATATTTTGTATGGGGTGCGCTTGTTAAAAAAATTAGAGATGGGGTCTCGTTACATTTTTTTTTGGGGAAAATTACACGATTTTTAACAAACGCACCGCATACAAAAATCGTTAGTGCAGCATCATTGTTCACATTATAATTGAAATGGGAACAATATTGCTGCATTAACGAAAAAGAAAAAAGAAATGTTTTTTTTTTTTTTTTATAATTTTTTTTTTAAATCTTTTTATTTTTAATTTTTTTTAAAAAACTTTTTTCACTGTAGTGTTTGGTATCGTTGGAACGGCCATGCTCTGGCCGATCCAACCATACCAAACTTTAACCCCTAGCTGCCATGGATCGGGAGATAGGGAGTTCAAATGAACTCCCTATCTCCACCGTTGGTGGCAGTTAGGGGTTAACTCTAGGACTGGCGTCATCGTGCTATGCATGATGACGCCAGTCCTCAGGGGGAGTTCCCGGAGGCTTGGCCGACATCCAAGATGTCAGCCAGCTCCGGGAAAGGATCACGAACCGGCGCTTTTCAGCGCCGATTCGTGATCCGGCTCCCCAGGGGTTAATGCCAGGTACCATTTGGAAGGGCAGGCTGTGCCCTTCCAAATGGTGCCTGGGTTAACCCCCGCAACGCCGCCGATCGGGAGGGAGAGAGGTCCGAAGGACCTCACCCCCTCCCTTTCAGGCGACCTCCTCCGCACATGCGGGGGGGGGGCGCCTGAATTAGGTGTCATCGCGCCGCCGCGATGACACCTAATTTCATCGGCGGCTGTTCCGGATGCTGGGCTGACATCGAGGATGTCAGCCCGCACCGGGGGGGCCAGCAATCGGCCGGAACCGGGCCGAACGCTGACCCCAAATAGTAATTATTTGATGTCCAGATGATTTAAGCAACATAACAGAATTAAATTGTTATGTGCCACTAGTGCTAGTATGAAAATTGGCTGCCACAGCTTGTCCAGCTCACACCACAACAACAAATGGTGACACTAAAAGATTTTATTACACAATTGACGATACAGACATGGACAATTATTTAACTCTCGACGTCAGCTTGAAATGAGAACATGCAATTTGAAAATCGCCACTAGATGGTGTAGGGGTAGACTGGATCTGGAAGATTCCGCATAAAAAGAAACCTTAAAAAAATATACAACTTTTTATTGTATTGAAGCCTGCTCACTACCGATAACTGTTAGTATTTTAAATGTGCATTTTATTTAAACGAAAGGAAACTTCTCTGATTTTCCAATGAACTTTTTTCTTCATTCCAAGAGTGAAAGGATAAGACTGATATTTTCTGTGGGATTTTTTCATATTCTGCCTAACGCAGATTTTAACGGAGAAGTAATTACATGTAATATCTTTAAGATACAGGTCGGACACACCGTATATGGAATTGTAAAACCTAGAAGATTATGAAATCCGTGCAAGGGATCACACCACCGGAGTCGCAGGAAGGGAAAAACTGGTGCTGCTGTAACATGATCCCAGCAGCACCTTTCTTGTTATACCTGTCACGTTCCAGACCGCTTTTCCCACCTGGCCCTGTGCCTCATCCAGTCCCCTATGTCCAGCCTGTAGTTTCCTGAAGATCCGTGGAAGGCCTCAGGTGTAGTCAATCCCCACGCGATGAGTCCTCCATATACGGAAGCTACACCCCTATCCCAGCGCTTCAGCATTGAAGTCCTTTATGCTGTGTGAACCTCTGCCCTGTTCCTGAGATCCTGTGTTCATGTCCCATTGATTGGATTCCTTGTGTACCAGACCCCTTGCCTTACTGGACTTTTGCCTATCGATATGCCCCTTTGATACCATGCCCTAGAAACCCTGCTTTTGGAATACCCCTCCTCTCACCCAAGGACTTTTTTGCTTTCAAAGACTTCCTCTACTGCTCCGAAGAACTCCTGCTGATTCCTCAACCCAGAATCCTTTATTACCAAAGTGCAGGGAACAACAGAGCACTGAAATGTCGGCGACATTTTGGCGCTCTGTGAATAACCCCTATAGTTGTCCCACTCACAAAAAGAGTGGCACACCATATGATTATATTTATTTATTTATTTATAAAGGATTTTACCAGGAAGGATACATTGAGATTTCTCTCGTTTTCAAGTATGTCCTGGGTTCAAGAACATTGAAGTGTTACAGTTACAGAAATACAAAGTAATACAATGCAAGATATTAAAAAACAACACAAATATACAGATTAACAGAAAAATATGTAGGAAATATAGTCACTAGGTTACATGTTTACAGGTGCATTCTGTATTGAGGTATGTTAGTAAGGAGCTCTTGAGTGACTTACGACTGGGGGAAGATTTGATGGTGTCTGGGAGGATATTCCATAATTGTGGTGCTCTGTAGGAAAATGAGGACCGAGCCACTGTCTTTTTGTATTGTGGTATAGCAAGTAAGGTGCTAGTCCTGGATTGGAGGTTATAGGATGAGGGAGCTGCTGGATATGATTATATCCAGTCCATTAATCTCAAAACATATACAGTGGGGCAAAAAAGTATTTAGTCAGCCACCAATTGTGCAGGTTCTCCCACTTAAAAAGATGAGAGAGGCCTGTAATTGTCACCATAGGTACACTTCAACTATGAGAGACAAAATGAGAAAAGAAAATCCAGAAAATCACATTGTCTCTGATTTTTAAAGAATTTATTTGCAAATTATGGTGGAAAATAAGTATTTGGTCACCTACAGTACAGTACAAACAAGCAAGATTTCTGGCTCTCACAGACCTGTAACGTCTTCCTTAAGAGGCTCCTCTGTCCTCCACTTGTTACCTGTATGAATGGCACCTGTTTGAACTTGTTATCAATATAAAAGACACCTGTCCACAACCTCAAACAGACACACTCCAAACTCCACTATGGTCAAGACCAAAGAGCTGTCGAAGGACACCAGAAACAAAATTGTAGACCTGCACCAGGCTGGGAAGACTGAATCTGCAATAGGCAAGCAGCTTGGTGTGAAGAAATCAACTGTGGGAGCAATCATTAGAAAATGGAAGACATACAAGACCACTGATAATCTCCATCGATCTGGGGCTCCACGGAAGCTCTCACCCGTGGGGTCAAAATGATCACAAGAACGGTGAGCAAAAATCCCAGAGCCACACGGGGGCACCTTGTGAATGACCTGCAGAGAGCTGGGACCAAAGTAACAAAGGCTACCATCAGTAACACACTATGCCGCCAGGGACTCAAATCCTGCAGTGCCAGACGTGTCCCCCTGCTTAAGCCAGTACATGTCCGGGCCCGTCTGAAGTTTGCTAGAGAGCATTTGGATGATCCAGAAGAGGATTGGGAGAATGTCATATGGTCAGATGAAACCAAAGTAGAACTTTTTGGTAAAAACTCAACTCGTCGTGTTTGGAGGAGAAGAACACCATACCTACTGTGAAGCATGGTGGCGGAAACATCATGCTTTGGGGCTGTTTTTCTGCAAAGGGACCAGGACAACTGATCCGTGTAAAGGGAAGAATGAATGGGGCCATGTATCGTGAGATTTTGAGTGAAAACCTCCTTCCATCAGCAAGGGCATTGAAGATGAAACGTGGCTGGGTCTTTCAGCACGAGAATGATCCCAAACACACCGCCCGGGCAATGAAGGAGTGGCTTCGTAAGAAGCATATCAAGGTCCTGGAGTGGCCTAGCCAGTCTCCAGATCTCAACCCCATAGAAAACCTTTGGAGGGAGTTGAAGGGCCGTGTTGCCCAGCGACAGCCCCAAAACATTACTGCTCTAGAGGAGATCTGCATGGAGGAATGGGCAAAAATACAAGCAACAGTGTGTGAAAACCTTGTGAAGACTTACAGAAAACGTTTGACCTCTGTCATTGCCAACAAAGGATATATAACAAAGTATTGAGATGGAATTTTGATATTGACCAAATACTTATTTTCCACCATAATTTGCAAATAAATTCTTTAAAAATCAGACCATGTGATTTTCTGGATTTTTTTTTTCTCATTTTGTCTCTCATAGTTGAAGTGTACCCATGATGACAATTACAGGCCTCTCTCATCTTTTTAAGTGGGAGAACCTGCACAATTGGTGGCTGACTAAATACTTTTTTTCCCCACTGTACTTTTAAGGCCTATGTCTGTTAGGCCCGTGTCAGATGAGCGCAGTGTTCACGTCCGTGTTGCCGCACATTCTAATGTCCGTGGTAGCATACAATGATGATCAATAGAGACCCACACACGAAGTGCAACAACGGATGCGGCAAACGGACGCAGGTTAGGCAAGAACGTAAATCCGCTAGAACGGACGCACAGAGTGTGCTGTGTGAGTGATGGAATGAAGTCAGACGGACTGCATTTTTGACGTACAAAATGTTTTTCATATTAATTTATTTTCCCTTCTACATCAGTCAAAAAAACCGTCAGTCACAAAACCGTCACAAAAACGGACTGTGCGGCCACTATGTCGTCAGTTAGAAAGTACGTCCGTTGTGCACGGACGCACAGTCCGCATAGAATGCGTTCGTCTGACCCTAGCCTTATATAACCCACTATAAGACACAGGGTCTGGGCCACCAAGAAGCGCCGCACTCTATCCTTTTTCTTTGCTGTGTTTGATGTTATTGGTTATTTGATGTTATAGGCTGGATACACTCTACGCGTTTCGTTTTTCAAATAAAAACAACTTTTTCAAGGGCTCTCTGAGTCCCAGAATTTGATAGATGGGCGTATGAGATATTTGCAAGCAACGCAAGAATCACACTTATGAGTGCCTGGGCTCAATTTGCATAGCCAATTAATGGATCTGAACAAGCTTTGGCCACCCGGAGTGTGACCTTTTGGGGGGACACTGTCATGGACCTCACCTTCCTTTTTTGCACCTTTCCATCTGTTAACACCAGGGTTGAGCAGCAGGTAATTTTTTTTCGATTAGTTTATGTATAGAAATTAGCACTGGGACCAAATGATCTGTTGGTTACAATAGCGCAAGTGATCTCTAGCACTTACCATGTTAAGTATAGGACATGGTAAGTACAGTAAGCTCGCGCTACGAATTGCGAATTACCACGTGCTAAGTGATTTTCTCCATATGTAGCGAGAGGCAAATGATCTGTTGGTCAGGCGCTAGACTGAACTTACGTTGCGCTAACACAAAAACATGCTGACACTAGGGTTAGTTCACACCAGGTGATAGTGCCTCCAATGTGGGGCGTTTGGAATCCGCCAGTGGTTTCTTTTCCGAATACAGACTTTATGAGCATTTGCGTTCTAGAGAACCTTAGTCTGCACGGCTGACTAGCACTTATGAATATTTATCCACTGTCCCTACCGAGGTCTATAAAAAGTGCTCTGTCTCCTCTGCCTAATATCCACGCATATGCCAGTATTTATTTCCTCAATGGTAGGCAGTTAAAATGATACTTTATTTGTTTCTAGCAGCGTGTGTATTGTGTCTTTAGCGAGGAGACACCATGGCTCATTTCTTGTCTTTCCTTTGGCAATGATTCAGTGTCGTTAAACTTAATATGTGCAAGCATTGGCCCAGGAGGGATTATCTTTCCCCAAGGGAAAGGGCACTTATGTGTTAGAGGTGGGGTTCTGTTTTGGAGTTATAATATCCAGTGAGCTTTTCTGCCCAACACTGGCCACATAAAGGACGGACACCACTATATATAGACTTATTTGACTCTTTCAGGTAATACTGTGGTCATGCAGCTCTGTTGCACTGTGATGTAACATTTTTATTTGCACCCCAAGAAATTCTGTGAGCATAGTAAACAATTAAGAGAAGGAAGTTATGTTTATGCTTCAAGTCAATTCTTTGCTGGGCCAATTTAATTAAAACACCCAATGGTTCACTTTTTATTCATGTGATGTGGAGGTTCTGGACTCAGTGGTTTCTTTTTTTAAATACAGACTTTATGAGCATCTGTGTTCTAGAGACTCAGTCTACAGTTGTGTTCAAAATTATTCAACCCCCACTGAAATTGAGTGTTTTGGCCAGTTTGACATTGATTTTGATCATTAAGTCATCTTGCTTACAATTAAATTAGAGAGGCACGTGTAGGTCAGACAAATATAACATAACATTTATAATGAAATAACCACAAATGTCTTTTCTGTGCTCACATCATTATCAGTTTTATTCAACCCCCAAGTGACATTCAATCTTAGTACTTAGTACAACATCCTTTTACAGTTATAACAGCTTTTAAACGTGAAGCATAGCTTGACACAAGTGTCTTGCAGCGATCTACGGGTATCTTCGCCCATTCGTCATGGGCAAAAGCCTCCAGTTCAGTCACATTCTTAGGCTTGCGCACTGCAACTGCTTTCTTTAAGTTCCACCAGAGGTTCTCAATCGGATTTAAGTCAGGTGACTGCGATGGCCACTCCAAAATGTTCCAGCCTTTAATCTGCAACCATGCTCTAGTGGACTTGGAGGTATGCTTGGGATCATTGTCCTGTTGAAAGGTCCAACGTCTCCCAAGCCTCAGGTTTGTGACGGACTGCATCACATTGTCATCCAATATCTCCTGGTACTGAAGAGAATTCATGGTACCTTGCACACGCTGAAGCTTCCCTGTACCTGCAGAAGCAAAACAGCCCCAAAGCATGATTGACCCCCCGCCATGCTTCACAGTAGGCAAGGTGTTCTTTTCTTCATAGGCCTTGTGTCACATCCATGGCCCCCGCAGCGCTCCCTGGGGGGTCAGGGCACCAGGTGGCATCGCTGGCTAGCCTGTTGCCAGTAGTAAGGGCTGGCAAAACGGCATCTGAGGGGCGGAGCCAAGCATAAGTCCAAGGAGCCATCAGCCTTTAAAAGAGGCTGAGAGAAGGTGCTCCTTGGACTGTCGTGGTGTCTAGTTTGGTGGAGTCTTGTTCCTGATATTTTCTGATTAATCTGTTGCTGACCCGTTTCTGTTCGAGGACCCTGATCACGTTTCGACCCGGCTATCCCTTCTGACTACTCTCTTGATTATCCCATGTGTACTTTTGCCTGGTACTTCTCGTTCTTGTGTATGTGTTGCCTTTATGGTTCTTGTCTCTCTTGTTCATGTTTATGTTCAGCCTTATGATTCATGTCTTATGTTCGTTTAACTGGTTGTGAGTCCTAATCGCAAGGCATCAAGTTCTGCGTGCTTCCAGAGTCCAGTTGAAGTCCTGCCCTGCTTCTTGTATAATATATACATTGTCTGTCCGTCTGTATCTGTGCTATCTTTGTGGAGTAACAGTATCCAAGCTCTGCTTGAAGGCCTCCCCTGCAGGCTGGTATACACAGATTCCTCACTGTATGTCCTTATCTAGAAGTGTGTTGCACTAAGCAGTATTTTGGTCCAGAAACCAATTGAGCTTAGTTGCTTTGTTAGGTCTGTCCTCTACTATCTTGCCTATTCTGTTTTTGTATCACGTTTATGTTTTTGTTCAAGTATCACTGTATCTGTTCTCTTTGGAGTATTTGTGTTTGCACTGAGTGGTCAATTGGCCTTGAAGCCAATTGAGCTTAGTTGCCCTTTTAGGTCTGTCCCGTTACTCCCTGGCTTGGGAGATCAGATTACAGCCGTTCTTAGTCTTTTGTCTTTAGAAATCTGTCCTGAAGGATCCAGATACGCTTTCTGAGGTGAGTGCTATAGCCCACCGTTACATTACGACAGTCCCATAACATGGATTCGACAGATTTACTCCTGGTTATGTCCAAGCTTGATAAGATCACCGCTAGAAGGGAGAAGCAGATCCAACGCATAGACCAAATTATGCAGGCTTTGAGCCTAGTTTTTAATGGTTCCCCTCCTGCTGAGACTGCTGCTGAAGCAGCCCAAGTGATGTTGAAAAAGCCCTTATGTTTGGAGGGTGCTTCTGGTACTGCAGGGACGCTCCTGCAATCTGGCGGCGATGCCGCGTTCATGCAATCTGGTTCTGCAGGGACACTCCTGCAATCTGGCGGCGATGCCGCGCGCATGCAATCTGGTTCTGCAGAAGCGCTCATGCAATCTGGTTCTGCAGGTACGCTCATGCAATCTGGCGGCATGGCCGCATTCACGAAATCTAGTGGACAGACCAAAATCATGTACTCTAGCAGTAAGACTGCAATCCTGCAATCTGGCGGCGATGCCGCACTCATGCAATCTGGTTCTGCAGGGACGCTCATGCAATATGGCGGCAAGGTCGCGGAGTCTGTGCCAAGCAGTGTTTTTTCTGTGCCCAGGTCCCACAGTAGGATCACTGAGGACGTGGCACAGGTTGAGTTAGGACCTCCTATACTGTCCGGGCCTAGGAGAACCCTCCTTAGGGTAACCAGGTCTGAAAAAGAGGTACCTGAGATCCATAATCTGGTTGACTCTCTACCTTGCGACAAAGCCGCACTGCTCATGTCTGGCGGGGTGCCCGCAATGCTCATGTCTGGCGGGGTGCCCACAACGCTCATGTCTGGCGGGGTGCCTGCAACGCTCATGTCTGGCGGGGTGCCCGCAACCCTCATGTCTGGCGGGGTGCCCGCAACCCTCATGTCTGGCGGGGTGCCCGCAACCCTCATGTCTGGCGGGGTGCCCGCAACCCTCATGTCTGGCGGGGTGCCCGCAACCCTCAAATGTGGCAGTAAGGCTGCGGCGTCGATGCCAAGCAGTGGTTCTGCTGTGCCTATGCCCCACAGTAAGGTTACTGGGGCCAAGTCCCAGTTTGAGTTCGGACCTCCACTATTGTCCGGATCTAGGAGAACCCTCTCTAGGGTAACCAGGTCTAAGGAAGAGGTACCTGAAACTCACAAACTGGCTGCATTTGTATCCAGCGGCGATGCCGCAAACCTCAAGTCTGGCGACGACGCCGCAAACCTCAAGTCTGGCGGCGACAATGCCGCAAACCTCAAGTCTGGCGGCGAGGCCGCACTGTTCGAGTCTGCTGGTGGCAAGGCCGTACTGTTCATGTCTGCTTCCATGGCCACATCCCCTCCATCTGCAGAGGTGCCCATGGGGTACAGTGACCTCAAGGTGGTCTTTGACCGAGGGAGGTCTGACTTGATTCTAGCCATCAGGACCCAGGTGCCTCGTCTGGTTTGCCAGCTTCGGGTGGCCCATCCTTCTGCGCCTGGGGGTCGTCCTGAGTCCGACCGTGGACGGCGGGTTATGTCACATCCATGGCCCCCGCAGCGCTCCCTGGGGGGTCAGGGCACCAGGTGGCATCGCTGGCAAGCCTGTTGCCAGTAGTAAGGGCTGGCAAAACGGCATCTGAGGGGGCGGAGCCAAGCATAAGTCCAAGGAGCCATCAGCCTTTAAAAGAGGCTGAGAGAAGGTGCTCCTTGGACTGTCGTGGTGTCTAGTTTGGTGGAGTCTTGTTCCTGATATTTTCTGATTAATCTGTTGCTGACCCGTTTCTGTTCGAGGACCCTGATCACGTTTCGACCCGGCTATCCCTTCTGACTACTCTCTTGATTATCCCATGTGTACTTTTGCCTGGTACTTCTCGTTCTTGTGTATGTGTTGCCTTTATGGTTCTTGTCTCTCTTGTTCATGTTTATGTTCAGCCTTATGATTCATGTCTTATGTTCGTTTAACTGGTTGTGAGTCCTAATCGCAAGGCATCCAGTTCTGCGTGCTTCCAGAGTCCAGTTGAAGTCCTGCCCTACTTCTTGTATAATATATACATTGTCCGTCTGTATCTGTGCTATCTTTGTGGAGTAACAGTATCCAAGCTCTGCTTGAAGGCCTCCCCTGCAGGCTGGTATGCACAGATTCCTCACTGTATGTCCTTATCTAGAAGTGTGTTGCACTAAGCAGTATTTTGGTCCAGAAACGAATTGAGCTTAGTTGCTTTGTTAGGTCTGTCCTCTACTATCTTGCCTATTCTGTTTTTGTATCACGTTTATGTTTTTGTTCAAGTATCACTGTATCTGTTCTCTTTGGAGTATTTGTGTTTGCACTGAGTGGTCAATTGGCCTTGAAGCCAATTGAGCTTAGTTGCCCTTTCAGGTCTGTCCCGTTACTCCCTGGCTTGGGAGATCAGATTACAGCCATTCTTAGTCTTTTGTCTTTAGAAATCTGTCCTGAAGGATCCAAATACGCTTTCTGAGGTGAGTGCTATAGCCCACCGTTACACCTTGTTCTTCCTCCTCCAAACATAGCGTTGATCCATGGGCCCAAACAGTTCTAATTTTGTTTCATCAGTCCACAGAACACTATCCCAAAACTTCTGTGGTTTGTCCACATGACTTTTGGCATACTGCAGTCGACTCTTCTTATTCTTTGGAGACAGCAAGGGGGTGCGCCTGGGAGTTCTGGCATGGAGGCCTTCATTACGCAGTGTGCGCCGTATTGTCTGAGCTGAAACTTCAGTACCCACATCTGACAAATCTTTTCTCAGTTCCTCAGCAGTCACACGGGGACTTTTCTCCACTCTACGCTTCAGGTAGCGCACAGCAGTCAAAGTCAGCATCTTCTTTCTGCCACGACCAGGTAGCGTTTCAACAGTGCCCTTTGCCTTGAATTTGCGAATGATGCTTCCTATGGTCTCTCTTGGTATGTTTAACATCTTTGCAATCTTCTTATAGCCATTGCCCTTCCTGTGAAGAGTAATCACCTCTTCTCTTGTCTTCCTGGACCATTCTCTTGACTTCACCATGTTTGTAACCACACCAGTAAATGTCTAGAAGGAGCTGAGTATCAGTCATTTTAAAGCTGCCTAATTTGTGCTTATTATGCTTTATTGCTGCTCCGTGACATCCACAGGTGTTTTCAATACCTGATTGAAAACACTTGAATGAACCTCTGTTCTTCAGAGTGGTAGTCTTTAAGGGGTTGAATAATTGTGTCAATGAAGAATTCACAAAAGAAACATTTACTACTGTATTACAAAACCAATTGATGTCATTTTAGTTGCATATGGTTCTTTAAAAAGTCCTTGTAGGATTTCATTCTGAATACAATTACAAATGTACACTAAATTCCCTAAAACCCTTTACCGCATTGGGGGTTGAATAATTTTGAACACAACTGTATATGGCTGATTAACATATGGATAATATTTATCTACTGTACCCCAACCATACTTTATTAAAGGTGTTCTATCTCCTCTGCCTACTATTGGGGTTATTCAGAGAGATCTGAAATGTAACCAGACATTGAAATTCAGCGTACGGGGTTCGGGCCATTTGTTAATTCAGAGAGCAAACAATCGCCAAATTTTGTTGAATTGCCTGCATGTACGGTGCCTGTTTTGGAGTTTTGTGTGATATTATGTCCAATTTGCTTTTTTTCCTCCCTTTTTTTGTTTTGTTCCAATACACACAAAGGGAATAAACATGTGTATAGCAAAACATGTGTGGTACTGCAATACTTTTCTGTGAGAAATATTTGATTTTCTGGGAAAATGTCTGGGGTGCCAACCAGAGCTGTAGCTAGCTCCTTTTGTACCCGAGGCAAGAACAGAAAATTGCGCCCCCACACACACAATATTTTTTTACAGAGATATATATATATATACATACGGGATCCTCTACGCATGCGCCCCATAAACATGACATCTGTGATATCTGGTTGGCTGCGAATGCTAACCCCAGATTGTATAATAACTTGGCACTTTGTTTAGAATTTTACAGATCTTCAGTTCAAACTCACTGTCAGCAGGGCTGCAAAGCAATTGCACACTGTCAGAAGAACGAACTGGAACTGAAGATCTGTAAAATTTATAACAAAGTGCCAAATAATTATCCAAACTGTGATTAGCATTCTCAGCCAATCAGATATCATGAATGTCATGTTTATGGGGCGCATGCACAGTGGATCCCGTTTCCACATTAAAGTCTGCAGCACTGTGATACAGTAATGTTCGGTGTGTATGAGAGTATCACAGTACTGCACAGTAACAAAACTCACAATAATGTGCGGTGCGTATGAACGTTTGCTGCCGTGCAGATCTGCGATACGGTCATAGACACCGCACATTGCTGAGAGTTTTGTTGTTGTGCAGCTGTGATACGCTGATACACACCGCACATTGTGAATTTTGTTGCTGTGCAGCACTGTGATACAGTAATGTTGGTGTGTATGAGTGTATCACAGTGCTGCACAGCAACAAAATTCACAATAATGTGCGGAGCGTATGAGCGTTTGCTGCTGTGCAGATCTGTGATACAGTAATGTGCAGTGTGTATGAGCGTATCACAGAGCTCCACAGTCATAAAACTCACAGTAATGTGCTTTGTTTAGAAATTAGGGTTAGAAACTAGGGGTACCAATTACAGGTAGAAACTGATTTTAGAAACTAGGGTTAGAAGCTATTAGTGGAACAGATTGTGGGTACATATTAGGGGTAAAAGCTGTTAGGGGCACAAATTAGGGGTACAGATTAGGGTTAGAAGCTATTAGGGGCACAGATTAGGGTTAGATGCTATTAGGGGGTACAGATTAGGGTTAGATGCTATTAGGGGGTACAGATTAGAGTTAGATGCTATTAGGGGGCACAGATTAGAGGTTAGATGCTATTAGGGGGCACAAATTAGGGTTAGAAGCTATTAGGGGGTACAGTCTGTACCCCCTAATAGCTTCTAACCCTAATTTGTGCCCCCTAATAGCATCTAACCTCTAATCTGTGCCCCCTAATAGCATCTAACTCTAATCTGTACCCCCTAATAGCATCTAACCCTAATCTGTACCCCCTAATAGCATCTAACCCTAATCTGTGCCCCTAATAGCATCTAACCCTAATCTGTGCCCCCTAATAGTATCTAACTCTAATCTGTACCCCCTAATAGCATCTAATCCTAATCTGTGCCCCCTAATAGCATCTAACTCTAATCTGTACCGTACAGATTAGAGTTAGATGCTATTAGGGGGCACAGATTAGGGTTAGATGCTATTAGGGGGTACAGATTAGAGTTAGATACTATTAGGGGGCACAGATTAGGGTTAGATGCTATTAGGGGGCACAGATTAGGGTTAGATGCTATTAGGGGGTACAGATTAGAGTTAGATGCTATTAGGGGGCACGGATTAGGGTTAGATGCTGTTAGGGGGTACAGATTAGAGTTAGATGCTATTAGGGGGCACAGATTAGGGTTAGATGCTATTAGGGGGCACAGATTAGGGTTAGATGCTATTAGGGGGTACAGATTAGGGTTAGGGTCCATCCAACTACCGCCCTGTATCCCTGCTTCCCATTACCTCTAAGCTCTTAGAAAAACTAGTCTTCAACCGCCTCTCCCTCTTCCTGTCCTCCAATTCCCTACTTGACCCCCTGCAATCTGGCTTCCGTCCCCTACACTCAACTGAAACTGCCTTCACCAAAATCACCAACGACCGCCTAACTGCTAAAAAACACGGCCACTATACTATTCTCATCCTGCTTGACCTCTCGGCTGCTTTTGACACTGTTGACCACCCCCTCCTTCTACAGACCCTCGACTCTCTGGGTCTCGGTGACACTGCACTTGCTTGGGTTGACTCCTATTTATCCAACAGGTCCTTCTGTGTGTCCTTTGCTGGTAACTCCTCCTCTTCATTGCCTCTATTTGTTGGTGTACCTCAAGGCTCTGTCCTTGGTCCTCTGCTCTTTTACATCTACACCTCCTCCCTGGGCAAAATCATCAACAGCTTTGGCTTTAATTACCACCTCTACGCTGATGACACTCAGATCTACCTCTCTACCCCTGATCTCTCTCCCCCTTTCCTTTCCAAAGTCAGTGACTGTTTATCTGGCATCTCCTCCTGGATGGCCTCCCACCACCTAAAGATCAACATGTCAAAGACTGAGCTCCTACTTATTCCTCCCTCTAATGCCTCCCCACCTCCTGACTTCTCTATCACGGTGGAGGGTATCACCATCTCCCCATCAAACCAAGTTCGCTGTCTTGGAGTTACACTTGACTCTGCTCTTTCCTTCATCCCCCACATCAAGTCTCTTTCCTCCTACTGCCGATACCAACTGCGTAATATTTCCAGAATTCGGCCATTTCTTACCGCTGTCACCACAAAACAACTCATACACGCCCTGGTAATCTCCCGACTCGACTATTGCAATAATCTCTTATCTGGCCTCCCTCTGTCCAGCCTCTCCCCCCTACAATCCATCCTGAACGCCTCCGCCAGGCTAATTCACCTCACCCGCCGCTCTGTCTCTGCCGCTCCTCTCTGCGAGTCCCTTCACTGGCTCCCCATCCACTGCAGAATTAAGTTCAAAATCCTTATCCTTACCTACAAAACCCTCACTAACTCAGCTCCCCACTACCTGTCCTCACTAATCACCAAATACACCCCAGCCCGCTCCCTAAGGGCAAACAGTGACCTGCGCCTAGCTTCTCCCCGCATCACCTCTTCCCATGATAGACTGCAGGATTTCTCACGCGCAGCCCCCACTCTCTGGAACGCTCTCCCTCGTACTGTCAGACTTTCCCCTAACTTCTCTTCCTTCAAACGCTCCCTTAAAACGTTCCTATATAGGGAAGCCTACCACCCAACTCACTGACGCAACCATCAATCACTCTCACCTTACAGTCCCCTCCTCCTGTTTCCAACCCCAACCCTCCTAGATTGTGAGTTCCTATGGGAATAGGGCCCTCATCTCCTCCTGTACTGTTTGTCAAATGTTGTTCAATGTATTGTAACCCTGTCTATACTGTGCCTATTGTACAGCGCTGCGGAATATGCTGGCGCTTTATAAATAAAGAATAATAATAATAGATGCTATTAGGGGGTACAGATTAGAGTTAGATGGTATTAGGGGGTACAGATTAGAGTTACCGTATGTACTCGGGTATAAGCCGAGTTTTTTTACTCAGATTTTGAGTCAAAAAAACGCGATTCGGTTTATACCCGAGTCAAGGTCCTGAACACTGAGTCCGTCCGTGTTGAAGGGGATGCGGCTGCGTGCAGGCGCAGCCGGTCATGTGGTACAGCTAATCAGGTGGTACTGAGTCTCTGTACCACCTGACTGGCCGGACCGCGTGACCTGCGCACGCACGCACGCAGCCGCATCCCCTTCAACACGGACGGACTCAGTGTTCAGGACCGGGCAGGCACTCCCGCTGCCCGGCATCTGGGCCCCCTCAAGCCCTGCTGGATCCGGAGGAGGGGCAAGTATCCATGTGAGAGCTGGCTGCCGCTGGGGCAATATCCAGGTGAGAGCTGGGGCATATCCATGAGCTGGGGCAAATCCATGAGCTGGGGCAAATCCATGAGCTGGGGGCAATATCCATGAGCTGGGGCAAATCCATGAGCTGGGGCAAATCCATGAGCTGGGGCAAATCCATGAGCTGGGGCATATCCATGAGCTGGGGCATATCCATGAGCTGGGGCAAATCCATGTGTGAGCTGGGGCAATATCCATGTGTGAGCTGGGGCAATATCCATGTGTGAGCTGGGGCAATATCCATGTGTTAGCTGGGGCAATATCCATGTGTGAGCTGGGGCAATATCCCATTTAGGCTTATACGCGAGTCAATAAGTTTTCACAGGTTTTTTGGGAAAAAGTAGGGGGGTCGGCTTATACACGGGTCGGCTTATACCCGAGTATATACGGTAGATGCTATTAGGGGGTACAGATTAGAGTTAGATGCTATTAGGGGGCACAGATTAGGGTTAGATGCTATTAGGGGGCACAGATTAGGGTTAGATGCTATTAGGGGGTACAGATTAGGGTTAGAAAGTAGAGTGAAAGTAACAGAGTGCCAGAGAAGAAATGACAAAGGAGAAGGGGAAAGAGAAAAATATAAAGGGAGAAGGAGACCATTAATGAGGGGAAATAGAGAATTAGATTGTAAGGACAGATAGCAAAACAGACAGAGGAACATACTCAGAAAGACAGACACAAACAGATAAAAGGGACACACAGAGGGACAGACATAGGTGGAGAGACCTCTCCCCTCCCCCCATACTCACCTGCCTCATGCTTCCAGCTCTCCTGCTGCTGGCTGACAGGCTGTATCCCGGCATCAGCAGGTCCTCTGGTCACATGGCAGTCAAGCAGGGTTTACTGCACCCCTGTGTGTGTGCTGGCAAACCATACAGTATACATCCCTGTTAGTGCAGGCAGCATGATGAAATGCTGCTGTCACAGGGATATGCAGCAGGGCCAGCTCCCTGCTTCTACAGCTGACTGCAGTTCAGGATGCAGGCCCACCCACCACATGACACACACACTGTCCAGAACGGCTTTCAGGCAGCCTGCCACATGCGAGCAAGCACTGGAGCAGGCTGTCTGCTTCTATCTGCGGCTGCGCCAGACACCCGGCCATACTCTCCAGCGGTAAAAAAATTAATCAGCCTACTGGGGTTCCTCTGCACTGGCTGCGCCCCTCACAGCTGCTGCACCCGAGGCGAGTGCCTCCCTCGCCCTCCCTACGGCCCTGGTGCCAACAATTACGGCCATGACTGTATGTCCTGGGTTCAAGAACATTAGTATTGTTCTAATTTCATCTATTTCTGTATGTAATTTCCAGGATAAACTCCACATTAGCTCTGCAACTAGAGTTCATATATATTTTTGCTGAAATGAAAAGAATAAAAGCAATATTTTTTTTCTTTTTACATTGAATCCTATTGGGATTCGCCTATTTAAACCTGTCGAACTGAATTCACAAAAATCAGGGCATTTCACTCACACTTCGTTGCAGTTCAGAGTTCCATGAATAGATTAACTATTACTTCTCTGTGGGACAATTTTGCTGAGCCTATCACCGAATTGTGGCGAACTGCATCATATTTCGTTGTCAATTCACCAGTGTCTGGTGAATTGACAGTTTAGTGAATAGGCTGCCACAAAATTGCCCTGTATGATGAAATTCACCATTCAGTGGCAAGTTCGCAGCTTAATGAATAACACCTTAACTTTTTTTATTTGAACTTTCACAATTTTGGGATTAGTAAATTTCACTGAACATATTTTTAAAATAATAAAATAATTAACAATGTAGCGCTGCTTTAAAAACACTGTATTCTGGTGCATTGAACTATTGCTGCCACCAGAGGGAGACAGAGACATTGTGGACTATGCTGGACAAAACCGAACTACACTGACCATCATCCTTTGCGTGAGGACAGGAAGGAGGTGGTACAGGAAGAGGAAAGAGATCAGCAGCCTCGTGCAAGGCAGAAGCAGAGTGAGCGGAGCAGTGAAAGGTGGAGGACGCACATTAGAGCTGTCAGGGATCACAACCAGGCCGGAGTACAGACGCTGTCTTATGGGTGCTGGAAATCGGGACAGTAATCGCGTTGAGACCTACCTGCGCAGCGCTGAGAGGTCTGGAGGAAAAAGCTAGTTCCGGCAGGACCCCATGTTAGGAGGCTGCGCTGATCGATTGGGAGTGCAGGCAGTGGATCAGTGTTCCAGTTTCAGAGATTGGGCAAGCTGAGAGCAGATTCAGTAGCACGGAGTCCCAGTACACAGCGGAGAAGATCTTGTGGTAGAGGCATCGAGAGCTGGACAGTTTCGTTCATCGGATTGGTGAGAGGCCTCCAGGCCGCAGTTCCAAAGCAGAAACACACGCTGCAATATTGTTTAAATTCACAGGGCCCCAACGGTGACTACTGTAGTCGAAGATTGTTTGTTTCATTCACTGGCCAGTTGAACACAGTACCCGGGTACCCGAGACAACACACATACATATTTTTGAGCTATTATTCACGAGACTTACACTCCAGAACTGAGGGGGTTAACCATTTCTTTTACCGCCGCGTGTTTTTCCTGCGTTACGAATTGTTGTCACTCAAATACCGTATATGCGTAATATATGCTGCTTTATTGGGATCAGTAAAAAATATAATATATAAAAATCCACAACAGTGCTGGTGTATAGTTATTTCCTAGTGCGGTGAGACTAACCTGAGGTTTATTCAGCGGCTCCTCCGGGAGTGAGCGCTACACGTGGGGGCTCGTTCCGGGATTCCAGTCTCTGTGGATACCGCAATTAAAGTGTTAATTATGGATCCAGAAGAAGCAGCAGAGTGGTGTAAAGCACAAAATGGCCAGTTAGGGTTGAGTGTAGTAATGGACATTCCTGCAGGCACCTGGGCAGAAGAAGAGATCCGCCGGGCCGTGGCAGCGTTGGCACCTGACTAGCAGGGATTCATAGTGGACGTTAAAGTGAACCCAGAGACTTCTCACACGTATATTCTTTTTGAGTGGAGAAAGGGTGTTCCAGTGTGGAAGTTCGACTGGTCCAGCCAAGTACGCCACGTGGTGATCCCACGAATGTTCCAGTGACTAGCCCGACAACGTCACGTCACCGGGTACCGGATACCCAGTGACAGGGTTCCCTCCTGTTGCATTCTTTACCGCAATGGGAAAACTGGTGGAAACATTAGCCCAAAACTCTGCTGCGTCTGCCAATTATGGATATCGCAAGTTACGGTTTTATTCTGGTAAGGTCCCTGTGCCAGCTGGAGAAGAGGACTTTGAGACTTGGATAGATCAGGCAGTGCAAGCCATGGAAGAATGGGAAGTTGCTGACACCGTGAAGAGACAAAGGTTGATCGAGCGTTTAAGAGCTCCTGCTTCAGATGTCATCCGAAATCTGAAAAGGGACAAGCCAGGCTGCACTGCTGCTGAGTATCTAGAAGCTTTACAGGAAATTTTCGGGGGAGTGGAGGATTGTGACGAGCTTATCCACAAGTTCTCTCACACCTATCAAAAGGAAGGAGAAGAATTGTCCACCTATGTCTGGCGGCTGGATGAAATCATCCATCAGGTTATTCTAAAAGGAGGCATGGAACCGAGTCATGCAAGCAAAGCTTTGATGGATCAAATTTTCAAAGGAGCACTCCCACTGGATCCCATAATGTTGAAATTTCAGATTAGATACCAGAGCAAGAGACTGACCTATTCCAAACTGGTCAAAGCTATCCGAGAAGAAGAGGCTTTAATTAAGGCTAAAAGGGTTGCTAATGCTTCACACACAGTTTTCACCGCAGAAGTAGGAACTCTCTGTGTAGCGGACATACAGACCGAAGTGCTGGCTTTGAAAACTCAGATGTCGCAAATGATAGAATTGATAACATTGCTGTTGGCTAAGGACACCAGAACTGAGGGGGTTGCTGTAGCCTCAAACAGGGGGTCTCCAAGTAAGCCGCAAGAAGAGAATATGCCCACACTCTCGAGAAAGAAATGTTTTGGCTGCGGGGAAATCGGCCATTTCAGGGCTCAGTGCCCAAAAGGGAGGGCCGAAAAGAAACCGGTCGAAGAACTCCTGAAGGCTGTGGAGAAACTGTTGTCCACCTTGCAAGCGGGAAACTCCAGAGGGCCCTGGTGAGGGAGCAAACTAGGCACCCGACGGTCGAAAACCGCTCCAATTTTCAAGTCCGAAATGAAAGGCCGAGAGGGCCCAGATCCGTGCCAAATGCTGTGTCTGCCAGGACTGAAAGAGTTACTCCCTTAGTATCCGGTCCTATGTCGCGGGAAAGCAATGAACACCCAAGACCTCAATGGGTCAGGAAGCAGGTTAGAGTGCCTACGAACTGGGCCTATACCTCCTGCGGCTACGAACAAGTTTCCTGACCAGCTGATAGGTCCTTCTCCCATCGTTCCAATCCAAGTAGAGGGGGTCTACACTAAAGCTCTGTTAGACTCAGGTGCTCAAGTGACGTTGATCTATCGAGACTTCTACGAGAAGCACTTGAAGCACATACCTTTAAAGGACCTTGAGATCTGGGGCATCGGAACTGCGAAACTTCCCTATGATGGATATCTACAGGTGAAGTTAGAAATCAGATCCGAAGTCGTCGGACAGTCTGGAGGTTGTGATGCATTGGCCATTGTGTGTCCTCGCCCTTCAGGAGACAACAGAAGTTCTATGATAGTGGGGACGAATACTGATCTGGTGAGGCGTCTTCTGACTCCCATAGTGATGGAAGAAGGTTCTACAAGAGGAGTGCATCCGATGTTACGTCCATTCTATCAACGAATGGTCGAAGAACAGAGGGCACCTGCCGAAGTGGGGCATCTGTGGAGATTGGGAGGAACAGAGAAGGTTCTGCAATCAGGAGAAGTGGCGAGTTTCCGGGCTTCAGTCAAGTTGAACGGATCACAACCGGGTCCTTATTTAGTACTGGAAACTGATCCCAGTCGCGAAAGTGAGGCCGGAGTGGAAGTAATCCCTGAGATAATCTCCAGAAGAGCTTTACAACGGGCAAGAGGAAGAATTTCCATCAGTGTATGTAATGTATCTGATTCTCCAGTGGTCCTAAAAGCACGAATGCCCCTAGGACAAGTGGCTTCTGTTACGCCTCTCTCCCCTACTGATTTAGGAGGGGGAGTGAACAAACAGATTCCAGCTGAATGGTTCTATCCAAAGACGCTCCCATCTCGCTTGAATGGAAGAAACAACTTCAGTCCCAGATTCTAAAATGGAAGGACTTGTTCTCGAAGGATGAGTTTGACGTGGGATGCGCTAAGAGTACTGAACATCGCATTCGACTACAAGAGGATAAGCCGTTTCGGGAAAGGTCAAGACGAGTTCCGCTGGGAGACTTGGATGATCTACGAGAACAGCTAAATGAACTACAGAGGACTAAGGTGATTCAAGAGTCCAGGAGTCCTTATGCCTCTCCCATAGTGATGGTTCGAAAGAAGAATGATTCTATCCGTTTATGTATAGACTATCGCACGTTAAATCAGAGGACCATTCCTGATCAATATGCTACTCCTCGGATAGAAGATGCCCTACAGTGTTTGTCTGGAGCAAAATGGTTTAGTGTACTAGACCTACGAAGTGGGTACTATCAGATACCAATGCATCCTGAAGACAAAGAGAAGACTGCGTTCATCTGCCCACGGGGGTTCTTTGAGTTCAACAGAATGCCTCAAGGCCTCACGGGGGCCCCCACCACGTTCCAACAGTTAATGGAGAAGACAGTCAGAGATATGAACTTGATAGAGGTGTTGGTGTATCTAGATGATATTATTGTGTTCGGGAAGACATTGAAAGAACATGAGCAACGGTTGGACAAGGTCTTGAAGCGGCTCCATGAAGAGGGGTTGAAACTGTCCCTGGAGAAGTGTCAATTTTGTCTACCTTCAGTTACGTACCTGGGACATGTTGTTTCGGCAGAAGGTGTTTCGACAGATCCTCGGAAGTTGGAAGCCGTAGCTTCCTGGCCTAGACCACAGAATGTTACCGAACTTAGATCCTTCTTGGGGTTTTGCTCATACTACCGAAAATTCGTAGGAGGATTTGCTAAAATAGCTCAACATTTGAATAAGCTCCTACGAAAAGAAGTGGGAGAAGACTCCAAGGCCTCTGATCGAAGTTCATTGGCTCAAGGGCCTAGGAAGGCTCGAGAATCCATCCAAGAAGAGTGGACTAATCAATGTGAAAGTGCCTTTGTGAAGCTGAAAGAGAGTCTGACTCGAGCTCCCGTCCTGGCTTACGCTGATCCTCATAAGCCGTACGAATTGCATGTGGACACCAGCAGAGAAGGTCTAGGGGGAGTCTTGTATCAAGAATACGATGGTCTGCTGAGGCCTGTAGCTTATGTGAGCCGAAGTCTTTCACCTTCAGAGAAGAATTATCCTACTCACAAATTGGAATTCTTGGCCTTGAAGTGGGCGGTCGTGGACAAGCTGAAAGATTAAGACCAACAACAATCCTCTTACGTACGTCCTTACTACTGCAAAACTGGATGCGACAGGACATCGGTGGTTAGCCGCTTTGTCAGGGTTCCGGGTCAGCCTCAAGTATCGCCGTGGGGTAAATAATCGAGATGCTTTGTCAAGAAGGCCTTATAATACAGAATGGACTCAGTTGACTCCTGATGGGGTGCAAGCCTTATGTCAAGGGGCTGAGCGCCGGGTCAAGGGAGCGATTGGGGCAGAAGCTATAGGAGTTATGGCTGCGGGCGTTCCAGAACTTTATTGTAATCCTACACAACTGAGGAGTGAAAACTTACCTACTCTCTCGAAACAGGACCTGAGAGCAGATCAAGCCGGAGATCCCCTGATCGGATTGACAATAAAAGCAATGAACGCGGGTCAAAGGGGACTTCTGCTGACTAATTCCTCCGAAGGAGCTCGGTTGGTCTATAAATAGTAGGAGCGGCTGAAGGTGTTAGATGGGGTGGTCTACCGAAGGGGCCCCTCGAACAATGCTGAAGAAACGCAACAATTGTTCCTCCCAGAGAAGCACAGAGAAAGTGTGTTGAGAGCATTGCACGATGATCATGGACATTTGGGTGCAGAGAGAACTTTTAAACTGATGCGAGACAGATTCTGTTGGCCCTGTATGAGATCTGAAGTTGAAAGTTACTGCCATTCGTATTTGAGGTGTATTCAGAGAAAGACCCTACCAACCCGAACTGCTCCAATGAGCCACCTACAAAGTCAAGGACCCATGGACTTGGTGTGCATTGATTTCCTGTGCTTAGAGCCTGATGCTTGTGGGCAGGGAAATATTTTAGTAGTGACGGATCACTTCACTCGTTATGCCCAAGCTTTCTCTACAAAAGACCAACGTGCTCCTACAGTAGCAAAAGTTTTAATGGAGAAGTTTTTCATTCATTACGGCCTACCACAAAGAATCCACTCAGATCAAGGCAGAGACTTTGAGAGCCGACTTGTCGGGCAATTGTTAGAAGTACTAGGAATTCAGAAGACTCGAATTTCTCCATATCACCCCCAAGGTGATGCTCAACCAGAAAGGTTTAATCGCACTCTACTGAATATGTTGGGGACACTGTCAGCTAAAGAGAAACAGAGTTGGAGTCGTCACATAGCTACGCTGGTGCATTCGTACAATAGTACTGAGAGTGATGCAACTGGGTACTCGCCTTATCGTCTCATGTTTGGAAGAGAGGCTCGACTGCCAGTTGATTTAGCTTTTGGCCTATCTATTGACCAGACATTTGTCACTTCCTACAAAAATTATGTGGACAGACTCCGGAGAAACCTAGCTGCTGCATTTGAACAGGCCCGTTTGACCTCAGAAGTTAGAGAGCAGAGAAACCAGCAAAATTAAGATTTGAGAGTTCGGGTACAGGACCTACAGCCCGGCGATAGAGTTTTGTTAAAGAACTTGGGTGTTTCTGCAAGACACAAACTGGCCGATAGATGGAGTTCTCAAATTTACATTGTCTGCAAGCAACTGCCTGGTCTGCCGGTATACCAAATCCGTCCGGATGGAAAGGCCGGGCCTCTAAAGAACTGGCACAGAAATCATCTGTTACCTTTGAGAGAGGCCGTACGGATACCAGTTTGAGACAAACTTTCCTTGCCTAATCCACCTGTTCCTTGTTTCGGCTCCTGTTACTCGGTCTCAGCAGTTACCTTCAGTCGGAGAAAGTGAAGAAGACAGTGAGGAAGAGGACTGGTGTTTGAGCTGGGTGCGCCCACCTGAGCCTGAAGAAGTTATTCCGGCCTCTGCTCAGTGTGAAAGTAACCTGAGGCCTGATGCTCCAGAATTCAGACCTGAAGTACCTGAAACCTTGGAAGTTCCTGAAATCCTAGAAGATGTATCAATAGACTATAGTTCTATGCCTTCACTGGAAGGCTCGTACTCTGAAGAGGTATCTGCTCCGGTTGTAGAAGAGAGAATTGAGCCTGTAAATGTAGCCCTTCCACCTGAAGAGGAAATTGATAAATCTGAGCCTAAACGTTCAATAAGGCCCCCTCAGAGACTTACATATGATTCACTGGGACATAGCACAGAAGAAGCAGTTACAACTGTGCGAAGGCTGCCCGAAGTGTCTGCTATGCTGGCTGAGGTAGCTAGGGACATGAGTCAACTCGAGGATGTATATCTGACCCATTATATGTTTGCTACTGAAGCTGAATGTATTGATTAATGTAAATATTGCAATGTTATGTATCTGTTACACTCCCTTGGAGGGACCCAAGAGTTTAGGGGGGGGAAGAGTGTAGCGCTGCTTTAAAAACACTGTATTCTGGTGCATTGAACTATTGCTGCCACCAGAGGGAGACAGAGACATTGTGGACTATGCTGGACAAAACCGAACTACACTACCATCATCCTTTGCGTGAGGACAGGAAGGAGGTGGTACAGGAAGAGGAAAGAGATCAGCAGCCTCGGAAAAGGCAGAAGCAGAGTGAGTGGAGCAGTGAAAGGTGGAGGACGCACATTAGAGCTGTCAGGGATCGCAACCAGGCCGGAGTACAGACGCTGTCTTACGGGTGCTGGAGATCGGGACAGTAATTGCATTGAGACCTACCTGCGCAGCGCTGAGAGGTCTGGAGGAAAAAGCTAGTTCCGGCAGGACCCCGTGTTAGGAGGCTGCGCTGATCGATTGGGAGTGCAGGCAGCGCATCAGTGTTCCAGTTGCGGAGATTGGGCAAGCTGAGAGCAGATTCAGTAGCACGGAGTCCCAGTACACAGTGGAGAAGATCTTGTGGTCGAGGCATCGAGAGCTGGACAGTTTCGTTCATCGGATTGGTGAGAGGCCTCCAGGCCGCAGTTCCAAAACAGAAACGCACGCTGCAATATTGTTTAAATTCACAGGGCCCCAACGGTGACTAGTCGAAGATTGTTTGTTTCATTCACTGGCCAGTTGAACACAGTACCCGGGTACCCGAGACAACACACATACATATTTTTGAGCTATTATTCACGGGACTTACACTCCAGAACTGAGGGGGTTAACCGTTTCTTTTACCGCCGCGTGTCTTTCTCGCGTTACGAATTGTTGTCACTCAAATACCGTATATGCGTAATATATGCTGCTTTATTGGGATCAGTAAAGAATATAATATATAAAAATCCACAACAGTGCTGGTGTATAGTTATTTCCTAGTGCGGTGAGACTAACCCAAGGTTTATTCAGCGGCTCCTCCGGGAGTGAGCGCTACAGTTATATCACAAAGTTGGTGCTAACTTAGGCTAATGTCAGAAGAGCGCATTCTGAGCGCACTGCGTCCGTGCACAACGGACGGACGTACTAATGGAAGATACTGCAGACCCCACAGGATCCGTTTTTGTTGACAGACGTAGAAAAAAAAAAGGAAATTATGGGAAAGAAAATTAATATGAAAAATGATAAAAATTTGAAAAGGATATGAAAAGCCATTGTGTGCGTCAAGGTGCTGGACATCGCAAATGCGGTCCGTCTGACATCTCCAGTCCTCATCACTCACTGCACCTTGAATATGCTGTGCAATTTTGGGCACCTGTCTCTTAAGAAAGGATAGTAGTAGTCCATCTTTGTCCTTTGTGCGGTTTTTGATACTCCCCGTTATTTGTTTCCACGCACTTGAGACTCTTTTTGAGGATGTTTCTGTTTTACGATTTTTCGCTGAGGTCTTCGATCCCCCCCCCTTCACCCCTCCCTCAATTGATGGTATTCCTTCAAGTGAACACGCTAACCTACCTGCTGACATTTGGGGCTTGCTGTTCGTCTGCTGGTGCATCGGGACTCCCCCCTCCCCCCTTTTTTTTATTTTTATGTATGGGACATTGGGTGGTACCCTGGGTGAGCCGCTAGGGCGGCAACCTAGGCTCTGGCCATCCTCTTGGCCCCAGGTCTCCTGGCCCTGTGGCCTCTTTCATGGCCCCTGACCCCCTCAGGGGTGTTAGGGTGAGCCAGGAATGCCACAATTTCATGGGCAGTCTTTTACGATCTCCCCCCCTTTTTTTTCTTTTTTTTCCTCCCTCTCCTTATTTAGCTTTCCTGATGCCCCAATGTCGGACTATGCTGCCTTTTAGTTTCTCTGACTATACCCCCTCTGATTTGTCCTGTCTCACTCACCACTTATTACTCCCCCCCTTTATTTTAATGTATTTTTTGGTACCTGACTTTGCACGGTCCTGCGTGGCCGTTCGTTTGTTATGTTTTTGTGCAGCTGATATGCTTATGAAGTAAAATTATAATTACAAAAAAAAAAAAGGATAGTATAGCGCTAGAAAAAGTGCAGAGACGGGCGACTAAATTAATAAGGGGAATGGAAGGTTTAAGTTATGAGGAAAGACTAACAAGCTTAAACCTGTTTAGTTTAGAGAAACGGCGCCTTAGAGGGGATCTGATAACCTTATATAAATATATACGGGGTCATTATAAACCAATGTCTGGAAACCTATTCATTAACAGGACTATACACAGGACACGAGGTCACCCATTTATACTGGAAGAAAGAAAATTCAGCCTAAAGCATAAGAAGGGTTATTTATTGTGAGAACAATAAAGCTGTGGAATTCTCTGCCTGTTGAGGTGGTTGGGTCAGCGACTGTACAGACTTTTAAAAAACGACTGGATGACTATCTGCAGACACAGAATATTAAGGGTTATAATATTTAATATGTGGGTAAAAGCTTCTTGATCCAAGGAGAAATCTGACGCCATTCTGGGGTCAAGAAGGAATTTTTCCCCAGTTTGTTGCATATTGGCGAGCATTTCAGACTGGGTTTTTTGCCTTCTTTAGGATCAACAGCAGTAGGTGATGTGTGAGATTCTGAACCTGATGGACGCATGTCTTTTTTCAGCCTATGTAACTCACACAGAACGCTATGCGGACGTCGCGCACTCCGCGCGTCCGTTCTTGGACGGTTTTACGTTCTTGTCTAACTTGCGTCCGTTTGCCACGGGCGTTATGTGTGCGCAGTTCGGTGTGGACGCACTTGGGGCCCTATTACATTCTTCGCACACAATTGTGCGCGCGCAAAAACGCATTAACGCGAGGGCCAAAACCCTTTGTGCTGAACGTCGTATTACGACGTTCGCGCACAAAATGCGTGTTAACGTCTAACGCAAGTGACCCTGCGCGAACCCTTTGCGAGCGCAATTTAGTGCACGCTTCCTATACTTAACATTGTGAGCGCAAATGCGTTTGTGCGCTGGTGTGCGCATGCTATTACAATATTAGCGCAAAATTTAACGGACAACGTTTGCGAGCATAATTTTAACGTCTTTGAAAAGTTGGTGGTAACGGCAAATTGTAACAACCTGACCGTACCAAACTGCGGATTCACAACGGAGAACGTCGATGCGCACATTTTTTTTTGCTAGATCTGTCATAAATGACAGCCACTACCTTGTCTTCCGTCAGAACGTTCAAATGTTGTGTGCAGCCTGCACAAAATGACGGACTTGCGTTAAAAATTACATTGCACTCACTGATTTCTGTGCGCAACGGTACTTTTACAGTCCGTTTTACAAGCGCAATTTCCCGACGGATGAAAAAATGTGCGAGGAATGTAATTCCAGCGGTGATTTTCGTGCGTTAACGTTTAACGCTTCACGCAAAAAAACACGCGTATAGCGTGCGTTTTTGCGTTAAGAATGTAATAGGGCTCTTAGTGTGTGGGTCTCTATTGTTCATGATTCTATGCTACGACGGACGTTAAACTGTGCGGCAACATGGACGTGATAACTGCGCTCGTCTGACACGGGCCTTAACCAGAGCTGTTATAATCTATGGCAGGGATGGCAAACCTTTTTGAGCCCGAGTGCCCAAACTGGATCGCTGAACCAATTTATGTGTCTCAAAGTGCCAACCCCACAATTAGACCTTAATACGGATTTATTTTAGAAAAAACACGTCACACGACTGTTTGAACTAATTATGTGCTTAAGTCTTAGAAGAAAAATACAGTATAAGAAGATGAATATATTTGCCCCCAGCTCACACATGGATATATTGCCCCCAGCTCACATTTATATATGGGCCCCGGCTCACATATGGATATAATTAGCCCCAGCTCACATTTATATATTGCCCCCAGCTCACACAAGGATATATTGCCCCAAGTTCACACATGGATATATTGCCCCAAGCTCACACATGGATATAATTGCCTCCAGCTCACATTTATATATTGCCCCAGCTCACACAAGGATATATTGTCCCAAGCTCACACATGGATATATTGCCCCAAGCTCACACATGGATATAATTGGCCCATCTCACATTTATATATTGCCCCCAGCTCACATTTATTTATTGCCCCCAGCTCACACATGGATATATCTGCCCCAAGCTCACGCATGGATATATCTGCCCCAGCATACACATGGATATATCTGCCCCCAGCTCACACATGGATATATTTGCCCCAAGCTCACACATGGATATATTTCCCCAAGCTCACACATGGATATAATTACCCCAGCTCACATTTATATATTGCCCCCATCTCACACATGGATATATCTGCCCCAAGCTCACACATGGATATATCTGCCCCAAGCTCACACATGATATATTGCCCCAAGCTCACACATGATATATTGCCCCAAGCTCACACATGGATATATTGCCCCAGCTCACACATGGATATAATTGGCCCAGCTCACACATGGATATAATTGGCCCAGCTCACATTTATATATCTGCCTCAAGCTCACATATGGATATATTGCCCCAAGCTCACACATGGATATATTGCCCCCAGCTCACACATGGATATATCTGCCCCAAGCTCACACATGGATATCTCTGCCCCAAGCTCACACATGGATATATCTGCCCCAAGCTCACACATGGATATATTGCCCCAAACTCACATTTATATATTGCCCAGCCTCACATTTACAGTCATGGCCGAAATTGTTGGCACCCCAGACATTTTTACAGAAAATCAAGTATTTCTCACAGAAAAGTATTGCAGTAACACATGTTTTGCTATATACATGTTTATTCCCTTTGTGTGTATTGGAACAAAACAAAAAAAGGGAGGGAAAAAAAGCAAATTGGACATAATGTCACACAAAGCTCCAAAAATGGGTTGGACAAAATTCTTGGCACCCTTTCAAAATTGTGAATAAATAAGATTGTTTCAAGCATGTGATGCTCCTGTAAACTCACCTGGGCAAGTAACAGGTGTGGGCAATATAAAAATCACACCTGAAAGCAGATAAAAAGGAGAGAAGTTAACTTAGTCTTTGCATTGTGTGTCTGTGTGTGCCACACTAAGCATGGACAACAGAAAGAGGAGAAGAGAACTGTCTGAGGACTTGAGAATCAAAATTGTGAAAAAATATCAACAATCTCAAGGTTACAAGTCCATCTCCAGAGATCTAGATTTGCCTTTGTCCACAGTGCGCAACATTATCAAGACGTTTGCAACCCAAGGCACTGTAGCTAATCTCTCTGGGCGTGGATGGAAGAGAAAAATTGATGAAAGGTTGCAACGCAGGATAGTCCGGATGGTGGATAAGCAGCCCCAAACAAGTTCCAAAGAAATTCAAGCTGTCCTGCAGGCTTAGGGAGCATCAGTGTCAGCGCGAACTATCCGTCGACATTTAAATGAAATGAAACGCTATGGCAGGACACCCAGGAGGACCCACTGCTGACACAGAGACATAAAAAAGCAAGACTACAGTTTGCCAAAATGTACTTGAGTAAGCCAAAATCCTTCTGGGAAAACGTCTTGTGGATAGATGAGACAAAGATAGAGCTTTTTGGTAAAGCACATCATTCTACTGTTTACCGAAAACGGAATGAAGCCTACAAAGAAAAGAACACAGTACCTACAGTGAAATATGGTAGAGGTTCAATGATGTTTTGGGGTTGTTTTGCTGCCTCTGGCACTGGGTGCCTTGAATGTGTGCAAGGCATCATGAAATCTGAGGATTACCAAAGGATTTTGGGTCGCACTGTAGAGGTCAGTGTCAGAAAGCTAGGTTTGCGTCCGAGATCTTGGGTCTTCCAGCAGGACAATGACCCCAAACATACGTCAAAAAGCACCCAGAAATGGATGGCAACAAAGCGCTGGAGAGTTCTGAAGTGGCCAGCAATGAGTCCAGATCTAAATCCCATTGAACACCTGTGGAGAGATCTTAAAATTGCTGTTGGGAAAAGGCGCCCTTCCAATAAGAGAGACCTGGAACAGTTTGCAAAAGGAAGAGTGGTCCAAAATTCCAGGTGAGAGGTGTAAGAAGCTTAATGATTGTTATAGGAAGCGACTGATTTCAGTTATTTTTTCAAAAGGGTGTGCAACCAAATATTAAGTTAAGGGTGCCAAGAATTTTGTCCAGCCCATTTTTGGAGTTTTGTGACATTGTGTCCAATTTGCTTTTTTTCCTCCCGTTTCTTGTTTTGTTCCAATACACACAAAGGGAATAAACATGTGTATAGCAAAACACACTGCACACTGCAATACTTTTCTGTGAGAAATACTTGATTTTCTGGAAAAATGTCAGGGGTGCCAACAATTTCGGCCATGACTGTATATAATTGCCCCCAGCTCTCACATGGATATAATTGCTCCCATATGGATATAATTGCCCCCAGCTCACACAGTGATATATATTGGCCCTCAGCTCACTTGCCACTCCGAGCGTCTTCCTCCCAGCGCGTGCGGGCAAATGATGCTGCCCGGCCGCTCGTTGAAGTCCACCAGTCGCGATCTCGCGGCGTTAACTCCAGAGATAATACCGCGAGATCGCGGCTGGTGGACTTCAACGAGCGGCCGGGGCAGCATCATTTGCCCACGTGCGTTGCGAAGAAGACACTCGGAGCGGCAGTGAGGCGAGCATATGGCTCTCGTGCCGACACAGTCGGCCCCGCGTGCCGGGTGTGGCACGCGTGCCATAGGTTCGCCATCACTGGTCTATGGCGTTGCTAAATTTAAACCAGCTCTGGTTAAACTAGCACCAGCTTTGTAATCTAGCCCAATGAGTGCAATACAATGAAAATAAAGTGTACACTTTAATAATGAGCAATACTTTGAGTAATAAAATAATCCTTAGTCTCCTCCATAGCAATTTTTTTAACTTTAAGATAAAATTTGGCAAGATGAGAAATAGAAGTTGTAGGCTGTTACTAATGTATTTATTTTTCAGAAGTTAGCGGCAAGTTCTTAAGGATTATCAGCATCTCTGCATGTTCCGCGAGCAGTCTGTTCCTGCTGTCAATGGGAACCTGTGATGCTAAGCTAAATAATCTTTCACATTCTGCACGGTGATGAACGATAGCTTTGCGCCAGTCAAGCCAGAGCTGGAAAATGCAGTTTATTAACTGTCCAGTACTTGTGGGGTTTGCCCGAACGAGGAATAGTGATCTCTTCAAGGAAGGACTCCAGCTGTATTGCAGCAGCTATTGGAGTGCTGCCCTGAGATGTAGATGCACATTCATCAGCTATTTCTTGAAAAATGCTGTCCACACTGGTCGTCTGGTACCCAGTTGCCCAGTGTGAGGCCTTTTAACAGCTGGTTCCCCAGCCTCCTGAGCAGCTGTTCTCTTTTCAGATGTTTATTCGCAGCTCTTGTATCAATATTCCTTTGGCCGGCCTGCCCCTGTCGGCATTCAAGAATCGATCTTCATACCATGGATAAGACAAAGATGGAATCACATAAGCAGAATACTATTCTGTCTGTTTTCTGCAGTAAGAATAAAAATTAATCAGAACACTTAACCTCCCTGGCGGTCTAATTTTTTCAAAACTTTGTGTCTAAAAGCGTCTCAATTTTTTTTTTTAAGGAAACGGGTTTTTGTACATAGTTAGCCTGTAATAATTAGGAATCACGCACTGAAATCCGTGAAATCAAGAGTCCTTACTGGTAAAATCCTTTATAAACAAATTAATTAATTAATTTAAAAAAAATAGTAAATACACGAGTCCGATAAAGTTTGAAACACGACATAATAATTTATTATCCCTAAAAATAATTATCCAAAATAATGCAAATAAATGATATTCAATAAAATACAACAAAAAACACTGAAATCTGTCTGCAAGCAAGGGTGAGACGATGTATGGTCTATTTCTTATCCTGTACTGCAACCTAGTGGCTGTTCATAAACATTGCATTTTGTATTCAGTGTTTATTATGAATGAAATTTGCTGCGGTCCCACTCCCCTGCACCATGTGACTCGCAGGGAGCCTTCCAGGAAGCAGCTCGCCGCGATCACACTGCAGGGGACAGCGAGGGAGCCAGGAGGAGGTGAGTATGTATCCAGCCCGAGTGTGGCTCGGGGTTACCGTTCACGGTAGTGAAATTTAACCCTGAGTCACACTCGGGAATACCGGCAGGGAGGTTAAATAATAAAGGAAATAAAACCTAGGCTAAAACAAACCATATAATATAATATAAAACCAATAAAAGATGTTTAATGACTTACATTTTAAAAATTTTATGAAACGTATCACCCAACATCAAAGTTATTTTAAATATTAGCAGAATAAAGCGACTGCTCATTAGCACTGCCTCGAGCATCCTGGAGCTTAGCGGCCGCTACAGGGCAGGCTGCTGGACTCAGTGCCTGCCTCGTAATCTACAGATAAAAGGGGGATGCTAAGGGGTGATTAGTGATCGCAAATTTTTCCCCTTGGCATCCCCGTTTTAGCTATATTGACGTGATAGGGCCCTCCGATTTTGCACAGTGAGCTCTCTCAATATCAACTGTCAGACTTCACCTCAAGAGGAAAACCAATCATTGCGCAGATCCCAAAACGTTTTGTACATGATAATGTTAAGAAATCATCCCACTCACATGACTATGAGCTTCCTCTTCAGGATGGCTCAGTCTTAAGCACATCGGCCACTTTTGGGGGGTCCTCCCCTTCTCTTTACCCTTTGGTGACACTCACATTGCACAATACTCCTGAAGACGCTGGACTAGTCCCAGCGAAACGCGTCATATATTATATTTTCTGCATACATTGTACCCTGCCTTGACATTACAGTGCTTTGTGAATAACCCTTTAAGAATTCTGATCTACAATACTGAAATGAAACACGCCAAAATATTATTCCAAAGTTATCATATGCTACCAAGTGGTTAGGCATTTAACATTCTAGTTTGTTTAGAAAGGATAATCACAAGAGAGGAGGGCTTGGAAATATTCTTGTAATCATTTTGATATCTCCAGGAATATCAATTTTCCCATAATATAATTAGGATAATATGGTTTCTTATTCTTTCATACAATGAAAAGCATGTTTCAGTTTACATATCTGTCAATGTGCAAAATTTATAAGAATTATACACATGGAAATCGAACTCTTGGGCTTAAATGTCGCAGGATGGCATGTTCCGTGGCTTTCTGGCCCTCCTCCAGGCTGCCTTTCTTCCCAGCGGGTTGATTGCTGTCATTGGCTGCAGGGGGACTGCAAGGGTTTAGGCAGTCCCCTTGCAGCCAATGATGGAAATCGACAGCTCTGGAGGAAAGCGGGTCGGATGAGGGCCTGAAAATTTTATTCACAAAGAGTGATATTAGTGACAATTGTGACCACGTTTGTTTCTTGGAATTGGTGTGATTTTTGGGTTACCTTCTGCTACTTTGACAATGTGGTCTGTTTATCTACATAAAAAAGACACTTTACAGTGAAGAAGGAGCGCTTAAGGGTTAGACAGAATCACACATATATTGAACAGAAAAAACTCTTTTTCTTTATCTTTCTCTTTCAAAATAGTCCTAGATCTGTTATGGACCGTCGATCTCTAAAAGAGATAAAGAGAAAATCTCATTGCGTAGTATTATATATACACCAAAATATATCAAGAAAATGAGATTTCCACTCACAAACAAGGAGTCTGCAAGACTCCAAATGTGTGCCTTTAAGCCTCTTCTGGGGGGCTCCTCCCATCAACAGGAAAGAAACTTTCAATTATTTTTCTTCCAAACTTGATAGTAGCTTTAGACCAAAGATGTATTAAGATCTCGAGACAAAAACCAGATATAGCATAATTCTGTGGGTTATTGAGAATAAAGATCAAAAGAAGTTACACTCACGTGTCAAAGAGCCTCTATTGAAACTGGCTCTGTATAGGCGCCTGGGACCACCATGGTACGGCCATGGGGACGAGGTTTGCCCCGAGCTATGCCCATCTTTTTATGGCCCACTGGGAATCCAGTGCGGTCTGGGCGGAGCATGGCTGGGGGCGGAACCTCATCCTCTATAGGCGTTATATAGATGACATCCTGATTGTGTGGAAGGGAGATAGAGAAAACCTTTCACAATTTATTGCTCATCTTAATCAGAATTCATTGGAAATAAAACTAGACTCAGTCATTAGTGAACAACAGGTCAATTTTCTAGATCTTAATATTTATGTAGATGGAGGGAACATTAAGACCAAGACCTATTTTAACCCTTTCGCTGCTGAGGCTTTTCCCGCCCCTGTGCTGAGGTCATTTTTTACCTGTTTTGCGCATCATGTTTAAACGTGTTTTTAAGGCTTATTTTAGTATATGACCCAGACATATTATATATCGTTCTTTCCGTCAGACTCGGTAGATTCATAATATGTCATTATTATATGTATACGTTATGTCATGTCTGTATATTATAACAAAAAATGCAATAAAATATGAATTTTTAATAATTTACAATGTGTAAAGTGTTTTTTTCCACATTTTAACATGCGAGCAATTGCGGTTATATTTTGTATGGGGTGCGCTTGTTAAAAAAATTAGAGATGGGGTCTCGTTACATTTTTTTTTGGGGAAAATTACACTATTTTTAACAAACGCACCGCATACAAAAATCGTTAGTGCAGCATCATTGTTCACATTATAATTGAAATGGGAACAATATTGCTACACTAACAAACCAAAAAAAATAAAAAAAATGTGTTTATTTTTTTTTTTTTAATTTTTTTTTTAAATTTTTTTTTATTTTTATTTTTTTTTTTTTTTTACAAATTTTTTAACTTTCATGTTTGGTATCGTTGGAACGGCCATGCTCTGGCCGATCCAACGATATCAAAATTTAACCCCTAGCTACCACGGATCGGGAGATAGGGAGTTCATTGGAACTCCCTATCTCCACACTTGGTGGCAGTTAGGGGTTAACGCTAGGACTGGCGTCATCGTGCTGCGCACGATGACGCCAGTCCTCTGGGGGAGTTCCCGGAAGCTTGGCCGACATCCAAGATGTCGGCCAGCTCCCGGGAAGGATCGCGAATCGGCGCTTTTCAGCGCCGATTTGCGATCCAGCTCCCCAGGGGTTAATGCCAGGCATCATTTGGAAGGGCAGGCTGTGCCCTTCCAAATGATGCCTGGGTTAAGCCCCTGTGTGCCACCGATCGGGAGGGAGAGAGGTCCGAAGGACCTCCCCCCCTCCCTTTCAGGCGCCTCCTCCGCACATGCGGGGGGGGCGCCTGAATTAGGTGTCATCGCGCCCCCGCGATGACACCTAATAATGGCGGCTGGTGGTCCGGATGCCGGGCTGACATCCAGGATGTCAGCCCGCACCGGAGGGGCCAGCGATCGGCCGGAACCCGGCCGAACGCTGACCCCAAACTGAGGACGCGCTCAGCGCGTCCTCAGCACACCAGCGGTAATGCTGAGGACGCGCTGAGCGCGTCCTTAGCATTGAAGTGGTTAAAGAGGTAAATGTAAATAGTTACATACCTATTGAAAGTGACCATTATTCCCCTTGGTTAAAGGCGATACCGAAAGGCCAGATGGTAAGAGTTATGAGAAATTGCACTGATACTGAACAATTTCTCATTCAATCACAGAAATTAAAGATTTTAAAGAAAGGGGCTATAGAGAGGACACCTTGAAAAACACCCGAGAAGAAATCCAAAAGATGGATAGAGCAACTCTCCTGACATATAAAAAAACGAGAGAAAAATTTAGGAGAAGATGTCCCCCTTATTTTGGACTACAATATTAACAATAGGAGAATTAAAAAATCAATAGAAAAACATTGGCCCATTTTAAAAAGGGACCCTATTTTTAGTAAAATCTTACCGGAGAAACCTCGAATTATCTATAGAGGAAGTAAACCAATTAAAATGGAGTTAGTCCATAATCACCAAAGATATGATAAAACAATTATAGATAAAAATATGTTCGGTCTACTTCCAGGCTTCTATGGTTGCGGACATTGCATTTCATGCAGAAAAACTGGCAATAATAAGAGACTAATTAAAAATTTTGAGTCTTCAGAAAAAACACAATATAAAATTAAAGAACTTATTACTTGTCTGTCCACCCATGTGATATACGTGCTGGAATGCCCATGTGGGCTACAATACGTAGGTCAGACTTCGAGAGCCCTTTACATTAGGATAAACGAACATTTATGTAATATTGTGAGAGGATATGCAAAACATAGCGTGTCCGTACATTTTAGAGATACTCATCAATGTAACCCAAGAGGGATTAAATTCTGGGCAATTGAAAAAGTTAAAAAGAATTGGCGAGGAGACAATCTGATTGAGAAATTAATTAAAACAGAGATGAGATGGATCTTTGTTCTGGATACTATGACCCCTAGGGGAATGAATGTAGATTTCGAAGTTTGTCACTTTTTATGATTTTAATAATTTAATTCTTTTAGGTTTTTATTTTAAGTATAAGTATGTGGATATTAGAGTATATTTATATTTTCGAGATAATGAATTTGGAGATAAATTATGTAATTAATTCTAGGCAATATTATCTGATATGGGCTGCTCTCTCATCCCTCTTTGGATGTTTTTACGGTATGATTTGTTCTGGCCAAACAAGTTTTTTTGCTGTGCTCACCCTCTAAAAGTACAGAGTCGCAATGATCTTCTGTTATTAGTGAAGTTATAACTATATATGTTTGATTTTGCAGATAAGAGTTGTGGTCATGAGGACTGGCCAGCTATGTATATAATAAGATCAAGCTGCGCGCTGGACAAAAATGTTTTTTACTGATGTCTCTCTATATGTGTGTTCACTGTTCAATCACTTCCGATGTTCTTTTCTGAATATCTGCCGTTGCGATAATTGAAGTCCGTGATCTGAGCGATTCCATGCCGAAAACCAAAGTGAAATTGTAAACATCCGGCCGAAGATCCGGAAACGGAAATACGTCACACGGAAGTCAATCAACAACCTATGGAACGCAGGTGAACCGCACGCCGGACACATGCGGTTTCAAATGGACACAGACTATATAATGGGAAAGATGTCCCCTGGGGGGACAATTTCGACTAAGGAAGCCTACAGTAGTAGGCGAAACGCGTCTCGATCTTATACCTATGCCTTCTTGGTGTTTGTTTACACCTTTATAATTAGGGTTGCACCGATACCGATACTAGTATCAATATCGGTGCCGATACCGGGTACTGCAGGAGTACTTGGTACTCGTGCAGTATCCCCGATATTTTTTTCCGATACCGGAAGCCAGCATTGAGCCAGCTTGCCGGTATCCGAGGGGCTGCGGCGGCTGTCCGAATGCTCTATCTGCATTCGGACAGGCCCTGCAGCTGCTCATCTAACTTTGTTTAATACTTACCTTCCTGAGCGACGCCGGGAAAGTCTTCGCGCGCGCTCCTTGGAAGGACCCCAGCCGCGACCACGTGGGACCATGTGATCGCGGCTGGGGTCCGTCCAACGAGCGCACGCGCGGAAACTTTCCCGGCGTCGCTGAAGGAAGGTAAGTATTAAACAAAGTGAGCAGCTGCAGGGCCTGTCCGAATGCAGATAGAGCATTCGGACAGGCCCTGCAGCTGCTCTCCGCTCATACTTACCTTCCTTCAGCGACGCCGGGAAAGTTTCCGCGCGTGCGCCCGTTGGAAGGACCCCAGCCGCGATCACATGGTACCACGTGGTCGCGGCTGGGGTCCTTCCCAGGAGCGCGCGCGCGCGAAGACTTTCCCGGCATCGCTGAAGGAAGGTAAGTATGAGCGGAGAGTGGGGGGATCCATGAGCAGGGGGGGCATATCCATGAGCAGGGGGCATATCCATGAGCAGGGGGGCATATCCATGAGCTGGGGGGGCATATCCATGAGCAGGGGGGCATATCCATGAGCAGGGGGGCATATCCATGAGCAGGGGGGCATATCCATGAGCTGGGGGGGCATATCCATGAGCTGGGGGGCATATCCATGAGCAGGGGGCATATCCATGAGCAGGGGGGGCATATCCATGAGCTGGGGGGCATATCCATGAGCAGGGGGGCATATCCATGAGCAGGGGGGCATATCCATGAGCTGGGGAGCTTTATCCATGAGCAGGGGGCATATCCATGAGCTGGGGGGGCATATCCATGAGCTGGGGGGCATATCCATGAGCAGGGGGGCATATCCATGAGCAGGGGGGCATATCCATGAGCTGGGGAGCTTTATCCATGAGCAGGGGGCATATCCATGAGCTGGGGGGGCATATCCATGAGCAGGGGGCATATCCATGAGCTGGGGGGGGGCATATCCATGAGCAGGGGGGGCATATCCATGAGCTGGGGGGCATATCCATGAGCTGGGGGCAATTATCCATGAGCAGGGGGGCATATCCATGAGCTGGGGGGCATTATCCATGAGCTGGGGGGCAATTATCCATGAGCAGGGGGCCATATCCATGAGCTGGGGGGGCAATTATACATGAGCTGGGGGGGGGGGAATTATCCATGAGCTGGGGGGCAATTATCCATGAGCTGGGGGGCAGGATATCCATGAGCTGGGGCAAATCCATGAGATCTGGGGGCTTTATATGAGGTCTGTTCTTATTGGAAAGCGTCACATGACATAAAATAAAAGTATCGGTAATTGGTATCGGTGAGTACTTGAACAAAAGTATCGGTACTCGTACTCGGTCTTAAAAAAGTGGTATCGGTGCATCCCTATTTATAATAAATTTATATTCTTTTAAATAGAACCTTTTTAATATATTTTATTTTTTGCTGTCCCCGCATTTCTGTACATTTGGTCCATACTACTCTGCAACGGAGGTGGAATTCAGCGGTCAACAAAAAGTTGAGGACGGACCCCCTCAGATAAGTGGTCCCAGGCACCTATACAGAGCCAGTTTCAATAGAGGCTCTTTGACACGTGAGTGTAACTTCTTTTGATCTTTATTCTCAATAACCCACAGAATTATGCTATATCTGGTTTTTGTCTCGAGATCTTAATACATCTTTGGTCTAAAGCTACTATCAAGTTTGGAAGAAAAATAATTGAAAGTTTCTTTCCTGTTGATGGGAGGAGCCCCCCAGAAGAGGCTTAAAGGCACACATTTGGAGTCTTGCAGACTCCTTGTTTGTGAGTGGAAATCTAATTTTCTTGATATATTTTGGTGTATATGTAATACTACGCAATGAGATTTTCTCTTTATCTCTTTTAGAGATCGACGGTCCATAACAGATCTAGGACTATTTTGAAAGAGAAAGATAAAGAAAAAGAGTTTTTTCTGTTCAATATATGTGTGATTCTGTCTAACCCTTAAGCGCTCCTTCTTCACTGTAAAGTGTCTTTTTTATATTCGATTTTTGGAGTGAAGGATACACTCAACTAGTGAGCTGCTTTAAAGTGTAATATTCCGACATTAATACAATTTGTATAGCGCCTTTTCACACTAAACCCATATCGGGTTTTTCTATCTGCTTATCTACATCCTTGGTAGTTTCACAATAAGCATATTCAATTTACTGTGTTTGGATCATATATAAAGTATTTATGGTAAATATGTTGAGCTGCAGGAGAGCCAGAAAGTCAAGGTGTGTGCTTTGCCACCTTGCGGCATCTAAACCTGCCACCTGCAAAGATGTCATAGGATGCACTAAGGAGTTAAGAGCGAGTATCACCAACCTCCATAGCCATTTAAAACACATAGAATTTTATCAGACTATATTTGCACTATATTCTCCTGTTTCTTTCCTTTTTTATGTACCAAATGGAAAGCACCATGAAAATAGATTTTCACTTCCCTATATCTTCCCTGCAGCACGTGAGGATCATATTTTACATGCAGTGCAGATGAGCCTGAATAACTTCTATGTATCCAGGAAAACGTGGCCGATCTTGCAATCCAAACAGAGAGCCATCCTATAGGGCAGCTCTCTGTGCCAGCATCACCACTCAGGACCTCCCTGTCTCAGCTGTGTTAGCGCCCTCAACAAGAGATGCCCACAGAGGGTGAGCATGGTGCACTTTCTATCAGTTCCTCGTACCCGCACCCCCAACTCTCGCCTTCAGGACTTCTCCCGTGCTGCCCGCTTTCTATGGAACTCCTTCCCCTGCAACAATAGACTCTCCCTGTCTCTTCAGTCCTTCAAGAAGTCTCTGAAAACAAATTACTTTAGAGAAGTCTATAGGCTCACACCATGATCCCTCACTATACATTTCATGCACCATCTTCCCATTCAGCTCACATGCTCTGACATATTCTGCTATTCATGCTCACCTAATATGTCACCCCTCTCCTCTTAGATTGTAAGCTCTCGAGCAGGGTCCTCCCTCCTAATGCTGTGTGTTTAACTTGTATGTATATTTGTTATTCTGTGACTCTCCCATTGTACGGCGCTACGGAACATGTTGACGCTTTATAAATACTTGTAACTTTAACTTTAGTGCAGGCTGCTATATGTCATCAATGGCGGAGTTACCACATTGATCTTTGATATCAATACGACATTATGGATCTGTGGCAGTGACATTCACTGGCCATCGAGGATCGCTTTATTATCAAACAGAGCTGTCAAACTCCAGCCCACCCAGATGTTGATAACCTACAAGTCCCAGAATTCTTTCAATGTAATAGATGGCAAGGGAATCGTGGGAGATGTAGTTCAGAAACATCAGGGGAGCTGGACTTTGAATGCTCTGTTCTGCAGCAGGGATCAGCAACCTTGGCCCTCCAGATGTTTTGGAACTAAATGCCCGTGATGATCAGTCACTCATTAGGGCGGTAGAGACTCTTGAGAAATGTAGGTACAAAGCATATTAAGGGCCAAGGATGCCGACACGTGTTCCAGAGGCTGAGAGCCCAGAGCGGACCCCCACCACCTCTCTAGCGGTAGTACTGCTGCTGGATTGATCTGCCCTTCTCATGACTCGGTTTCATACTGGACACGCCTCCCCGCCCTGTTATTAGTTCTGGTAAGAGGTGGGCGGGGCGACAGTAGAATACGCTAGAAATAGTTGTGCGGTGGCGACAGCAAGGCTTGCCTGGGTCACGTGCTTCGAGACGTCCAATCGGTAGCGGCTCTGAAGTGTCCCTGCTGTGGAGTCGGACCGAGCTGGAAGTTGGTGTTGAACGGGGCAGCGCGTGACGGGAGAGCGTCGAGATGACCCGTGAGTATGGCGCCCGGGTGTGGGTGCGCGGCGGCGGTGGAGGTCGGCTCAGAGTTCCACTAAGCTTCGGGAGGCGGCTGGAAGGATCGCTGTGGGCCGGGCCTGCTTCCGGGTTGTGCCACGTCAGTCCGGCCTGGGCTCCCTGGGAGCGGCTGGAGGTCCAGCGCCTTGTCTGGATATACCTGCGGGTCCCCTGGTGGCCGTGTGTAACCGGTTTTATCCCTCCGGTTCGCCCTTCCGCTACATCTATAGTCTCCCCTGGACCATCTGCACCGCTTCCCCAAAGATACAGGGGCCTAGGTTACACCGTGAACCGTCTCCCCCTACCTCAGAGTCCAGGGCTCCTGTGTGGTGTTGCCCGTTTTGGCTCCTGTGTGGCGTTGCCCGTTTTGGCTCCTGTGTGGCGTTGCCCGTTTTGGCTCCTGTGTGGCGTTGCCCGTTTTGGCTCCTGTGTGGCGTTGCCCGTTTTGGCTCCTGTGTGGCGTTGCCCGTTTTGGCTCCTGTGTGGCGTTGCCTGTTTTGGCTCCTGTGTGGCGTTGCCCGTTTTGGCTCCTGTGTGGCGTTGCCCGTTTTGGCTCCTGTGTGGCGTTGCCCGTTTTGGCTCCTGTGTGGCGTTGCCCGTTTTGGCTCCTGTGTGGCGTTGCCCGTTTTGGCTCCTGTGTGGCGTTGCCCGTTTTGGCTCCTGTGTGGCGTTGCCCGTTTTGGCTCACGGTCCTATCTCCCTTCCCCTCTTGGAATAGATCCAGGGTATCCGTGTTACACCGCTGCTTGTGTTGGCTGTTATTATGTAAGCGCTGGCTTTGAAAAACTGCTCAATTTCACAAAACTAATATTCAGATTTCGGTTGTGTGACCTGCCGGTGTTTGTTAGCGCCGGTGTTTACCAGTGCTATAGTGCTAATAGCATAACCCCTAACGTCATGTACGTGGCAACCTATTCCATGGCGTGGTACATTACTTTGATACAAGATGAAGTTCCACAAATTAAAGCAGGAATAGAATATAAGAAAACATTGTAACCCCCCCCCCACTCTAATATGGAAGAGGGGAACTAAGTAAACATTTGTGCCTGTGGGTTTATAAATCTGTAACGTTGTAAAATTTAAAGATCTGATATTTTGATGAATCCCACATCCTGTTTTGGATTGGAAGCCACCAATATCAATTTTTAAAGCACTCCTAGGTAGTTGTGAACTTATTTAACCCCTGGATACCCATCTTGGTGTCCCCTATTAACATAAAACGGTGGGATTGGGAATTCCTCATCTTTCAACCGGTTCACAGAACAAAGGTTTACGGTTTTCTTGACGTCAGTCCCTTGGATTTAAGAGATTTACAAAAATAATCTCCTTCGTCCATGCCAGCACGATTTCCCTTTTTGTAGAGAAAGGAAGGGGTTGGACCTTCTGGATCACCAAGAGCACTGTATGGGGCGTGTTCAACTGGCAGACGATTTATGGCCCAGGGTCTCCTCTCTCGAGCAGCTCCAAGTCGTTGGACTGGTGAACATGTATTTGGCTACATGTGTCCAGTATACTATTGTGAATAAGCCAAAGCAAGTACAACCACAATGTTAATGTTATCTGTGCAACCACACCTCCATAACATTGTTTGCTTACCCTTATAACCCTTCACTGGTATGAAACTGCCCTCCTTTTGGGTACACTTGTGATGGAGTTGTTTTTCTTCCTTGTGTTCTTTTGGGGTGCAGCTTTCCTTGTCCTATATCTGCTGACAGACTGATGCAAGTCGTCGCAACTAGTCTTGGGATAGCAGATATGGGGCCAGATTTAATGGGACACAACCACTTGCATAAAGTGTGTAACTAGATTACTTATGCATTATTAATCCACTTTATAAAACACATGCTGCTGGTGTTCATTGTTTTTCCTTTTGTCTGACGTAATTGCACGTAAAAAGGAAAAACTAGTTTATTTTTTCTCTGGTTCCAGTTTCTTATCCCCCCCCCTCCCCCAATGATGCAACATTTAACAAAAGCTTTGTTTCGTGGCTCTTGTTTATTAAATCTGCAATATTTTCCATTTTAGATGAGGCAGCAGGAGGTTGCTAGTCGCCAGGCTGTGATAGGGGATGACAGCTGAATGAGATATGAGAAAGTCATAAAAAACGTCAGGACCTCAAGCAGGGAGCGGTTAATGTGAATAAATTTATTAAGGAGAAAGCAGCCCCACAAAATACAATTAATGACGTTTCGGCCTAGTGGCCTTAATCATACATACTCGCCACCCAGGACATACTTGGAAACGAGAGAAATCTTAATGTATCCTTCCTGGTAAAATACTTTCTCAAAAAAAAAAAGTTGGGCAAGCACCAGCGAAACTTGTATTGCAAAGGCTTATTACATTTTAGAAATTTATTCTTATTTGCCTTTTTATTTATGTAAAGCTGCTGTGAGAATAAATACTCTTTGTTTTGGTACCTTTGTGTCCTGTATATTTCTTTAGCAAAGGAGTGTACATCTGAACAGGAATCCCAGCACCCACTGCACAGCACAAAATTTATTCTACTGTATTTTTTACTGTTTTTTTTTTTTTTTAGTTTTTGAATTTGCCGTCTGGTCTGCCCCCCCCCCCCCCCCGCGTCGAGTGGCTCACAGGGAGCGGAGCCAGGAAGCAAGTTGCCGGCTGATGTGATCACACTGCGGAGACGGCGGGAAAGCGAAGGATTCAGGGAGTATATACAGCCCGAGTGTGGCTCAGGGTTACCGATCGCAGTAGCAAAATTTAACCCCGAGTCACACTCAAGAATACCACCAGGCAGGTTAAGCACCAAGGGCAGCCCCTTTGAGCACAGCCGAAGCAGGGGGGAAAAAATCCTTGCAAAAGGCTGCTATTAACCTCCTGGTGCTGAAATAAATTTCAGCACCAGGGACGGCAACACTGAATGCAGTCGGCTTGCAGAGAAGGGAAAATAATAAAGACTAGAGAAAAAAGCCTTTTTTTTTTTTTTTTTTTTTTTTAATCCAAACCCAAAATTCCGCCAATTTTCTTACCTTAAAATTCAATAAATAGCTTTTTGCTGCGCATTAAAAAAAATTGACTGTCGAATAAAAACTAAAATATATTTTACATTTAATGTAGGGATGCACCGAATCGGAAATTTCCGTCCGATACCGAAAATTCGGGATTGTTTCTGCCGAAAACCGATACTGAAAATCAGACCTGGGCCTGGAGGCCGGGGACTCGCCTGATCCCGAAGGCTGGCCGACCAAGCTCGCCTGAGCCTGGAGGCCGGCCGAGCGCCGGGCCTCCAGGCCCAGTTTCGCATGGCTGATTGGTTGCACCTTACTCGCCTACATCTTCCTACTTCGGCCCTAAGCTCTAGCGGTGACCGTCCTTCGGCTGTTGCATGCTGCTCAACCATCCTCCGGGCTCAGGTGAGCCCCCTAGCTCGGCAGGGAGAGAGGACACTGGATGCAGAACTGTCATCGCTGGAGTAGCTCAGGGCCGATATAGGTAAGTATGTGCAACTGGTGGAGGACTAGAGGCCGATGTAGGTATGTGCTCTCCACCCACCCACCCCCAACAAAATCCGTCTCCTGGGCCTGGTGGACCGCCGAGCCCCCTGCTTGTCCGGCCTTCAGACTCAGGCCAAGCCGGGGGCTCGCCTGAGCCTGGATGCTGGCCGAGCAGGCTCAGGTGAGCCCCTGGCTCAGCCGGGAAATGGATTTTTTTTTTAAAAAATTCTGCTGAATTTCCATTTCGGCCGATACCGAAAACACAATTTTCGAACGATTTTTATTTATTTTTTATTTTTTTTATTTTCGGTGTCTGAAATTTCAGTGCATCCCTATCCTATAGGCTTCGTACTGAATCACTACTCTATGGGGCAATATCCCTGCCGCGGCACGGCAGTTTAACTATACAATTCATCTTTTTCATGTAAACGTTTACTAGATTGTCCGATTTCATCTAACCAAATTCAATGAAAATTGAAAAGTATGAGTTAATCTCATAAAATCGTCCGATTTTGGGCAGATGCAGTGGAAGAGGGCTGATTCACCTGCATGTTGTAGGACGATCGCACAATTATGGTGCCAGTGGACGGCCAGCCTTAGTCTTGTGTAAACTTAACCAGAACTCTAAAAGACTATGGAGTTGCCAAGTATTACGTACTGCTTGGAATCTAGCCCAGAGTGTTGACAATCATGTACCCAAATTAGGGACACTGCTGCTACAATGAATGGGGGGTCCAAGCAGACGACCACTAGCTGCGACTTTCATCCTCAGACAGACTGAGGGTCAGTCGGTCACTAGTAACTTGGTTCTAGGTGTAAACCTGGTTGTATGTTCGGGTTTTGTTACAGGTATGTGAATGTCTGGTTTAGGCTATGCCATACCTATACTGTACATCTGTATAGCCCTTCTGTCATATGATTTGCAGATCTGTCATTTATTTGCTGGCACTACATAAATAATTGTGCCGGCTGGGTGGAGTAGAGGTAACATCTAGGGATAGACCGATATGTTTTTTTCCAGGCCGATACCGATTATCGGACGTCTCTCTGGTCGATAACTGATATCAGGGGCCGATATTCTGTGCACTTAAATTTTTGAAAACAAACACAATTTCACACAAATCTGGTATAAACTGAACATGTTTATTCCTATTTTAAACATTAAATTAGGGGGTCGACCGACCCTGCATGCAGATCTCGGAGAGAGCAGGGTAAGACCCGGTCACCGGCCTGAAAAAAAGTTTACTGTATGTTTAACTGTAGATCGCTAGCTGGCTGTTCCTTTTTAAGTAATTACAACCAGGGTGTGCTGCCGAGTGCTCTGCTCCCTGAAGTGCACACAGACAGAAGTGCACACAGACAGCTGTGGGACATTTTTTATTCACCTGCTGCAGGTTGAACTTCAGGCAGGGCTGTGTTTTTAAGGGGGCTTCAGGTGAGGCTGAGCTCTGGGTTGCAGTGCTGTGTCCCGGGTCGTAACTGACCATTATGGATGGAGTCAGTGGACGGAGCAACGGGGCTTTAACCCCTTAAGGACCAAGGGTCTTTACGGTCAATGCATTTTTCGGTGTAAATGTTAAGTCATTGGTCCTCAAGGGGTTAAAGATGGAGCTGAGGAAGGAGGGGGGAGCTGCTGCAGCTAGTGGGGTTGGTTAGTGCGTGACTGTGTGGGGCTAGTGAAGGGAGCAGAGCACTCGGCAGCACACCCTGGTTGTAATTACTTTAAAAAGGAACAGCCAGCTAGCGATCTACAGTTAAACATACAGTAAACCTTTTTTTTTTCAGGCCGGTGACCGGGTCTTACCCTGCTCTCTCCGAGATCTGCATGCAGGGTTTCCGGATATGCTGACGCGAGGACCATGTGGTGGGCGGCATAGCTCCTCATTGGTCGGCTTCTCCTGCAACGGAACAAGAACATCGCATGCGCTTCGCAGTGACCGAGCGCGCTGGGGAGCGGAAAGTAGAAATCGGTAATATCGGGGACTTGAACACCGATACCGATAAATTCAATAAACCCCAAAATATCGGTAGATCTGATAATCGGTCGACCCCTAGTAACATCACTGCTCTGCATGGAGAGAGACTGTGGAGACACAGGTTCAATCTCGGGAAGAGCACCTCTCCAGTAAGTGTCCTTGGGCAAGAAACCTAACGGTGCATACTAGCCACCCATGCCATACATTGAGATTTCTCTAGTTTTCAAGTATCCTTCCTGGTAAAATCCTTTCTCAAATAAATTAAATGTGAAAGCTATAAACATGCTAGTGCTGCCAGTAGTAAAAATTTTCCCTTTTCGTAAAAGGACACTTTAAAAAAAACCAAAAGGTAGTAGGAGATTTATTTAAAAAAAATCCATCCTGCTCTCACCCTCCAACAGCTTGTGACTAGCAAGAGGAAATGGCTTGGACACTAACCCCAAATGTAATGATGCACCGAAATGAAACTTTCGGACTGAAAATTTTAGGCTGAGCTCGACCGAAAAATCAGTCATCCGAACATGAGGCTGGAGGCCTCCAGACCCAGGTTTGGCTGGCTGATTTTTCTCTCTTTCTCTCTCTTTCTCGCTCTTTCTCGCTCTCTTTCTCTCGCTTTCTCGCTCTCTTTCTCTCGCTTTCTCGCTCTTTCTCTCGCTTTCTCGCTCTCTCGCTCTCTTTCTCTCGCTTTCTCGCTCTCTTTCTCTCGCTTTCTCGCTCTCTTTCTCTCGCTTTCTCGCTCTCTTCTCTCGCTTTCTCGCTCTCTTTCTCTCGCTTTCTCGCTCCTCTTCTCTCGCTTTCTCGCTCTCTTTCTCTCGCTTTCTCGCTCTCTTTCTCTCGCTTTCTCGCTCTCTTTCTCTCGCTTTCTCGCTCTTTCTCTCGCTTTCTCGCTCTTTCTCTCGCTTTCTCGCTCTTTCTCTCGCTTTCTCGCTCTCTTTCTCTCGCTTTCTCGCTCTCTTTCTCTCGCTTTCTCGCTCTCTTTCTCTCGCTTTCTCGCTCTCTTTCTCTCGCTTTCTCGCTTCTCTTTCTCTCGCTTTCTCGCTCTCTTTCTCTCGCTTTCTCGCTCTCTTTCTCTCGCTTTCTCGCTCTCTTTCTCTCGCTTTCTCGCTCTCTTTCTCTCGCTTTCTCGCTCTCTTTCTCTCGCTTTCTCGCTCTCTTCTCTCGCTTTCTCGCTCTCTTTCTCTCGCTTTCTCGCTCTCTTTCTCTCGCTTTCTCGCTCTCTTTCTCTCGCTTTCTCGCTCTCTTTCTCTCGCTTTCTCGCTCTCTTTCTCTCGCTTTCTCGCTCTCTTTCTCTCGCTTTCTCGCTCTCTTTCTCTCGCTTTCTCGCTCTCTTTCTCTCGCTTTCTCGCTCTCTTCCGTGCGCCCCTTAGCCACACTGTTTTAAGACTGGAAGTGGACTTGAATATATAGGGATCACTCTGCAAAACATATAGAGAGCACATAGAACAGTACAGTAAAATGCAAATCTTAATAAAGCCCCTGTGCTCTCAAAATGCTCGCAGGAATTAAGTTTCAGTTGGGCACGTTGTGTGTAATGCACAGCCATACGGAAGGTACTGGACAACTTTGGAACCATGATCAGGAACTGCGATATTGCGATGGTGGATGAGTAAAGATGCTGAAATGGCAATAAAACCACAATCTTTATTGCAAAAACAAATGGGACATCTATATGTGACGCATTTCGTCACTGACTCAAGGTAAATGTCAGTGTGCCAGTCCATGCCTGTCTCACTATCAATACCCTTCTTGGTGCCAAAATAATACAGTTCAGATGTCAGGGCAGGAAAATTCCTATGGTGGAGATACTGGGTGTCCCGTATGTGTTTTTATAGAATTTTTATTATTTTACGGAATCTAATGCAGCACTATTATTCGCTTTTCAATGATGTTCACTAATTCATCGTCTCATTTATCATGATGCCAGCAAGTGTGAAGGAGATAGCATAATGCGTTTATTATGCATTGGTTTATCAAAAAGCTTTTACTGCAGCGAGCAGCGCCGGGGGCCTTTTTTAGGCTGGGGTCAGACAAGCGCACTATGTGCGCCTGTACTGACGTGTCTTCTGGTGCCCGTCCCAGCCTTGTGATGCTGTAATGGGCCCATCCACACGCTGTTGCACGCACACGATTTGCGCGCGCGACAGTGGCAATGCTGCGTCCATGCAGCAAGCCTCCCCATCAAAGCACTAGGACGCGCCTTGACGGGGCTGCAAAGTGCGATTTTTCTTTTTTTTTTTTTTTTATTCTTAGGCAGTGGCATTATGTGTTTTAACTTGTAAAGCAAACAATGCTCCTTGACTAACCTCATTTCCTGTGCTGGGACTGAATGTGGAGGTGATGGAGCAAAGCGTTATTACGCATTGGTCAATCTACAACACAAGCCACGGCACTACTGCTTGGAGAGCGAGAGTACCGTGGACCCCTTGTATTGCCACTCTACACACCAAAGTAGAGATGCACCGATACCACTTTAAGACAGAGTACCGATACATTTTTCAAGTACTCACCGATACGAGTATCGATTACTTTTTATTGAATGTCATGTGACTGCTTTTCAATAAGAACAGAGCTCATCTGAAATGCCCCCAGCTCATACATATATATATTGCCCCCGCTCTAAAAAATATATTGCACGTGCTGAGCTCTCATAGATTGTCTCCTGCTCTGCCAGCCTCCTCCGAGCGCTTTTTCTCCTTCAAGCATCCGCCGCCAAAGGTTGCAGCCTGGCCGCTCGTTGGGAACCACGCACAAGCCACTGTCTCGCGCGATCCTGGAGTTCACGTGAACTCCGATCTCGCGGCTGGATCCCAGGCGTGCCGCCAGGCTACAACCATTTGCCGGCGGACACTCTGGAGGAAGAGCACTCGGTGGGAACAGCTGCATCACGGACGCCAGCCCAGCGCTGGCTTCTGGTATCGGGGGCATCTGCACGAGTACCAAATATTCGTGCAGATCCCGGTATCAGTGCATCCCTACCCCAAAGTCATGTTTGGTGTAATTTGACAGGTGAGTCTGGCCTTTCTAAGCCTACCAAACATGACCATATAAAACAAAATACTATATATATAATTTTAGGTCCAGAAATATTGGGACATCGACACAATTCTAACATCTTTGGCTCTATACACCACCGCAATGGAGTAGGAATGAAACAAACACAATGTGCTTTAACTGCAGACTGTCAGCTTTAATTTGAGGGTATGTACATCCAACTCAGGTGAACGGTGTAGGACTTACAGCAGTTTGCAGATGTGCCTCTCACTTGTTAAGGGACCTAAAGTAATGGGACAATTGGCTTCTCAGCTGTTCCATGGCCAGGTGTGTGATATTCCCTCATTACCCCAATTACAATGTGCAGATAAAAGGCCCAGAGATCATTTCAAGTGTGCTATTTGCATTTGGAATCTGTTGCTGTCAATTCTCAAGATGAGATTCAAAGAGCTGTCACTATCAGTGAAGCAAGCCATCATTAGGCTGAAGAAACAAAACAAACCCATCAGAGATAGCAAGAACATTAGGCGTGGCCAAAACAACTGTTTGGAACATTCTCAAAAAGAAGGAACGCACCGTGAGCTCAGCAACACCAAAAGACCCGGGAGACCACGGAAAACAACTGTGGTGGATGACCGAAGAATTCTTTCCCTGGTGAAGAAAACACCCTTCACAACGTTGGCCAGATCATAAACACTCTCCAGGAGGTAGGTGTATGTGTGTCAAAGTCAACAATCAAGAGAAGACTTCACCAGAGTGAATAGAGGGTTCACCACAAGATGTAATTCATTAGTGAGCCTCAAAAACAGGACAGCCAGATTAGAATTTGCCAAACACCTAACAAAGCCTTCACAGTTCTAGAACAAGATCCTATGGACAGGTGAGACCAGTATCAACTTGTACCAGAGTAATAGGAAGAGTATGGAAAAGGAAAGGAACTGCTCATGATCCTAAGCATACCACCTCATCAGTGAAGCATGGTGGTGGTAGTGTCTTGGCGTGGGCATGTATGGCTGCCAATGGAACTGGATCTCTTGTATTTATTGATGATGTGACTGCTGACAAAAGCAGCAGGATGAATTCTGAAGTGTTTCGGGTAATATTATCTGCTCACATTCAGCCAAATACTGCAGAACTCATTGGACGGTGCTTCAGTGCAGATGGACAATGACCCAAAGCATACTGCAAAAGCAACCAAAGAGTTTTTGACAGAAGTGGAATGTTATGCAATGGCCAAGTCCATCACCTGACCTGAATCCCATTGAGCATGCATTTCACTTGCAGAAGACAAAACTGAAGGGAAAATGCCCCAAGAACAAGCAGGAACTGAAGACCGTTGCAGTAGAGGCCTGGCAGAGCATCAACAGGGATGAAACCCAGCGTCTGGTGATTGTCTATGCGTTCCAGACGTCAGGCTGTGATTGACTGCAAAGGATTTGCAACCAAGTATTAAGAAGGGAAAGTTTGATTTATGATTATTATTCTGTCCCATTACTTTTGGTCCCTTAACAAGTGGGAGGCACCTCTGCAAACTGCTGTAAGTCCTACACTGTTCACCTGAGTTGGATGTACATACCCTCAAATTAAAGCTGACAATCTGCAGTTAAAGCACATTGGAGTTGGAATGAAACAAACACATTGTGGTGGTGTATAGAGCCAAAGATGTTAGAATTGTATCGTCCCAATATTTCTGGACCTGACTGTATATTCCCAAAGTCATGGCATTCTCCGTTTGATGTATAAAATGAGCAATACCACAGCCATTACTCACCTCATTCCCACGCTGTTTTTTTTTTTTTTTTTTTTTGCAAGAGTACCACAAAGGTTTGGATGATAAAATGTGAAAAAAAAATTAATTTTAGAAGCTGTAAATGATATCTGAAATGGAAATTTGCATTTTTTTTATTTTATTTTTTTAACCACTTTGATGCGGAGGACGAGCTCAGTGCATCCTGCCACATTGGCACTGGATGACGCGCTGAGTGCGTCTTCCCTTTTGAAGCCACGATCGGCCGGGATTCCGGCTGATTGCTGAGGGGGGCCCAGCCTCCGGGATCCCGGCGGGCAGGAATAGTCATTGCGGCAGGAAGGTGCTTGAAAGGGAGGGGGGTCCTTTTGGACCTCCCTCCCAATCTGCTTGGGGTAGACAAAAAAAAGGAAGGCACAGCTTTGAAGGGCACAGCCTGCCCTTCCAAGCGGTGGCTGCCTTTTTAACCCATTGGGGGCTGAAACGTGATTCGGCGCCAACAGGCACTGGATTGCGCTCCCCTCCTGGAGCTGGCCGACATCTTGTATGTCGGCCAAGCTTCCGGGATCTCCCCCTGGCGTCATCGCGCGCTATTGTCGGTTTGGGAGTTAACCCCTAGCTGCCACCTATGGCGGGTTCATTGGAACCCCCTCTCTCTCCCGATCTATGGCAGCTAGGGGTTAATGTTTGGTATCATTTGAACCGGCCGAGCGTGGCCTTTCAAATGATAGCAAACCTGACCATGTTAAAAGTAAATAAAACATTTGTAAATTATTTTTTTTTCTCTTTGTTAATGCAGCAATATTGTTCCCATTGCAATTATAATGTGAACAATGATGCTGTAATCATTATTTTCTATGGGGGCGTTTGCTAAAAATCATGCAATTTCCCCCCAAAAATGTAACGACTACCCATTTCTAACAAGCGCACTCCATAGAAAATATAACCGCAAACGTTCTGAGGGGAAAAAAACACTTTACACACTGTAAATGATTGAAAATACAAATTTTATTGCATTTTTTTTTTATTCTATTCAGGCAGGACATGACGTATACATATTCAGAAACAACACAGAGAAGAGATAAGGCTCAAAAAAACCACTCAACAGGGCATAACCCAAAATTACAAGGAAAAAGACAATTTGCACAAAGTGCAACAAGAGTGGTAGTACAATAAATTTTAATGGTAATAAAGCATATCACAAAATAAAAAAGAGATTGGAAAAGAAGGTGGAAAATGACCCAAATGGAGAAATTATTATAACTGTACCAATTGGTGGAGTGGAAGTCCAAAAAGCCCAACAAGCTGGAAGTCTTAGTAGGATTATAGGTGTAACCTAACTATACCTCGGTGGTTCAAGCCACCTACATAACCAATAATACAATACACTATGTTAGTGTTTGAGAAACACCCAAAGGCAATAATAAGCAGTGGTGCTAAGAGCCCCACCAAAAACCATCAAGGGCACAATAAGTAACCATGTATAAAGGATCAAAGTCCACCGAATAAAGATTCAAATAGACTGTTAAAAACAAAAGAGAGGCATGTCTCGACCGGTTTCGCCCAAGCAGGGCTTAGTCTGGAGATATAATGCCCGCCCCAACTCACCCCCTAAATACCTTCAAGATCGTAATTTCAAGTGCGGTCAGCTGGATGCCCTACTGATTGGTAATTGAAAAAATGTATACATCAGATCGCATGGTATAAGGCTCAACTGGTCATGTGGTACCAATAAGCCAATGGTGAGCCTGCTAAAAGCACCACCATAACAGACACCACAGCAATAGCTATGAAAAAAAAAAAAACAAACATATGTGTTAATCAAGTTAGTTGCAGAGAGCAACTTAGCTAATTCAACCAAACGGACATGTGGGACCAAAGAGCCAATCAGATAGCTTGTTTACCAATACCAAGGTAACTAAAAGCATACTAGAGCTTACAAACCCTAATAAAAATAATAAACCGCAAGGTCATCCAAAATAATAAATTGTATGGGTAACCCAAATGCCAGTAATCATAGGATGAGTCATTGATAAACAATCCTAAGCGCAGAATCTAAATATACAGCCGACATAATTGCAGAGATGAGCAGGTTGTAAAATAGAGAGACATTGCTAATCAATAACCTATCACCTGACAATCGTGATGCGAAAAATTCCTTAACTTCAAAAACAGGGGTCAGTGTAAAATAGAAAAACGGTTGTATATGTATATACTTGTATAGAGGACAATGTCCCAATAAGGACTGCGCTTATAATGTATAAGAAAATAAACAAGTACAACCCTATGAAAAACTGACAAAGTATAAGGGGGCCCAACAACATTGAATGGATGAATGTTGTGGATATGTAGGGGGAGAAGGGCTAAAAAACAAGGAAATTGCTAAATATCTAACCAATACATAGAGGATTAATAATAGTACAAAGGCAAAGTAATAAAGTAATGTAATATGAAAACGATAATTATGAACATAACAATGAAAATTCAAATAAAGGGAACAAACGTGAAGCCTTCATTGAGACCTGACGGTGATCTGGTGTGAAGGCGATATATCCAGAAGGCTTCACGTTTAAGTAGCTTATTGTCAAGATTGCCCTTACGAGGGCCAAGTTTGATGTGTTCAATACCCAAAAACCTAAAGTTGCTGAGTGAACACAACGTACATGACATAAAATGTCTGGCGACAGGAGTGTCCTTTTTCAGTCTAATCGACCGGATTTGCTCCAAAATGCGGACTTTAAGAGGGCGAATAGTTTTGCCCACATATTTTTTACACAATGACACAACAGCAAATAAATAACGCCGGCGGAGTTACAATTAATAAACTGGCGGACCGTAAATGAGATGGAATCGTCAAAGTTGTGAAATTGTTTCGGGGTACGGGAGACATAAGGACAGGCTACACACCTGCCACATTTATACATTCCCTTCAAGTTATTAGTCAACCACGAATCAGCAGGACGACAAATAGGTTGAAAATGGCTGTGTACCAATTTATCTTTGACATTAGGACACCTCCTAGCTGTCAAAGCAGGACGGTTGGAAATGACATCCTTCAAATGTGCATCATTAGTCAAAAGGGGCCAGTAACGCTCACAAATCCCTTTGACGGATTGCCAACCCAAATCAAAATCAGCAATGAGTCTTATGGGTTCAGACCCAGTGGTTGGAGAAGTGTCAAGTAATAAAGCATGTCGATCAGAGAGTAGTGCCCGTTTGTAAGCACTTTTGAGAATACGATGAGGATAACCTTTCTCTCTAAAAGCCAACCGAAGAGAATGTGCTTTGATTTTAAATTCGGTAATGGTGCTGCAGGTGCGACGCAGTCTAAGATATTGGCCAATAGGAATGCCCTTACGTGAGGAATAAGGGTGGTGACTAGTCCAAGTTAAAAGGTTGTTGGCTGAAGAAGGTTTGCGAAATAAGGTGGTATCAAGTCGACCCGCAGTAAAAGTTATTAAAAGTTATTAAAGTTATTAATTGTAACTCCGCCGGCGTTATTTATTTGCTGTTGTGTCATTGTGGTAAAAAATATGTGGGCAAAACTATTCGCCCTCTTAAAGTCCGCATTTTGGAGCATATCCGGTCGATTAGACTGAAAAAGGACACTCCTGTCGCCAGACATTTTATGTCATGTACGTTGTGTTCACTCAGCAACTTTAGGTTTTTGGGTATTGAACACATCAAACTTGGCCCTCGTAAGGGCAATCTTGACAATAAGCTACTTAAACGTGAAGCCTTCTGGATATATCGCCTTCACACCAGATCACCGTCAGGTCTCAATGAAGGCTTCACGTTTGTTCCCTTTATTTGAATTTTCATTGTTATGTTCATAATTATCGTTTTCATATTACATTACTTTATTACTTTGCCTTTGTACTATTATTAATCCTCTATGTATTGGTTAGATATTTAGCAATTTCCTTGTTTTTTAGCCCTTCTCCCCCTACATATCCACAACATTCATCCATTCAATGTTGTTGGGCCCCCTTATACTTTGTCAGTTTTTCATAGGGTTGTACTTGTTTATTTTCTTATACATTATAAGCGCAGTCCTTATTGGGACATTGTCCTCTATACAAGTATATACATATACAACCGTTTTTCTATTTTACACTGACCCCTGTTTTTGAAGTTAAGGAATTTTTCGCATCACGATTGTCAGGTGATAGGTTATTGATTAGCAATGTCTCTCTATTTTACAACCTGCTCATCTCTGCAATTATGTCGGCTGTATATTTAGATTCTGCGCTTAGGATTGTTTATCAATGACTCATCCTATGATTACTGGCATTTGGGTTACCCATACAATTTATTATTTTGGATGACCTTGCGGTTTATTATTTTTATTAGGGTTTGTAAGCTCTAGTATGCTTTTAGTTACCTTGGTATTGGTAAACAAGCTATCTGATTGGCTCTTTGGTCCCACATGTCCGTTTGGTTGAATTAGCTAAGTTGCTCTCTGCAACTAACTTGATTAACACATATGTGTTTGGTTTTTTTTTTTTTTTTTTTTTTCATAGCTATTGCTGTGGTGTCTGTTATGGTGGTGCTTTTAGCAGGCTCACCATTGGCTTATTGGTACCACATGACCAGTTGAGCCTTATACCATGCGATCTGATGTATACATTTTTTCAATTACCAATCAGTAGGGCATCCAGCTGACCGCACTTGAAATTACGATCTTGAAGGTATTTAGGGGGTGAGTTGGGGCGGGCATTATATCTCCAGACTAAGCCCTGCTTGGGCGAAACCGGTCGAGACATGCCTCTCTTTTGTTTTTAACAGTCTATTTGAATCTTTATTCGGTGGACTTTGATCCTTTATACATGGTTACTTATTGTGCCCTTGATGGTTTTTGGTGGGGCTCTTAGCACCACTGCTTATTATTGCCTTTGGGTGTTTCTCAAACACTAAGATAGTGTATTGTATTATTGGTTATGTAGGTGGCTTGAACCACCGAGGTATAGTTAGGTTACACCTATAATCCTACTAAGACTTCCAGCTTGTTGGGCTTTTTGGACTTCCACTCCACCAATTGGTACAGTTATAATAATTTCTCCATTTGGGTCATTTTCCACCTTCTTTTCCAATCTCTTTTTTATTTTGTGATATGCTTTATTACCATTAAAATTTATTGTACTACCACTCTTGTTGCACTTTGTGCAAATTGTCTTTTTCCATGACGTATACATATAATGATATATTAGGAGTCTGCCGGAAAGAACGATCTATAATATGTCTTGGTCGTATAATAAAATGTGACTTCAAATCACGTTTAAACATGAGTGAAACCGGTAAAAATGAGCTCAGCGCACAGCGGTGAAATGGCTCAGCAGCGAAAGGGTTAGGGGCATCCATGTGATGATGCAATAATCTGCAGAGTCCCTTGTCTCCAACTGTAGAGCAGCTTTTTTTTTTTTTTTTTCCTTTTCTGCTGACCAGTGGTGTCCAGTGCCTGTTCATCAGTTCTCGGGAAGTAAGTTGTTCAGATATTTTGTAAATAAAAAAACCACTGCAAGATACAGCAGAAAGGACTTGGTGACGTCATTCTAACATGTACCACTTGGCCAATACACGTGGCATGCCATAAAAAATCAATATGGAAAATATAAAAGTACAAATGCAATAGCATTTCATGTATCAGAGTCTGTGGGTGTGTATTTCTTATTCTTTATCTTTACCTTCAGGTGGAAATCAGCGCGAGCTTGCCAGGGCAAAGAACATGAAAAAGAACAATGACAAGACAAAGAAGGCGACAGACGATGGTTTGTCAGCTGCGGCAAGAAAGCAGAGGTACAACTTAGTCCTTTGTTTTGACTAGCAGAGAAAGGCACCAGGTGTCAGTACACTAGGCAATGACAAAATGCTTTAATTCTAGGGATAGACTGATCTAAATTTTTTTCATGGCCGATGCCAATTATCGTCAGCTTTTCTGTCCGATGTCTGGCGCCGATATTCTGTAACTTTAAAATTGTGAAAAAGAAAAGCACAAATCTGACATTGTCACAAACTCCAATGTGGTTAATAACATTTAAGCATTGCACCATGTCCACTTCATTTTATTAAATTTTTATTTTTACAAACCATAAGTGTGACAGTGTGTTTCGCTTTTGCAAAGAGCCCTCGATTGACGGTGTATGTAAGGGGTTCAGCAACCTCGGCCCTCCAAGGGTTATATTACAAAGTTGGTGCTAACTTAACCAGAGCCGTTGTAAACTTACCAGAGCTATTATAGTCTTTAGCAGTGTTTCCCAAACATGTCATCAGGACCCTCAACCAGGTCAAATAATGCAGATCACTTTGGGGAAATGCAGACTGAATCCTGTATTCATTGAACAGCAAATCATATCTAGCAAACCTGTCCTGTTATGGGGACCCAAGGACAGGTTTGGGAAACGCTAGTCTATAGGGTTAACTTGACCAGAGCTGTTGTAAACTTAAGTTAGCGCTGACTTTGTAATATTGCCCCACATGTTTTGGAATTGCATCTGCCATGATGCTCAGCTTCTCATTAGGTTCTTGGAGTCTCGTGGGAAATGAAGTTCCAAAACATCTGGACGCCCCAGGTTTCTGACCCCTGCTGTAGGAAATGGACCCCCTGCATCTCCTCTATAGGGAATTCCCTGCCAGATGAGAGGGAAGCCCCATTTCTCTTGTCATGCTCATGCGCAATACTGTCAGTGAGCAGGGCAAGTCCTACAGTGAGGGCTTACAGCCTGATGTGAGAAGCCCCGGATTCGCTCAGTTCTTTGGGTTGTACAAGATCACTACACGTTGTTAGTGTATTGCAACTCTGGTTTCCATTAACTATTCTGAATCTAATGTATGAATCACAGGAGAATAAGGGGTTAACCCTAAGGATTATAGACAAATGGGTTCACCTGAGGAGCAAGTGAGCCAATAGATCTACCTGGATGAAAATGGTATTAAAACCTAACCTTTTATTTTAGTAAGCTAAAAATCTACAATCACATAGAACAAATCATGATTTTCAGAAACCTACCAATGTTTAAAAACTTTTTCACTGTATGAAAAATCGCCCCGGTGTTAAGATTTTGCACCAGGCTAGATACTTAAAGGAGTATTAAAAGTTGTTTTTTTTTTCTATCCAAGGCGTTTACTGAACTTAATAGCCATCTTACTTTTTTATTTTAAAAAAAATCTTAAAAATAATGCAAAAACTTAGCTGCAAAGTCCGGCATCAGTCTCTCCTCGTCTTCCTGTCTGAAGTGTGCTCACAGCACCATGTAGGATGCCTACATTCCCCACAATGCACAGAATTCTTTATTTTAGTGCGCCTGCCTGTCTGCTACACTGCGCCTACGCGGTAGCCGGGTGCGGCGATCAATTACTTCCGGTGCGGCTCTACTGCGCATGCACGTCTCCGTGATGACGTGGGATGCCAAAGAAGGGAAAAAGCCGTTGGTCCTCTCTTAAAATGGTAATTGACCGGCACGGCACCCTCTCCGTTCGTCACATTACGCGCCTGTAGAGCAGGCTCAGCATAGCACCTGTCAGAGGCTGGGTAGAGACTCAATAAGCAAATCTACCCATATCAGTTGGGGGGGGGGGCAAATATACCCATATGAGCGGGGGGGGGGGCAAATATACGAAATGGGTTGTTTATGAAAAACCATAACCAATAAAGTTTGGTTTAAAAAAAAAAAGTGTACCTAGCTGTGATTAGAATGACAGGGCAGAAGAGAAAAAAAAAACAGCTGTTGCCAATCACAAGTGGGTGGGCATGTCTGGATGACTCATCCTGTAGTTCTCACTGAACTGTGAACTTGCACGGTGATTCCATAGTTCTTTCAGAGAACAGGGAGTCACATGAAAACAGGAAGTTGTCCCCAGCATGACAGATATGGTTTTAAATGGAACAGCATCAAAAAGAACGAAAACTACACTGGATTACAGTAAGGCTCACATTATAGTACTGTTTTATGTTAAAATATCTGAGTTTTTAATGTAACTTTAATATATCAGCAGTGATCACAATTAACAGGTGCATAGAAAGGGGGGGGGGCAAACAGTGAAACAAATACTGAGAGGGTTAAAAATCTTTCATAATGATTGCTGAAAGTATCCATATATCTGTCATGATACACCAGAAGTTATTGTTGGCAAAGACAGAGTTACCAAATGGCAAGAGCCATGATGAAACAGGAGGGCATTGTCGGGATACAGGTTCCGGGGCGGTAGGTTCGAGCCACTATGCAATAAATCAGAAGGGGCTTGCAAAGCAGATACATATTCGAAAGGGATTACACAGGAGAAACAGAATATGAAAGGGGTTTATGCGAAAAGAATGATTAATTAACAATAAACTGGAGATATGCAGATTGGGTAAGGATAAAAGGGTGTTACGTGGGGGTTTCTGTCCACGTGCAGACTGCTCCCCTTGAAGTCAGTATTCCGCAGAAGTACCGACGAGACAGAGTAGATATGATAGAAACATTTAAATACGTAAAGGGAATCCACAAGGTAGAGGAAGGGAGTATATTTAAAAGGAAACAAAATAGCAAAACAAGAGGACATAGTCTTAGATTAGAGTAGCAAAGGTTTAAAAGTAACATCAGGAAGCATTATTTTACTGAGCGGGTGGTGGATACATGGAACAGTCTTCCAGTAGAAGTGGTAGAGGCCAAAACAGTAATTGAATTTAAGCAGGCATGGGATAGACATAAGGCTATCCTAAACAAAAGATAAATCCAGGTAAAGTATCCATGTAATTGGGCAGACTAGATGGGCCGAAAGGTTCTTATCTGCCAACATTTTTCTATGTTTCTATGATATAACATATACAGATTGCAGGTACTGGTATCAGAGAGGGGGCGCATAGTACATAAGATGAAACTATACATAAGACGGGGTAAAGAAGTAATACTGAGTATATTAATATATGCAATAGAAGTATAAAAGGAAAACGGTACTTTAAAGTAGCAAGGTTTAGGATTCAGTCCTCAGAGTGCATTCGTTTAAGGTTTGGTACAGGGAACTCTTTATAATCCATATGGCGTAAATGTAGGAGATCCAGGATAAATAAATCCAAGAGGTTTGAATTAATGCAGAGGTTTGTGGCAATAAAAGGTATCCAAGAAGTCTTGTAGTAGATAATATCCTGAAGGGTTGAAATAGTAAATCCAGCGATGTGTAAAGGTAATTGGAATACAGGTAATATGGAGTGGTCAGAGAAAGCTCCTTACAGCTTGGAGATTCCAAGACCATGTGGAAGCGTGGTTCCTGAGGTGTGGTCTAGTTTTAAGCATGGAGCATTCAGCTAAATTAGACAACACCTGAGCGCTGTATGGTGGAGGTGAGTCTTGGCAACTACTACTGAAGTCTCATTACTTCGAGCCAGTGCCATCCTTGGTCTTTTTATGGTGCCGACGATGACTTTCCTTAAAGGCATAAAGGTACTCCTCCAAAGTGCAGATACGCAAAATCAATAATGATAGGTTATGATCACTCCAATCCATGCTAAATTCAAGGTTTACAACTAAATAGGAGATTTGGGGGACAGGGTACTAGCAGCGGTGATCAAACCATATTGAGTGTAGTAGTCCTGCCAAAGGAAAGCTTCAATATGCCTGCCCTGCTCTCAGAGCACCCGACGTGCGTTTCGCCCCTAAGGCTCGTCAGGAGTGCATATGATGTATAGGGAAGAGTGTGCCTTTTTAAACATAGATGAATGGGGATTCACCTCCCTTATTAACCAATCCGATTATGGTAACTATAATTGGATCCTAGTGATGTAATTATTGGACATATCGTCCAATCAGAAGCGGAGTACACCAATATTGAACCTCCTTCTGGCCATCAAATTCTAAAGGCACCAATAGGATAAAAGCCATAAGATTGACAGGTCAATGGTGCAATCCAAGGCAGGCATGATCGATCTGTGCATGTTTGGAAGGAAATCTACATCAACCATGAATTAAGATTAATATACAAATCCCAGGATGACCCCAAGAGTATCGTATTCCAATGATGCTACAGCTGCTTTCCAAAGGAGGAGCTGCATCTCGGTCTGTTTGCATTAAATTAGATTGACCTCCTGTTTCATCATGGCTGTTGCCATTTGGTGATTCTGTCTTTGCCTACAATAATTTCTGGTGTATCATGACCGATTTTATATGATGCTTTTCAGCGATCATTATGAAAGATTTTTAACCCTGACTCTCAGTATTTGTTTCACTGTTTGCCCCCCCCTTTCTATGCACCTGTTAATATATCACCAGTGATCACAATTATCTAGCCTGGTGCAAAATCTGAACACCGGGGCTATTTTTTTTTTTTATTTTTTTTTTCATACAGTGAAAAAGTATTTAAACATTGGTATGTTTCTGTAAATCGTGATTTGTTCTGTGTGATTGTGTATTTTTATCTTTTTAAAATAAAGGTTATGTTTTAATACCATTTTTCATCCAGGTAGATCTATTGGCTCCTTTGCTCCTCAGGTGAACCCATTTGTCCAGTTCTTTGGGTTGTTGTGACTGGAGTGAGAACTTTTCCAATTATTGGCAAATAAAATGCAGATACCGATATCATTACTTTTCAGAAAATCGGCATAACCAATAATCTTCAATTTGCTTTCAGTATTAAATGTAATGGGTTATTTTGTATTTACTTTTACCTGTAAATGTTGATGCAAAATAAGTTGGTTTGTTTCTGATCCCTTGTTTTAATCTGGGCTGATTTAGTGTCAGGAATGTTTATTCAAATAAGAAATTAATCCGAGATATAAACAATAATAAATTTATCTTGCCCACAATTTATAAGGAACCGATCCTAAGTTTGTTTTCAATTGTATGTTTAAGAATACCACCGCAACCAAACTAGGTAAAAAAAAATATTTATTACGTATGCAAAAATGACTTCACATTAAGAAATCAATCAGCACATAGACTTCTAACTTTCAGGCTAGGGTCAGATGAGCGCATTTTGTCCGGACTGTGCGTCTGTGCAGTACGGACGTACTTACTTACTGACTGACAACAAGGTAGTGGCCAAACAGTCCGTTTTTTTTCACCTGACGTATTTTTTGACTGATGTAGCAGGGAAAATAAATTACAATGAAAAAAACATTCTGTCCGTCAAAAATGCTGGACGTATAAATGCAGTCCATCTGACCTTGTTTCATCACTCGCACACAAAGCTACACGTACGTTGCAGACGTGGCGCACTCCGCACGTCTGTTCTAGCAGTATTACGTTCTTGCCTAACGTGCGTCCGTTTGCCGCGTCCGCCATGCAACCACACTTCTGTGCGGACGTACTTCGTGTGTGGGGCTCCTTTGGTCAGAATGCTATGCTGCCACGGACGTACAAATGTGCGGCAACACGGACGTGATAACTGCGCTTGTCTGACCCCAGCCTAAATCAGAACATGTTAGTAACTCTGCACCTATAATTGGTGCGATTTTTACTTTGATCAGTTAGTAACGAAACATAAATGATTAGTACAACTTAATAAAGGTTTCTGAAAAGAAAACCTGTATTTACCAGCAAACAAATATTCAAAACAAAGCTAGTGTCGTGTGTGTGTCTATACTTCCTGGATCAACAAAAAGATGAAGCTATCACTTATTTTATTTAGAATAATAAAAACTTATTAGGCGAGGATTCCTTAAATAAGAATTAAGCTTCTAATCTTATACTTTTTAAATTGTAGATATAAAATCCCTGCTTAATAATTCAATCACAATAGCTCTTCTATTATATTATATTCATTCAACAAATAATTAGGATAAATTAATATCCTTTTCAGACACTTATCATATTTCTATACTGCAGGTTAGAAATGCATCAAAGATCCGATCTATCACCTGTTCAAATCTGGATGTAATCCTTTCTGCGATTCTTCGTAGTTAATTGAAGTGAAATCAGTGGATGTAATGAGATAAATGGAGTGTGTGAGAATTTGTGAAAATCTATTCTAGAAAAGCTTCTATAATTGGTTATAAATCTATGTTCATCTTAGTTTCTTGTCTCTCTTTTTGAGTCTCTCTGAGAGCAGGACTCATTTCTGCGTGCGTGAGTGAAAGGAAGAATGAGAATGCATGAGAGGAAGAAATACATGAATGCCTTGACTGAAAGAAGTGAATGCCCTAATGCTCCCTGTGGTTTGACAGATATAGGGGTGTTTGACATCACTTATCACGTGATTTCTAATTGGCATATCTATATATTCAATGATACCTGCCAACCAGGGCTCGAGTCGAGCGGGAACGGCGTTCCCGCACTTCTCCCGCTGCGGGAATGCAGCTTTCCCGCTGTGGCCCGAACGCTTTAGCAGGCCGCGTGCTTCCTATTAGAACGGCCGGTGACCGGAAGTGGAGCCGCTCGCCTGGCTGTTTCATAGATCCCAGGCGAGCGACTGCACTTCCTGTCAGCGGCCGCTGAAGCAGGAAGCACGCGGCCGCCGGCAATGTGCGGCAGGAGCAGCAGAGGTGAGCTGGGCTGGGGGCAGTATCCATGAGAGCCGGGGGCAGAATATACCCATATGAGCTGGGGCAATTTTATCCATATAACCAGTGCTGTGTATATTATTCTTGGTTCAGCGCTGTGTATATTATTCTGGGGGCTCAGCGCTGTGTATATTATCCTGGAGGCTCAGCGCTGTGTATATTATCCTGGGGGTTCAGCGCTGTGTATGTTATTCTGGGGGTTCCACGCGGTGTATATTATTCTGGGGGTCTGTGCCTGTGTATGTATATATCTCTCTCTCTATCTCTCTATCTCTTGTTCGTCCAGTTGCCACAATCACGAGTATACCTGTACGTAGTGATACCTTTCACTGATCAGTATAGTTTCCAGTTTACACTCTTGAAAGCTTGTCTTTTAAATGTAAAGTTAACCCAATAAAAATGGTATCACCGGCACGCACTGCTATACTCGTGATATATATATATATATATATATTTTCTTCAGGTAATGGGGGTTGTGGAATTCGTGGGTGAGTTCCCTCACTTTTTTTCCCAGGACTTGACCCCTGCTGCCAACTCATAATAACACTAGAGGGCAGTGTTGATTTTCAAAATTTAATTAAAAAGTACCCCCGATTTATTTTATATTTTTCCAATACCGGAAGCCGGCGTTGAGCCGGCTTGCCGTCATCCGAGGGGCTGTGGCGGCTGTCTGAATGCTCTATCGGCATTCGGACAGGCCCTGCAGCTGCTCACCGCATTGTTTCATACTTGCTTTCCTGGGTGACGCCGGGAAAGTCTTCGCGTGTTGCGCTCATTGGAAGCCCCCCCCCCCGCCGCGATCACGTGGGACCACGTGATCGCGGCTGGGGTCCTTCCAACGAGCGCAACGCTCGAAGACTTTCCCGGCGTCACCCAGGAAGGTAAGTATCATCGCGGAGAGCTCCAGGTGAGCTGGGGCATTATCCATGAGCTGAGGACATTTTTATGAGGTCTGTTCTTATTGGAAAGCGTTCACATGACTTAAAAAAGTATCAGTACTCATACTCGGTCTTAAAAAAGTGGTATCGGTGCATCCCTAATGTTTGGGGTCATTGTCCCTCTGGAAGACCCAAGATCTCGGACGCAAACCCAGCTTTCTGACACTGGGCTCTACAGTGCGACCCAAAATCCTTTGGTAATCCTCAGATGTGATGCCTTGCACACATTCAAGGCACCCAGTGCCAGAGGCAGCAAAACAACCCCAAAACATCATTGAACCTCTACCATATTTCACTGTAGGTACGGTGTTCTTTTCTTTTGTAGGCCTCATTCTGTTTTTGGTAAACAGTAGAATGATGTGCTTTTACCAAAAAGCTCTATCTTGGTCTCCTCAGTCCACAAGACGTTTTCCCTGAAGGATTTTGGCTTACTAAAGTACATTTTTGCAAACTGTAGTCTTGCTTTTTTATGTCTGTCAGCAGTGGGGTCCTCCTGGGACTCCTGCCATAGCGTTTCATTTAAATGTCAACAGATAGTTCACGCTGACACTGATGCTCCCTGAGCCTGCAGGACAGCTTGAATTTCTTTGGAACTTGTTTGGGGCTGCTTATCCACCATCCGGACTATCCTGCGTTGCAACCTTTTATCAATTTTTCTCTTCCGTCCACGCCCAGAGAGGTTAGCTACAGTGTTATGGGTTGCAAACTTCTTGATAATGTTGCGCACTGTGGGCAAAGGCAAATCTAAATCTCTGGAGATAGACTTGTAACCTTGTGATTGATATTTTTCCACAATTTTGGTTCTCAAGTCCTCAGACGGTTCTCTTCTCCTCTTTCTGTTGTCCATGCTTCGTGTGGCACACACACAATGCAAAAACTAAGTGAACTTCTCTCCTTTTTAATCTGCTTTCAGGTGTGATTTTTTTTTTTTTTTTTTTAAATATTGCCCACACCTGTTACTTGCCCCAGGTGAGTTTACAGGAGCATCACCTGCTTGAAACCATCTTATTTATCCACAATTTTGAAAGGGTGCCAAGAATTTTGTCCAGCCCATTTTTGGAGTTTTGTGTGACATTCTGTCCAATTTGCTTTTTTCCTCCCATTTTTTTTGTTTTGTTCCAATACACACAAAGGGAATAAACGTGTATAGCAAAACCTGTCTTTATATTTTTCTGTGAGAAATACTTGCAATACTTTTCTGTGAGAAATACTTGATTTTTCTGGAAAAATTTCTAGGGTGCCAAAATTTTGTGTGTTTAAACCTTAAAAAATATATATATTTTATTCAAGGACTTCACGTCGTCTGTGAAAAAGTGCATTCGAACGAATGGACGTATTTTTTCACGGAATACGCGATAGCGGTCATACGATGTGCATTTTCATCCATGTTTTTTGTACGGATCATCAATAAAACACTTTTTGCGTCTGGCCGTTATGTTGGCCGGACATTAGCAGCGTCTGACGTCTCCTAATCACGCACACATGCCGCTAGCGGATGCAGCGCACTCTGTACGTCAGTACTAGCGGTATCACGTTCTCAAAAAAAATGCGTTTTGTTTGCCGCTTGCGTTGTACTTCGTATATTGCCAGTCATTTGCTGCTACTATGGCCGTGATAAAGTGCGGCAGCACGCACGTTCGCACTGCGTTTGTCTGACCCTAGCCTTAGCGAAGCAGACAATTTTGCCCTGGCCATGTCTAGCACTTATCGATCACATATATCAAATGGAACAGCCTCTATAGCCACACACATAAGTTCATAAAGCGTTTAAATAAGAATTTTTCTTCTGACAAGTAGGTGGAAGGTAATTCCAAAAAATTTTTTTTAGAAGAAAGAATATGGATGGATGAATGAATATACACAAAATGGCTACAAGCATCCATTTTGTTTTCCTATGAAAATACCCGACATTAGAATGGTTAATATTTTTCAATGATGGTGACTCCATCCTGTCAGATCTTTTTTTTATTGGCAGCTAAATTAAGTCCAGCTGTACACATTAGTCAGTAGAATCCTGGCTTGGAGTTTACTCTGTGCCATTCGAAGCCCAAGCTGCACCTGGACTAACTCTACAAAGGCTAGCTGTCCACTAGCACTGTAAGTCGGACGACCGACTTGGCGTTGTCCGTAGTCAGGTGACGATCAGGGTCGGCCACTGGATGACCTGGATCCGCCTATGGACAGGCTGCTGAATGAGGGGGGGTGTGCAATCGAAAAACCCCACTGCAGGGAGAAAAAAAATCTGTTTCAGGACCAAGGACAGCACTTGTCGAGCGCAGCCCTTAACAGTGAGGGGGGGGGGGGGGATTCACATCTGTCCTTGATACTGAAATAAGTTTCAGCACTAAGGACAGCAACGCTGAACACAGCCGGCTTGCAAGGAGAAGGTGATTTTTTTTTTTTTTTTTTTCAATAAGGCTTTTTGCTGCAGATTATAAAGCTAAATCTGTTGAATAAAAATATTTTTTACATTGAATCCTATGGGCTGTCTAACTTAATCAATTCTCTATGGGGCGATTTCGCTGCTGCAGCACGGCGGTTTAACTATGTACATTTTATTTTTCATGTAAACTTGTACCAGATCGTCAGATTTCATCTGACCAAATTCATTGACAATTGCAAGGATAGCTAATCTGCTGTAATCGCATAAAATCGTCTGGTCTGATTCACCTGCGTGTTGTAGGATCAATCGGACGACTACAGACAATATCGGATGATTGCTTCATCGCACAAATACGGTGCCAGCCTTACTCTCAAAGTCGTGAGGTTCTTCAGGAAGTGCTGGTGTTTGCATTTGCAGTTTGTAAATGACTTATTTTTTGGAGGGTTGGGGCTCAAGAAATCTGGAAATGCAGTATATAATGGGTAAACATGCTTGAGTCATAATTGTAATGTACCCCATGTAACTTTGTTTCCTACACCTTTTTTAGGGATGCGCAGATAATGCAAGATAAGCAGAAAAAGGCACAGGAGAAGAAAGAAGACCCTAAATAGCCTCTGTGGAATAGCGTTGGTGAATGGAGGAAGATCTAATACGCCAAGAGAAATGTTCATCTAACCGCTTGTTTGTTCCAATGCAGAGTCTTTACAATGCATTGTTTTGAACCAATTTCTTTTAATTCGTAAATGAGTAGCATAGAATCTATTTGCCTCATGTACATATTATAAATATACCACTTTCACAGTCCTGCAGAGTTTAGCCCTTGTTTCCCCCTTCTATGTTTTTCTAGCTCATTGCAGTCTTCTGCATGCTGATCTGGCATTGTCACCTCTAGGACGTACCTGTTCAAAAGAGTAACAGACAGAAAGTTCCTTCGCTGAAACGGAAGTAACCTGTCGTTTTGTATTTTTGATGGACCCAGTCAAATATTAAATAAAGTGACTTTTTTCTGTGAATTCCACTTATTATCTGGATGGAAACCAACCATAGAAACAGATTAGCCTCCTCCTGTAGGAGGGGGGATTCCTATCCTGAAACAACATGCCAAAACCTAAGAATGTTCCCCTGTCATGACCGTGTGCCTTTTTCAAACGTTTAAGGTGTTGATCAGTTTACAATACTGAAAAATCCAGTTTTTGACCTCCTGAAGTAAGGTGGTTAAGCATGAGGTCCTGTTTAAAATGGTTTGAGTAGAGGAGTTCAGTTCTCCTCATGACTATCCAGACATTGAAAGGGATGTGGATGAGTAGTTCATTTAAAGGATGGTTGTTTTTAAACTGCTTACAGGGAAACTTCAGCGTCCGCTAGAAAAGGCACTTTTTTCTGGATCTCCTAATACAGAGGTTTTCCAGTGAAGTAAGGGAGCACTTGGAAACCAGTAACCATAACAGGATGGGATTTTGAGATCATAAAGCCCTAATCCTAGTAGTGGGATTTTTGTTTTTTTTCTCCTCCAAACTGTTAATGTTTCACACAAACCAAAGAAATGGAATATAAAGTGCCACTGTTTTGCCCAAACATGTTGGGCTTATTTGGCAAGGAGTCAGTCGCATTTTTGCATAATTGAATACAAACTCCACTTTATCAGTTTTCTGGTCCTCCATGATTGTGGCCCTAACAGTGGCACTTTAAGAGGACTTTGCAAAAGTAATTCTAAATACACCCCTAAACGTAAACATGTTGAAACCAAATAAATGAGAAAATTATATTTACAAATGAGTCTGCTTCATCATACCTAAAATACAAAGATTCTAATATATCCTGTAAAACTGCTGTTAAATTAAAATGAAAAATGTTGGCCAAAAAGTAAAACCGACTATTCAATGCACAAATGGCAAGAAAGCTTTAGAATGTTGGCGTTTTAACCTTGGAAAATTGAATGCTCTTTATCGTTGTTGTCCATCATTCCGCGTTTTAAATTCGTCTTTCCCTCAGTGTATAGTTTAAATGACGAATTCTAACGAGCAGAAAAGCAAGCACCCACTCTGAACAGGGTGGGGAGTGGAGTGGCAAGTGATTACTATAGCCTGAGAACAGCAATCATCCACCTAAAACTTGCAGGACATAGCCCTAGTGATGAAGAAAGTAGGGATGCACCGATACCACTTAAGACAGAGTACCGATACTTTCAAGTACTCACCGATGCCGAGTACCGATACTTTTTTTTTTTTGTCATGTGACACTTTCCAATAAGAACAGACCTCATAGATATGCCCCAGCTTATGGAGATGTGCCCCCCCCCCCAGCTCGTGGATACTGCCCCAGCTCACCTGGAGCTCTCCGCGATCATACTTTCCCGGCGTCGCTCAGGAAGGCAAGTTTCTGCACGTGCGCTCGTTGTAAGGCCCCAGCCGCGATCACGTGGTCCCACGTGATCGTGGCTGGGGGCCTTCCAACAAGCGCACGCGTGGAAACTTTCCCGGCGTCACTCAGGAAGGTAAGTTTCCACGCGTGCGCTTGTTGGAAGGCCCCCAGCCACGATCACGTGGGACCACGTGATCGCGGCTGGGGGCCTTACAACGAGCGCACGCGCAGAAACTTGCCTTCCTGAGCAACGCTGGGAAAGTATGATCGCGGAGAGCTCCAGGTGCCCGTCTGAATGCTCTATCTGCATTCGGACAGGCCCTGCAGCTGCTCACCGCGTTCATACTTGCCTTCCTGAGCGACGCCAGAAAAGTTTCTGCGCGTGCGCTCGTTGGAAGGCCCCCAGCCGCAATCATGTGGGACCACGTGATCGCGGCTGGGGGCCTTCCAACGAGCGCACGCGCAAAGACTAAGTATGATCGCAGAGAGCAGCTGCAGGGCCTGTCCAAATGCCGATAGAGCATTCGGACAGCTGCCCCAGCCCCTTGGATGCTGGCTCAATGCCGGCTTCCGGTATCGGGAAAATATCTGGGGTACTGCACGAGTACCAAGTACCCGGTATCGGCACCGATACTAGTATCGGTACAACCCTAGATGAAAGGATTGGATTACAATTAAAAATGTAAACCTTTTTATTAAACTTATGGGAGAAAAAACATACACACCCACAAAATATATATAAAAACAAAGTCATGAACCTGAAACCATAATTGCAGGTCAATAACTGGTCACAAATGCAGGGTGAGGTCTCTATCAGCAATTTTGTATCAAAGTTAAGAACCACCACCTTGAATAATATCTAGAGATCCCCTCAAAATGTATGAACTCGCGTATATTCAATGCTTAGAGGCATACATCACCAAATTAGTTTCTGTAATTAGCATGCACCACTCAAAGTCACAATGAGGTGCAGGCCGTAGTGATCCACATCACGGAATACAAACAGTTAATGCAAAGGCGAGGAGTGGACCTACTAGGCACAATTTGCATGCACGATCGCAAAATCAAAGTGCAAGCAGTAGCGGTCCCCCAACCAGAATGTGTTCTTCAGCAAAATGAAAATCCAACATTATCAATATAATACATCAAGGGGGATATTGTGATATTAGAAATCCATCTCCAACATTAAACCTGCTGCAATAATAGAGAGCGGCTATGGGCAGTCAGTCATAGCCCAAAAGGATTGTACTATGATAACCTCAATAGAATATAAATGCGTCCAGCTCCAGCATGAAATGCGAGGATAGGATTAAATAAGTACTTAGGGCACGTCCAACGCGCGTTTCGCTTGTGTCTGCTCCTCAGGGATGTGAAAAGACAAATAGACATGATCTCTTTCAAAGATTGGATTCAGGCAGTCACATGGGAAAATTCAGCCAGACGGCACAATCGCACAATTGTAAGAACAGACCGCTGTAATTGGTCTGCGCGTGTCATGTGGAAACCCTGGTCCAATGGTAGCCTTGCTAGGGAAAAGGATAGATCAAACCTGGAGCGGACGTGTATTACGGGCAGCAGGATGATCGTTATATCGGGCTAGAAGGCTAACTGGGATACAAAAGGACCTATTGTGGCCATCTAGTATCCTATTGTCCCAATTACAGTATAAGACTGGTCCTCCACACTTACCTACAAAACGACCACAAACAAATAGCCCAGTAGCCCCACAGTTCATGTTATAGCACAATGTATGCTTGACACCCTCAGAGATCCACTTACATTCTGTTGTACCTAAGTCCATAACGGTACTAAATGCTGCAAAAACCCAGAGAATCTATAAAGTAGTTAAGTACCCACGGGGAATGGAGAAATCCAATTTGCAGCCATGATGTACAACATCACGTTATGAAATAGAAATGATGAATGTAAATTCCCATGTGAATAAATCAATAAATAAAGAGGGAACATTAGCAATAATTCACATATTACGGTTCGATATTAAAATGTATGCTCAGAGGATAGCCCAAATAAGGCTATGTTATAACATGATCGTAGTGATTACCAATAGAGTTCTATGATGACTAAGTATATACAATTATAAGAATAGTTAAATTCTTCATTCAAGCCCGCATGGTATTGAGTATTTAATTTAAAGATCCACCTCGCTTCATTTTCCTAGGGCCCAAGGTTATTCTTTCTATAACCTGAAATGAAAGACATAACGGTGACCCTTCTTGATGGCAATGTACATGTCTAGAAATTGGTGTATCAGTCTCATTGTTGACACTGCCAATATGTTGTAGAATGCGCCTACGCCACTGTTAGTACGTTTTACCCACGTACTGTTTAGAACACGTGCACGTGATTAAATATATCACCATTGTAGATGAACAGTTGGCGAATTGTTTCATGGAATATGTCTTTTGAACATAAACATAAACTTTTTACTATTAAAAGTTTTTGATTTCATAACAAAGCCGCAGGCCTTACAATGTCCCCATTTGTAGGTGCCCTGTGGTTTAACTAGCCATGTTTCCGTTCTTGGGGCAGGGTTATGGTAACTGCGCACCAAAATGTTGTGTAAATTCTTAGACCTCCTGGCAACAAACGAAGGTACTGGTGGTAATATTTCCGCCAACGATTTTTCGAGGTGTAACAAAGGCCAGTATTTTCCGCAGATATTCTAAGGCTAGGGACAGATGAGCGCATTTTCTGCAGCCACCGTCAAAATGTACGTCGATGCGTGGCACAGCATTTTTTCACGGAATACGCTTAAGTGGTCAGACGATGCGCAATTCTGGACGTATTTCATGACGGTGGGGTAAAAAGAAGTCTAGGGAAATCCGACTGTTTGAACGTTATGTTGGCCACACACTAGCAGCGTCTGACGTCTCCTAATCACGCACACACGCTGCTATGCGCCGCAGCGCACTTTGTACGTCAGTAGCAGCGGTTTCACGTTCTGATAAAAAATGCGTTCATTTGCTGGTTGCGTGTGGTGTCGGCGCACTTTCGTACGCACGTACTGCGTATATTGGCCGTCATTGGCCGTTATGTGCTGCTACTGCGCCGAGTGATTTAGTGCGTCTGCACGCGCGTTCCGACTGCCCCCACTCTGACCCTAGCCTTAATAGGATCCCATCCCTTGTCAAAGGTAGCCACAAACCTGACCGTTGGTGTCTTATCATTCTTAGGTTTGGGAGTGAGTAATGTTTATCAGCTTCAATCGCACGCTTGTATGCACGTTTCAAACAGCGATTAGGGTATCCCTTTTCGCGAAACATGGTTCTTAATTTGGAGGCTTCCTTCTGGAAATCCTCAATATTGGAACAGTTTCTATGTGCTCGGAACTATTGGCCAATAGGGATCCCTTTCATTTGGGGACTTGGATGATGGCTTTGCCAATCTAAAATGTTGTTAGAGGAGGTCTCCTTGCGATGTAGGTCAGTAGTTAATTGTCCATCTGGGCCCTTGGATATAGTTAGATCCAGAAACTGAAGATGGTTTGGGTCTTTGACCATAGTGAGTGACAGCCCAATGTTATTAGAGTTAAGTACATCTAGCCATTCATGGAGCAATGTTTCTGATCCTTCCCAAATGCAAAACACATCATCAATATACCTAAACCATGTCAGAACATTCGATGTGTATTGAAGCATGGTAGGTATAAAAACACATGTCTCTTCCCAATAGGTTAGATATAATACTGCCTTTGCGGATAAGTGGTACAGATAAATGGTACAGAATGGAGATATGTCAGCATGTATCAGTGTCCGTCTGGGCGGATTGTGTGTCCACGCAGACAAAATGAAGACAGGATAAATGGTGATCGTATACAGAAAGGAATATAGTAAGCTAAGGTGTATTCTAATTATGATGTTGTGTGCCCGTCTCTGCTGGGTTATTAGAAGACAAATATAAATGACATTGCCTTTAAATGTTCAAAAGTCCATAATGTCTTTATATCCACAAGGGTACTGGGTGGAGTTGCTTTGTTGATCCTTATCCCTCCTGGGGTCTTTGTTCCCTTTAACCTCCGAGATATAAGCAGAGACAAACGGCAAAGAAAATAGTGCAAACTGTCATTAAACAATTGTCTGGTGGAAGTAAGAATAGCTGCACTTACATGGTCCAGAGCTACATATAGCTCAATGGTCTCGCGTTGTTAGCCCATAAGGTGGCCGTACATCCCTTCTTTACACTGCTCCTCTTCCTCCTTTGGAAAAGGACTGCACGGCCAGGGATCCTTGCTGGTTCGCACTCACATAGGTCTCAGGGTTTCCGCTGGCAGGTGAATGAGGATAGTGGGAGATGTAGTGTACAGTTGTGTTCAAAATTATTCAACCCCCAATGCTGTAAAGGGTTTTAGGGAATTTAGTGTACATTTGTAATTGTATTCAGAATGAAATCCTACAAGGACTTTTTTTTTTAAATGTAAGATTTTTTATTTTTTTCAAAACACATAGTCAATGGGGATACAAAAAAAAAGGTAAGGGAAGGGAAACCAACATGAATTATCATATGCTTACAAATTGACATTGAGGCGTAAAGATAAAAAGGACACAAAAAAACTCAAAAAAAGGGAAAAAAAAAAGGGGGGGGGGAACTCCTCATCACCAGTAAAGTAAGAGCCATTGTCTATTATGTACAGGTAACTTTCTGGCACCCATTAACTAATTCCTCAATTCGCAGACTACCCGGGTCACCTGTTCCAACTTCCGAGACGCTCGCCTCCTCCCCATCCACGGGCCTATTCACCCCTCCATGCACACACTGTTTCACTAGATATATGTCCCACAATTCCCATGGGTCCTGTTTAGGGGGGGTCACCGAGAGAAACTCTTTAGCCCTGCTCATAGGTCCTATCTCTAGTCATGTACGTCTTAAGGAGCCCCATAGATGGGACCGTGTCTGATTTCCATCTCTGTGCTATCAGCAGTAATGCGGTGGACATAATATGAAATGTCATTCTGGACTGTTGCCTAGTTAATTTGGGCCTCCCAGTCCACCAAGATGAATCCGGGATCCATAGGAATAGGAGTACCCACCACTGCCGTAGCAAATTCCACCACCATAGTCCAGAAGGGAATCATATAGAGGGCACTGCCACCAGATATGCATATAAGTACCTGTCTGTGAACTACAACGCCAACATACTGAGGAAGAGGACGAAGTAAATTTAGAGGTTTTATCCGGCGTCCAGTACCATCGGTAGACAACCTTCCTACTTGTTCCAGGAGAGTCGCGTTTCTAGACACCCCCACATCTCTACGGAACACAGCTGCCCACAATTCTGGCTCAATGGAACGTTTCAGATCTTTTTCCCACGCAGAATGATACCGCCACAAGGGTAGCTCCCTGTCCTTCATGATTGCATTGAGGCCGATGGAGATTAAGCCTTTCGGTAGCAATTGGGAGACACCCAGGGATTCAATTAACGTCAAGGGCGGCTTATGGATCGAGTAGAATGCTGCGAATCCCTGAGACCTCAAGTATGAACGCAATTGGCAATAAGATAAAAAATAAGAGTCCTGCAGGTGAAATTTAGATTGTTACCGACGCAAATTCCAATACCCCGCATTTATCTGTTAATTGGCACAAATTGAAAACCCCCTTCGTCGCCCAACATTGCGCATTAAAATGGGGAAGGATATACTGAAACATCCTC